>RDRW01000014.1:0-405324 GCA_007896445.1 Puccinia hordei
GCACCCGGTTTTCCGCATTTACACCGGGTTTTTTTGTATTGTTAATTTTTAAGCAAATAGCACGTGGAGCGGCGGCATTTGAGCGCCTGCCTCCCCAATCATCCTCATTTGATATTTATTTAAAACAAATAAAAAACAATCAAACAAGGAAATATAAACAAAACAAAACAAAACAAAACAAAAATATGGAGGGCGGCATTTTAAATAAGTAAAACCAGTAAAAATTATTTATTTATCAAAATTTTAAATTTATTTATTATACTTAAAGGGGTGTAGAACTTTGTGGTAAATTTTTAATTTGCAAAAAACTGTGCCTTCTACTTGTTTTTGGCCAATCCACCCGGTTTGTTTTGTTAATTTAAAATTTTTGCGGGCGGATTCTCATAATTTTTCAAGTTTTCAATTTATTTCTCATACTTACAGGGTTTAGACGTTCATGGTAATTTCTATTTTGCTCAAAAAACCATGGGTTTTTTTTTTTTGGCCAATCCCGCCGGTTTTTCATAAAAAATCCTGAAGCTTAATTTCCAGGATTTCTCAACATTTTTCACATTTTTTAAACTTTTTCTAAGCACTTTAAGGGGTGTAGAATTTAATAATGTGAATAACAGTTTGTTTTTTTTAAATCACTGGGTTGGATTTTGATGATTTTTGGACTCAATTTATTTTCCAAACACCTTCACATCTGTCTTTCATCAAGATATTCAGGAGGAGTTTTTAAATGGATTCATACACTTTAGAGGGTGAAGAATTCATTGGAAACAATACTGATTATAAATTGACTTCTTATCAGATTTCATGACAAAGAAATGGAAATACAATTTATACACAGAGGTATGGTACATTGCATGATGCTTTGGAGTGTTACATGTTGTTTATTAAATAACCAACAACCGGGTGTAAATGCGGAACACTGGGTGTAAATGCGGAAAACTGGGTTTTTTTATTAATGCCCCTAGAATAAATGAAATCAATAAAATAAAATAAATAAAATACAAAGCAAGAGACATAATTGCAAGTTAATAATTTATTAGCACACAAATAATACGTATAAGAAGAGAAATTGTTATCAACACTACTGATAACAGCTAGAAAATGCTTTACATATGGTGAATATACGCCTGAATTACATTCCTGAACTGATATGTAATGGGCAAAAAAAAATAGAAGACATTGTTTTTTTTGGGAAATAAAAATACCATAAATTTCTACACACCCCTGGAAGTATATTAAACATTTTTCAAATGTTGAAAAAAATCAAAATCCGCCCCCCGCAAAAAAAAAATCAAAAAAAGGGTTTAAAAGCGGAAAAACCGGGTGTGCTGCAGCAAATTTGAGGTTGCCGCTGCGTAAAACTGTGTGTAAACGCGGAAAAACCGGGTTTGTTCCTTAATGCCCTATAATAATGATGATACCACTAAGGAATCCCAATAGCCCAATTCTGGATAATCTATAGTTTAATGCTGATATATCATCAAGAATTGGCCACAACCTACCTTCAATAAGGTAGAAACCACAAACCCACATGAGTACTCCTTGGATGCCTATTAATAATACTCGGTTTGGGGTTATATTTCAAAAAACACTTAAGTCTGATGTTTCATTCAAGTGGATGAGCAAGACAGTGGTGGAAATTACAACTCAAGGACATGTGAATGAGAAATAAAAGGGAAACCAAAGAAAAAAACAACCCCCGGTACATATATCAGAAGTGGTAGTTGGCTACAGCTATTTCTATATCTTGGGAAAACAAAATTTGGAGGTTTTGAATAGAAAAACATTTGTGAAACTCTTCATGGGTTTTTTTTCCAATCAACCATTGGCAAACCATCATGACCAATCCGGTTAAATCCCATGGAGCACAAAAGTTGAGAAAGTATAATCGGAGGTTGTCCAAAGTCCCGTGAGGCATCACTGAAGTATTACCACTATCAACCTTATGTTTCAGAACATTGGCGCCAAATTCCAATAAGGCCGAAGCATTTGAAGCAGTCGGACGTTCGGACCCGTATTTGTTAGTGACAAAGGCGGTTGTTGGACCAAAAACCAGGAGACCAGCAAGCATCCGCATTTGCTCCCGCGTATTTGATGTTGACCACTCATCAAGCTTTTATACTTTGGTCTTGTTGGTGCCTGGAGCCCGCAGATGTAACACAAGGCTGACATAGCCCCCGTGAAGTATAGACCAAGGACCTTGAGACCGGAGGTGTTTGGTTTGGGGCTTGATCCATCCTTTGCGTGACTTCCAAGGTTTTCATAAGTTCGTTGGAATGCAAGATGGGCAGTATGCACCAAAATTTCGTCCAGGGGGAGAGGCTGCCATTCACTGCCCTGTTGCTGCTCCATGTGTCGAAGGGCCCAGCAGTCTTGCAAAGCACTTTTAAGCCGGAGATAAGCGTGGTCACTTGGAGAGAAGTATGAATGGGCCAGATTCGCCGCAAGTGTGTGGGTCTGGACACGTTTGGACAGCGGCGCCTTCCGTTTCTCCTGGGAAGCCTCGAGCTGTGCCATGTTGACAACTTCAGGAGTTTCAGAGAGAGAGCACCAGGTTGAGTGGGGTTAAGAATTCTCTCTGCATACCACACAAATATCAGCCTTTGTGATGTATGAACAGTGAGAAAAAAAGTGAGTATTTACCAGATTTGCATGCCTTCAGAATGTATCCACTTCCCTCCAACAACTCGGCTGAACTCCTGTGGCATCGTTGGATGTGGTGTGACCATTGAGGGGAGGGTGTGTGAGGATGAATGCTATGTTTTCAATCATTTTCTCGGCTGAACGGTGTGACCACACAATCCATCACCCGCCAAATTTTCATTCAAATCATCTGCCAATGCTTTTGGAAGCATTGGGCCAGGGATAAATAGACCCATAGCTGTGTGCAAGGAGGGATGTTAATTACAAGATGGGTGTGCATAAGCAATGGGGAGTGACTTACCAGGAGGCGTCAGGACCGGGGGAGGAGGAATTGATTTCGCCCGGTGGTCTTTGGGTAGGTGGCTTGACTGTTGATGGCCCAGCAACAGGGGGGTTCCGTGGAATTCTGAGGCCTTGCAGTGATTGCGCAGTGATGAATTCGTGAGAGGTGGGGATGAGGGTGAAAAATTATACATGGGGCCTGTATTTTTAGAAGAAGAAGCAGAGTTGTGTCCAGGCGCGCCTTTTTGCTCGTCGGGTCTTCAACCGTAGGATCTTCAATTCGTACCATGTCATAGCGATATCGGGTTTGTTGTGGCACCGGTTCATGGACTGGCTCCTGGTGGAAGGTAGGTTGGGACGTCCATGAAGGAATTTTTGGAGGACTTGCTGGTCTTCTGCACCATCTTCAGAGTCATCTGTTTCCCCCTCTGCGTCAGGGTCTTCAGAGCTGTCCCGGATGGCTGGATTGTTAGTTTCTCGTCTCCCGTCCGCATTGGGGGCTTTGGAGGACTTCTGGCCAATGAGTGCTTGGTCCCTTTGTACGCCTTGAAGGACAGACTGGCCAAAGTGTTGAGGGTGTCTTGTGGCCTTCGACATCTGTCCGCATCTCTCCGCTCGACGTGGGGATCCATCAGCTGGGTTTGTTGTGTTGGGCTGGCCATATTGACATCCTTGTTGAATTGGTTTTCAAATTGATTGAGGGTGGGGATTGGGTTGGTTGCTGGAGGTAGGTGATCAGGAGTGGGTGCATATAAGTATGCCATTGAGTTGGTTGCAAATGCATCAGGGCGGGGGTGGGACTGGGGGGGAGCAGGCCTAGTGGCGCCTAAGGTTTTTTAGCCGGGCCGGGGTTCTGGAGAACCTGTTCATTCTCATCGTCTGACTGCTCGTATTCAGCCTTTATTTTAGAGGCCCATTTCTCCAGGTTTTCACGTTCATCTGGTTTCATTCAACGCAGGGTGCCGCGCCAGCTCTGTGCATTTTTCCCAGAGATCCAAACCTGTGTAATGGTGGGAGGGTGGGTGGGAGTGAGCCAGCTACTTATATTATACACAAAATAAAGGAATGAATCTCACGTCCTAGTTCACAGGTCTGATGTGAAGACATTGTTGATTGTTGAAGTCAAGTTGGTGATTTGTGCGGAATCTGTTAGCATATGAATGGGGAGAGTATGTCAGCAAGTGTTACTATCTATGGTAAAAAAAATTAAAAAAAAAATGGAAGAGATGTGGGGGAATGAATGTGTTTGAGATGGGCCCATTGGGCCACTTTTGGGGGGGGGAGCACGTCTGGGGCTTATACGGGGCCCTTTGAGCTGCCTGGGGGGTTTGAATGGCCCCTTTGAATGTTTTTATTGCCCCTTTGGAGCATCAAAGTGGGCCTGTGGGCCCATGGGAGGTGATGGGCAGAGGCGGGCCCCTTCTTACGGCCATTGGCCCTGTCTTTGGGCCAGTTGGGTCTTGGAGCCCTGGGCCTGTGGGCTTTTCCACATAATTAAAACCCCAAAAAAACACCCATTTTTTTGGTTTTTTGGGGGTTTTTTCCTCATTTTTTATTTCTCATTTTTTGTTTTTTTTTTGTGTTTTTTGATTTTTTTTTTGATTTTTTTTTGATTTTTTTTTTTTTTGTGTTTTTATTTTTTGATTGTTTTTTTTTTTTTTTTTTTTTGTGATTTTTTTTGTTTTTTTTTTTTTTTTTTTTTTTTTTTTTTTTTTTTTTTTTTACTCACATTTTTTTTCCTTAATCGGTGAGTGGGTGTTGGTTGCTCGAATTCGTGGTTGTTCTGGTTGAAAACAACCAGACCGACGGTCTGATTCCTGAAAGGAATCAGACTCGGCAGCCTCGCTCACGTAATCGAATGGCCCCTACCATTCGATTACGTGAGCGAGGGGATATCGCAGGCGATATCCCCCACACGCCAAATAATTGGCGTGTGGTACCCGCACGCCAATTGTTTGGCGTGCGCTCCCACACGCCAAACGATTGGCGTGTGGGAGCGCACGCCAAACAATTGGCGTGCGGGTCCACACGCCAATTTTCTTTGGCGTGCGGGGCCCACACGCCAAAAAAAAAAGGCGTGTGGGAACCGCACGCCATTTTTGGCGTGTGGGTCTTCACGCCCTTTTTTTTGGCGTGTAGACCCTACACGCCAAAAAAAAAGGGCGTGTAGGCCCCGCACGCCAAAAAAAAATGGCGTGCGGGCTGGCGTTGGCGTGCGCGCTTGGCCTGCGTTTATCAACGCCCGGTGAACATGGCTCTGCATGACATAATAAGATATTGCATTCAAACACTGAAAGCTCTAAAGCATTGAGATTGATGAGTGGAAGGTGTCATGATTATGAAAACAAATGTACTGTTTCCAGGCCAATGATCCTCCCAAATCTGTCTAGAAATTGTAACAGCTTAATTCATTGGAAAGCAGCATTAATCCAATATGATTTATTGACTTGGTTGAAGATTGGCTGTTAAAGTCATGAATCAAATTGATCTGTAATTGGATTGGCAATATGGGAAATGATGAGCAATGTGATTGCCCCAATGATGTGTTACCAGGAATTGAGCCCAGGCTGTGGTATGCTTCAGAATTGTGGGGAGTTGGTGGAGTATGAGAAAAGGTTACCTGATTTCCATGCACTTGAAAATATGATACAATATGCTGGCTTCCATGTGAGTGAACATTGGCCATTGGCTGTAAAAGTGAAGAATTATAATGGGGAGAGTTGGGGATAGTAGCTTGTGGAAATGAGGCAGGTATTCTTTTTGTATTTAGGGTCTATTGAATGAAAGATGATTTGATTATGGTTGGTTGGCCAAAAAAAGGCATGTTGATGATAAGTTGGATTAGCTAGGTAAAAAAAAATGCTTGAATACAAAAGAGCCACTGTTACCTGGGGCAAACCATGATAAACATATAAGAGCAGTATGGACTATGTGACCATAGAGGCATGGGAGGAGAGGAGGCCAAAGAGAGTATGCAGGTTGAGATAAAACTGTTGCAAATCTGTATATCCAGGATGTGTCATCAAAGCATCCAAGTTTGTGTTGATCTGAATGCCAAAATCCAACTGTTCTCCGTTTACATGATTTCATGTGACTGGAAAGACAGGAAAATCCATGTGTGTATCAATACCCAAATTGGACAGATGATGAATGGATGTTTTTGGTTGGTCCATGTGAGAATTGATGAAATCTATGTGGGTTATGGAGAAATTGGGTTGTATAACTGGACCTGTCAAACTGAGTGTTTTACAGTGGTCCTTATCCGTTGGTAGTCTGGCATGATCATTGTAGCCAAATAATATGATAAATAGATATGGATTTCTGGGTTAAATTGTGGGGGAAACATGTAACAAAAAAATAATCTGAATCAAGCGCAAACATGTATGGGAGATGAGCGGCGAAAGTAAAACAAGAAAATAAACTATTTGGGGATTGATCTTGGTGTTTACACAAGATAGCATCATGAATGACTTTTGGCTCTTTCCTCCTTTAAAAGCAAGAGCAACATTAGCCAGTTTTTTGTTAATTTGAAAAGAGAAACCAAAGTTGGTCCAGTAACAAAGATGTGGCTTGGAAGATGAGGGGGAGGTTTAGTGTTGTGGTTTTTCAAACTGAGTGGTTTGCCAAACAGTTCTACATACCATTGGCATGGACCAGTCAATGAGATAAGGTGCCGTGGAAATAAAACGCCATGTCCCTCTTTGGAGTGGAGGGGGGGAATAGGTTCACCAGTCTTTCTATCAATAAAGGAAAAGATACCTATGTCCAACCATTGAGATCCCCCCCATCTTGAGGGCTTTGTTGTAAAAATCGTCAAATGTGACTGAGACATTGGAGGGCAACTTATACTCGACCTGGGTCTCCATCCTCATTTCAGTCCATTCCTCATCTGACTCAATTGGGAATTCCATTTTCAGAAATGATTGATTGGTTGTCTTGGTACGCACTAGAGAGAGGGATTCCATCCGGCGGGCAAGGAATTGTTGTGAGATTGGAGGGTCTGCCCAAGCTGGTTGTCCTTGGCCTCTTGTTCAGGGGTTAATTTATTTCGTACATGTGCCTAGAGGGATGCATGACAGCATTAGTAAATGGAATGCAGATTGAAGGGAATTGAAGTTACATACCTCCAGATTTGTTCTTGTCAGAAGCACAGCGGAAGCCAATCATACGCATCTCCCCACCCAAGCGTTGGGAGTTCATTGTGTTTGTGGGTCTGTGTTGCGCCATTTGATAGAGTGTTTTGATGAAATCAGATAGTTTTTGGAATGTAGGGTTGGAGGTCTGATTGATGTGAAGGGGTGCGCTCAAGGATAAAGTGGGGAATCCCGCCAGAACTGGTGATGAGGTTACGTGGACGGCTTGTAGTTTGGCAGGATCTGAATGGGCTTGGTTGATTTGATTTTGTTGAGGGAGATGGAAGTTGGAAGGATCCAAACGTCATTGCTGCAATCCAGCTTGCGGTGTAATCTGGCCATCTTCCCCTCAGTTTGAGAGGCATGCGTGAATGGTGGATGTTGAGAACTGGAGGCTTCAGAAGCTTCTGGCGGTAGGATGGGCGAAGAAACCACACATGACCCCTTACAAAGTTGGTGATTAAGGGCCATGCGCCCATCAATCAGACCAAGGGGCTTGTGGATGATGGAGTTGATGGGCGGTCCTGGCTCGAAGGATGGACCACACATCCCCTTTTATAATCCTGGTGATCAAGGGCCATGCGCCCATTGAGAGCACCAGGATTACCCGGGGGGAAGGGGCCCGTCCTGTTCTGAGCTCGCAGTTGATTTTGACGCTTGGTGCGGGTCATTTGGGATTGATTGGTAAGGAGAAATAGGGAGTTCTGGGAGATGGTTGAATAGTAAAAGCATTGAAAAATCATCAGCTTGCATTTCAGTTTTTGGAATGAAAAAGAGATCAGATCAATACATTACCTCAATACAACTGTAATGAAGGGGGGGGGGACAAGATTGCTGGGAATCTTTATGGGCCGACATTGTTGAAATTAACAAATAGGGGGGCGTTGATAAACGCACGCCAACGGCGCACGCCAACGCCAACCCGCACGCCAATTTTTTTGGCGTGCGGGGCCTACACGCCATTTTTTTTTGGCGTGTAGGGTTTACACGCCAAAAAAAAAGGGCGTGTGAGACCCACACGCCAAAAAAGGCGTGGTGGTTCCCACACGCCATTTTTTTTTTGGCGTGTGGGCCCCGCACGCCAAATAAAATTGGCGTGTGGGCCCCGCACGCCAATTGTTTGGCGTGCGGGTCCCCCCTCGCTCACATAATCGAGTGGGAGGGACCACTCAATTACGTGAGCGAGGCGCGGCCGTGCGGGTCCCCCCTCGCTCACATAATTGAGTGGGAGGGACCACTCGATTACGTGAGCGAGGCCGGCTGACGAGGTTATACAACCTCGTCAGCCGGGAGGACTTCCTCCCGGCCGGCGAGGCTATACAACCTCGTCGGCCAGGAGGAAGTCCTCCTGGCTGACGAGGTTGTATAACCTCGTCAGCCGGGAGGACTTCCTCCCGGCCGGCGAGGTTATACAACCTCGTCAGCCAGGAGGAAGTCCTCCTGGCCGACGAGGTGTATAGCCTCGTCGGCCGGGAGGACTTCCTCCCGGCTGACGAGGTTATACAACCTCGTCAGCCAGGAGGACTTCCTCCTGGCCGACGAGGTTGTATAACCTCGTCGGCCGGGAGGAAGTCCTCCCGGCTGACGAGGTTTAGACAACCTCGTCAGCCAGGAGGACTTCCTCCTGGCTGACGAGGTTGTATAACCTCGTCGGCCAGGAGGAAGTCCTCCCGGCCGACGAGGCTATACAACCTCGTCGGCCAGGAGGACTTCCTCCTGGCTGACGAGGTGTATATAACCTCGTCAGCCGGGAGGAAGTCCTCCCGGCTGACGAGGTTATACAACCTCGTCAGCCAGGAGGACTTCCTCCTGGCCGACGAGGTTGTATAGCCTCGCCGGCCGGGAGGAAGTCCTCCCGGCTGACGAGGTTGTATAACCTCGTCAGCCGGCCTCGCTCACGTAATCGAGTGGTCCCTACCACCCTCGATTATGTGAGCGAGGGGGGACCCGCACGCCAAACAATTGGCGTGTGGGCCCCGCACGCCAATTATTTGGCGTGCGCTCCCACACGCCAATTGTTTGGCGTGTGAGAGCGCACGCCAAACAATTGGCGTGCGGGGCCCACACGCCAATTTTATTTGGCGTGCGGGGCCCACAAGCCAAAAAAAATGGCGTGTGGGAACCACACGCCATTTTTGGCGTGCAGGTCTCACACGCCAAATAAAATTGGCGTGTAGACCCTACACGCCAAAAAAAAATGGCGTGTAGGCCCCGCACGCCAAAAAAAATTGGCGTGCGGGTTGGCGTTGGCGTGCGCGCTTGGCGTGCGTTTATCAACGCCCCAAATAGGGGCCAGTAGAGCTAGGATGTCAGCGTATAATTGTGAAAAAAATTTAAACAATCAGGGATTTGTTGAACATACAGGTAAGGGAGTTGCTGCTCGGTGTGACAGGGACCGGTGGAGGGAGAAATGGAAGAGAGCGAGTGAAGAGGGGCAAGATCAATGTGGGGGATTGAATTCAATGATAATTGTATGACGTACCAATAAAAGTTAGAACGTTTGAATGATATCAATGTCCTTGCCAATTTTGTCGAAAGAAGACAAATGAACGAATTGGATGAATTTTTATAACAAACAGCTGTGGCCAGAAGGTGTTGGCAGGAGAGGCAGAGAAGAAAGAGGGGGCAGGTGAATCAGTTGGTTGATTATGTAGTTTGTCGTAATTGGTCTTGTCAAATGGTGCTGCTGAATTGCAAAGGAGAGAGTGGATAGGTGAGCTGAAGTAAGAAGAAAATGTCTGATCAATGTCACATCTGTATGTTTGAAATGGAAGAGAAACGACTTGCATATTGTCCAACTGATTGGGTTGCTGTAAGCAGAGGGCAATGGCCAACAAAGTTCTTGATGTGTGTCGGTTTAAAAAAGAACAATTGATGCACCAGACGTGATGTGAACGCTGGGAATGATGTCAAAGTAAAGTGTGATGTATTGATGGTTGCGGGTTGATTCATCAATCAACCTAGAAATATCAGACGCTGTAGACCAATGCATATAGATGGGGACTGAATTTTAGGGAGGAGGAAGGAACGACATACATTCAGTTGGCTGAGTTTGACAAAGATCAATGTAAAGGAAACAAGGGGAAGTCAAAGTTGGTCACAGAACGGTTTGAGGAGGCAAAGTTGATACCAATTTGAATAAATGAAACAATCAATTAGAGATTGCAAATGAGGTTAGTGATGAAACAAAGTTGATTGCGGGTTGGATTAGAGAAAAGAGGCACGTACTGGAGAGCAACCTGAAGAACAACCAACGTTCCAGTGGAAAATGACCACGATTGATTGAAGTTTGCTTTTTTATCAAAGTGTAGAAACAGGAAAGGTTCGTGATGAAATGTTGGATATTTAAAGAGCAGGAAGTGTCAGCTTGCTACTATGACAGAGCAACCTGTCACAAGTTTTCTACAAAAAGTATTATAAAATACATAGAATATCAAATAATAGTTAGAATATTATTTGATATTCTGAATCTACACTAAAATTAACCTAGGGTACCTCACTCACAGGTACCCCTAATTCTCACCCCTTCACTATGTGAATCAGCAAATAAGAATTAACAAGTACCTTTTAATGAAAAAGGCACTTGCATTAATTAATGCTTATAGGTACAAATACATATGCTTAAACCCCATTTCCAGTCACGGAAATGAGGTGTTGTGTAAATTAGGGGAGATAGTGTAAATACACCGTGTTTTACTCAAACCCCGCGTACCGCAGTCCGCAGAAACTTGAAGTTCAACCCACGTGACTGAAAGCCGGCGCCAAAGTTGGGATATAAGCCCCCGCGCAAGCATTTTCAGCCTGGGTGTGGAACTAACCTTGGTTAAGGGTTGTAACTGAGTTAGGTTGATGATTTGAAGTGGTTTGGGTAATGGGTAAGTCCTGTAAAAAAGGTACTTCCTCAATCAGTAATTCTTGTCTGAGAGGCTTGCTCTAATTGCTCTAATTAGGCGCATCCAAATCAATACAAAGTATTAATAGGCATTCAAGGAGATACTCACTTGGGTTCGTGGTTTCTACCTTATTGAAGGTAGGTTGTGGCCAATTCTTGAGGTAATAACAGTAATAGACTATATATTATCTAGAATTGGGGTATTTGGTGGAGAAAGGGGAACTAAGCAAGGTAAATGAATCTAAGTTATATACTGTGCTGGTGTGTTCTAAATATTCTCTGAGGGGTAAACAACTGTTTACAGTCTGTTGATATATTGTAAGAGCTCCTCAAGGGGGAACTGTGAGCGCTTCCATGACCTGGGAGGTACTGTGGAACTTCAGGGGCAAGACAGATCCTTTTGGGAGGATCTGTTAATGTTTATGATGTGATTTCTACTAAGGCTGTGTTATGGGACACATCTTTGATCAGTAGTCCTTAGTGTGATTGGATCACATCATGACATTTGTATTAATTGATCTGTTATTAATATTAATAAGGTTATTAACTTATAATGATGTCATTTATTATTGGTACATGTTATAAGTATTAATTATTATAATATTAATAAGTTCTTTTATTAATAAGATATTAAAGTACATATCTTATACGTGAAATATTCCAATGTTAAGGAATGTGGGCCTAATCAGAGGGGAAAGAGTGACATCTGTTACTCTGGATATTTCACGTGACAGGAGGGCAAAGGGCCTACAAGTTATGTATCTTGTATAACAGGAGTACATAGCTTAACCAGAATTATTCATGAGTATTTAATGAATATATTATTAAAGTATTTATATTAATTATTGTAATTGATGTACTTTAATAATAATAATAGTAATGTAATAATAATGAATGTATAATAATAATAAATAAGAATAGTAATTATTATTAGAGATAATAATAATTAATAATGTTTTCAGTTACGTGGTACATGTCAGGTACTATGATATGTACTCAGTGGCTGACAAGCATCAAGCCCCTCACAGGCTCTCAGCTTGGCACGCGGACTCCACAGTCACTCAGGTACACCCAAATCAACAAAAACACGCCCCAGTAACCTCATTACACAGGTTACATATAAATACAAATAAGCCACTAGTATTAAATATGTAACAACCAGTACTGATGTACTACAGACTGTAAGTCAAAATAAATAAATAAATACATTAAATAAATCAATTGGTGACATTTATTCAAAGCAGGGGCTGCTGAAGCGTCACCAAGAAAGCAAAAATGGCCAAAATGTGGTCCAAAGATCCCACAAGTTGGCCAATAATACCTACAGGGTCCCCAGGGGGAACTCAAGACTATTTAAGGAGCTCTTCAACCGCCCAAAGAAGGCTCCTCATGCTTCTCAATACCCACTAACAACCTTACCCACTGCTTATTAGATGTATGTCTTTTTAACACAGTCTGGTAAGCTTCTTAGTAGTTATTCTTTAGCCCTGTCTTCCCCAACAACTTCACAGTGACTATCCAGCTCCACCATCCATCCATCCAAGCGCTTCAAACTGTCCAGTTTCACCCAGAATATCCCCAAGATCTCTCAAGGTTTATTACTAGTAAGTAATAACCCTTTTCTTGAAGATATTCCCCACTTTCCTTTCCTGGGATTAAACCACCCCTGTTCCAACAGGCCCCAGTGTTCCAGGTACCTAAATCCTCTGAAATTTATTTGTAAGATACCTTAGAGGGATCTAAACCACCCCTGATTTATCAGGCCCCTCTGGTTTTAATTATATTAAATTTATTTAATATAATTATTATCACCTATTTCTCTAAATTGTACGTCACAATTCCCCCATATTATTTGGGAATTGTAACTCTTGTATCTTACCCAGAGTTTACCACTCTTTTCCATTCATTCTTGCACCACCTGTAGCTAGAAGGACTTGTCCTTGGCATCAGGGAGGCTGACAGGAAGAGAAAGACAAGTGCTTACCAGTGGGTGAGTGGAGATGAAATTGAGTGCAGATTTGAAGCAAGAGCATTGAAATGAAGAAACAAGGGGGGATCCACAATCAGGGGTGGGGTAAGGTTCACAAGGGTGTCAATGGACTAAACAGGCCAGGACAGGAGAAATGCTAGTGGGATGTGAAAAAACAAGAAAGGTCACATGCAAACAAGATTGATTGCACCTGTGAGAGCTGAATGTATTAAAAGCAATATTACAACATATATAAACATTCTAAATCTAATTGAAAGTGTAAAGCGTTTATGACACAGGTGGTTAGATTGTGGTATAAATGTCAGTGGGCAATAATTTGCAACTGAACGAAGTGAGGTGAAAGCATGTCGTACTGTACATAAGTGGGTATGAAAACAAATGTGAAAAGAGGAATCATGATATTTAAAAAGATGTATTGAAGCAATCCAAGTAACATGGATGTATCTGAAATCAATTGTTTGGCATCCGGAATGGATAAACAACAGTACTGTTTTTATCAAATTGGCTCAAATAATGACCAGATGTTTGATGTGGAGAATGACAGAGATCAAACATAAAAATTTTACATGAACTGGCAAAAACACATTATCTGGATAAGACTGCATGTTTTACCAACTGTTGGATGTGGGATGGTCAGATGCAGAAAATTAAAAAAACAGAAGCATCCAGTGTGTATAATTGCTGGGATAATTGATGCTGACAGCGGAATTGTGAGCCTGTGTCTCTTGAGTGACAACAGAACACAAGGGATTGGGGAAAGTAAGCAATAAATTGCTTAGTGGGAAAAATAACACACTTTAAGAAAAGGTAATGAAAAGATCTTAAATGATCTGGGGAGCAGCCAACTGAGGGTCTGCCTCTTCTTCCTCAAATGAAACTGGGAGAAGGAGCCTGGTCAAAGGAAACTGAAAACCAGCCAATCTTTTTCTGGTCAAAAGAAAATGACACAAGGATCCTTAGATGGAAACCTGGTTGATTTTCCCTGATAAAATCAACAAAAATGCAAGGGGACAAGATGTAGGAGTGATCAATTAATCTGGTCTTATGAAAAGCTTTATAAAGCAGGACTGTATCCTATAGAGTTATACCAATAATGGTGTGCCAGTAACTTAGTAGGGAGAGGGAAAGGGGGGAGGATAAGACAGAACAGACAGACTAGAGAAGAAGGACTTGGGAGGAGTTGATGAAGTTGCAGAAGAAGGGACTCACTGGTTGATTAAATGACAGCTGGACTGGGAAGTAATCAGAGAAGTGAGGAGCCTTACTTAATATTCCAAAATCTTGTTGAGGAAGCTGCTGGGTTCAACTGGTTGAAGTCCTTTTTCTGAAGTGTGTGGTTGTTGTGTAGTATTCTGGAGTCTGTGTATCTTCTGGGGGGTAGAGGATACTCAGACTCGAAAATTTTCATAGTTTGATGACATAAGCAGTGCAGGCTTGTGGTCAGCTTGCATCTGAAACACGGCGTAACAATATATAGCATAAATTCACCAGTAATTCATTACTATGTGAAGGAGTAAGATATAGGGAAAGTGCTCAGTTGTAACTAGGGCTAAAATATGATAGGGAAACAGAATCTGAAGTCAAAACAAGTGTAAGTTCAAAACTGTAAAAGATATGATTAAGTTTTGGTCTGAAAATGTGTGTAAGGAAGACTTGTAGGCTAATGGTATTAGCTCTAAGGCTGAAAGGAATGGAAGGTCATTAGAGGTGAGAATCATTAAGTTAATAGCTGTTTGTATGCGGTATTGCAAAAGAGGTGCCATTGGCAAACAACAGGAATCATATTGACTGCAGGTCAGATGTCATGTGGAATACCATGGGCCTTGATAAACGCACGCCAAGCGCGCACGCCAATTTTTTTTGGCGTGCGGGGCCAACACGCCATTTTTTTTTGGCGTGTAGGGTCTACACGCCAAAAAAAAAGGGTGTGTGAGACCCACACGCCAAAAATGGCGTGTGGTTCCCACACACCAAAAATGGCGTGTGGTTCCCACACGCCATTTTTTTTTGGCGTGTGAGCCCTGCACGCCAAATAAAATTGGCATGTGGGCCCCGCACGCCAACTGTTTGGCGTGCGCTCCCACACGCCAAACAATTGGTGTGTGGGAGCGCACGCCAAACAATTGGCGTGCGGGTCCCACACGCCAATTGTTTGGCGTGCGAGTCCCCCCTTGCTCACATAATCAAATGGGAGGGACCATTCGATTACGTGAGCGGGGCCCCTCCCGGCACAAGGCTGTATAGCCTTGTCAGCCGGGAGGACTTCCTCCCGGCTGACAAGGTTATACAAGCTCGTCTGTCAGCCACTGAGTACATATCACAGTACCTGACATGTACCACGTAACTGCAAATATTATTAATTATTATTATCTCTAATAATAATTACTATTCTTATTATTATTATTATAAATTCATTATTATTATTACATTACTATTATTATTATTAAAGTACATTAATTACAATAATTAATATAAATACTTTAATAATATATTCATTAATAACTCATGAATAATTCTGGTTAAGCTATGTACTCCTGTTATACAAGATACATAACTTGTAGGCCCTTTACCCTCCTTTCACGTGAAATATCCAGAGTAACAGATGTCACTCTTTCCCCTCTGATTACGCCCACATTCCTTAACATTGGAATATTTTCACGTATAAGATATGTACTTTAATATCTTAATAATAAAAGAACTTATTAATATTATAATAATTAATACTTATAAGATGTACCAATAATAAATGACATCATTATAAGTTAATAACTTTATTAATATTAATAACAGATCAATTAATACAAATGTCATGATGTGATCCAATCCCACTAAGGACTACTGATCAAAGATGTGTCCCATAACACAGCCTTAGTAGAAATCACATCATAAACATTAACAGATCCTCCCAAAAGGATCTGTCTTGCCCATGAAGTTCCACAGTACCTCCCAGGTCATAGAAGCGCTCACAGTTCCCCCTTGAGGAGCTCTTACAATATATAAACAGCCTGTAAACAGTTGTTTATCCCTCAGAGAATATTTAGAACACATTAGCACAGTACATAACCTAGATTTATTTACCTTGCTTAGTTCCCCATTCTCCACCAATACCCCAATTCTGGATAATATATAGTCTATTACTGTTATTACCTCAAGAATTGGCCACAACCTACCTTCAATAAGGTAGTCACCACGAACCCAAGTTGAGTCTCTCCTTGGATGCCTATTAATACTTTGTATTGATTTGGATGCGCCTAATTAGAGCAATTAGAGCAAGCCTCTCAGACAAGATTACTGATTGAGGAAGTACCTTTTTTACAGGACTTAACCATTACCCAAACCACTTTAAACCATCAACCTACCTTAGTTACAACCATTAACCACGGTTAGTTCCACACCCAGGCTGACATCGTCAGCCAGGAGGAAGTCCTCCTGGCCGACGAGGTTGTATAACCTCGTCAGCCAGGAGGAAGTCCTCCTGGCCGACGAGGTTGTATAACCTTGTCAGCCGGGAGGACTTAATCCTGGCCGACGAGGTTATACAACCTCGTCGGCCAGGAGGAAGTCCTCCTGGCCGGCAAGGCTATACAACCTTGTCGGCCAGGAGGAAGTCCTCCTGGCTGACAAGGTTGTATAGCCTTGTCGGCCGGGAGGACTTCCTCCTGGCTGACGAGGTTATACAACCTAGTCAGCCAGGAGGAAGTCCTCCTGGCCGACGAGGTTATACAACCTCGTTGGCCGGGAGGACTTCCTCCTGGCCGACAAGGTTGTATAACCTCGTCAGCCGGGAGGAAGTCCTCCCGGCTGACGAGGTTATACAACCTCGTCAGCCGGGAGGAAGTCCTCCTGGCCAACAAGGTTGTATAACCTCGTCGGCCGGGAGGAAGTCCTCCTGGCTATACAACCTCGTCGGCTGGGAGGACTTCCTCCTGGCCGATGAGGTTGTATACCCTTGTTGGCCAGGAGGAAGTCCTCCCGGCAGACGAGGCTATACAACCTCGTCGGCCAGGAGGACGTCCTCCCGGCCGACAAGGCTATACAACCTTGTTGGCCAGGAGAACTTCCTCCTGGCTGACGAGGCTGTATAACCTCGTCAGCCGGGAGGAAGTCCTCCTGGCTGACGAGGCTATACAGCCTCGTGCCGGGAGGAAGTCCTCCCGGCTGACGAGGTTTTATAACCTCGTCAGCCAGGAGGGGCCTCGCTCACGTAATCGAATGGTCCCTCCCATTCGATTATTTGAGGGAGGGGGGCGCACGCCAAACAATTGGCGTGCGGGGCCCACACGCCAATTTTATTTGGCGTGCGGGGCCCACACGCCAAAAAAAAATGGCGTGTGCCATTTTTGGGGTGTGGGTCTCACACCCCTTTTTTTTCTTGGCGTGTAGACCCTACACGCCAACAAAAAATGGCGTGTGGGCCCCGCAGGCCAAAAAAAATTGGCGTGCGGGTTGGCGTTGGCGTGGGCCATTGGCGTGAGCTTATCAACGCCCAAATACCATGGGCATGCAAGGAGGCCTGGTGTGAGCATAATGTGTATTGAGGGGGAGCAATGTGTGTGAGTAATGATTGAGGTGAACATGTAGGATCACACCAATGTTGGCTCGGAAGAAATTGAGTAGTCTGAATGAACTGGGTAAGTTGGACTGGCTGAATATTATGAGGAGAATTGGATCAGGAAAGCAGTGATGTGGGCGTGGTCAGCCGGTACAGTGATGATGAGATTGAGTGAAATGGATGATTGGTTGAATTGATGATAACTGATAATGGAGAGTGGATGAATAAACAGAAGAATTGGAGTGTTTTGGACATCTTGTGTTCACAGATCCAACACGACTGGAGTACACCCTGCATCAGCTGAAGAAATGATATGTACATGGATTGCATTGATGTGAGATGCATTTGTGGAGTGCCTGTGACCAAATTAAACCTGGCAGGCTTAATCTTTTCCAAATCATGTTGATGCTGAAAATTGTTCAAAGATTAAGCCCGCCGGGCTTAATTTGGTCACAGGCAGGCAATTTTGAATGGAAAAATCAATCAGCTGATTTGGTCCAATGAGCAACATGGGGTGTGTGCATGGCAATTGTTCAAGCCAACCAGTACCACATGACAAGTGGCCAGGGCAACAATGATGCCACACTAAAGAAGTTGGGTTGCACAAGATGAAACTATGCATCATCAAATGATGAGTTTACATGGTGTTTTGCTGGTGCAATACAGTGGTTGGGTGGGCAGGCTCTGTGATAATGTAAAGAGTCTTGGGATCCAATGTGTACCCAGCCTATTTTAAGCCCGCCGGGCTTAACTGGGTGGGTTGTGAGGAAGAACAATGAAAGGGACTCTTGAGGGTGTTATTTAAGCCCGCCGGGCTTAAATTTCTGGCTGAACAGTTACATGTTGCCAGGTGTATCATGTGAACAAGAGGGATGGGCTGCAAAGGTAGCGGTATGGCAAATTAAGCCCTGCGGGATTAATTTGTCCTGAAATTGGTGAGCTGAGGTGTCAGCCTTAAAGCTAATACCATTAGCCTACAAGTCTTCCTTACACACATTTTCAGACCAAAACTTAATCATATCTTTTACGGTTTTTAACTTACACTTGTTTTGACTTCAGATTCTGTTTCCTCATCATATTTTAGCCCCAGTTACAACTGAGCACTTTCTCTATATCTTACTCCTTCACATAGTAATGAATTACTGGTGAATTTATTCTATATATTGTTACGCAGTGTTTCAGATGCAAGCTGACCACAAGCCTGCACTGCTTATGTCATCAAACTATGAAAATTTTCGATTCTGAGTATCCTCTACACCCCAGAAGATACACAGACTCCAGAATACTACACAACAACCACACACTTCAGTAAAAGGACTTCAACCAGTTGAACCCAGCAGCTTCCTCAACAAGATTTTGGAATACTAAGTAAGGCTCCTCACTTCTCTGATTACTTCCCAGTCCAGCTGTCATTTAATCAACCAGTGAGTCCCTTCTTCTGCAACTTCATCAACTCCTCCCAAGTGCTTTATCTCTAGTCTGTCTGTTCTGTTTTATCCTCCCCTTTTCCCTTCTTTCTACTACACCTTCAATTCCCCAGCAGTGGCATAGAACCAATAAGATTGAATCCTGCTAGATAAGGCATAGCCCAGCAATAAGTTTCTTGATCATTCCAAGATCCTTTCCCCTTGTATTTTTGTTGATTTTATCAGGGAAAATCAACCAGGTTTCCATCTAAGAATCCTTGAGTCAGTTTTCTTTGACCAAAAAAAGATTGGCTGGCTTCAGTTTCCTTTGACCAGGTCCCTTCACCCAGTTTCAGTTGTGGAAGAAGAGGCTGACCACTCATTTGGCAGCTCCCAGATCATGTAAGATCTTTTTTATTATCATTAGACTATTTCTACATTTTTTTCTACTAAGTAATTATATTACTTATTCCCCCTTTCCCTTGTGTCCTGTTGTCACTCAAGAGACCCAGGCTCACATGAGGGAAAAGCAAGTGAAAGGTAAAACAATATATGCAATATTCATTGACACAAAATCATGGAATGGTGACTAGGTAATACGAAGGGTGCGAGAACTGGGGATATTGAAAGAGGTGGATTTGCCTGTTGTATAGTTAATATAATCATGAGCAATACACTTGGCTAAAAGGTTGCGGGTTGGACAGATAAACTTAGAGAAATCATGGGGGAAATTCTGAACAGAAGAGATAATTTGACAAATGTATGTACCAAGATTTAACCAGATTTTTTCAGAAGGGGAAAAGTTTGAATTAGATACTTGATATATTTGATGAAATGCACAGATAATTTCAAGACAGTCACTGATAGTGTATTGCCTTTGGTCTCAGGTCGTGTTGAAGAGTCCACGTACACCTCCCAGGAGATAGTAAATGAAGGGGAAGTAGTTGTGTTTACTGGCAATTTGGGAGAGGCTGGTGTGTTGCTCCATTTGGCGGGCAATTGTGGTATCAGAGGAAGCTTGTTGGGATTTCTTTTTACAAGGATTGAACTCCTCATCAATGTGGGCCTGGATGATGGTAGGAGACATCATGAGATCAATGATGATTTTGCGTAGGTCATCCAATGCATTGTCTGTTGTTGATGCTGTTGGGGTTTCAAGTGGTTGATGGGTAAGTTGCCCATCGGTATCCTCTCCTTCAGTAAGTTTTTGAAGGGTGGGCATGGTGGTTTTCATTGTATTGAGCCAGGTCAAGACAATGAGATGACGTTCGATGGAGTTTGGCTTTGCTTCAATTTGTGGTGCATGGGGATTTTCGTTGGATATGTGTTGTATGGAGAGGGCAACACTCTTAGCCCATTTGCGGATCTGCCGATGGCTTTGTGTGTTGATAAGATTGGCAAGAGCTCGGAAAAGGTTGGACTCTGGATGACTAGCTTTTGAATTGAGAGGGAGGATTGGGGTAGTTGAAAGTAATTGGTTCTTCATGAGGTCCAAGTTAACGATATCTGGACTGAACCATGGCTTGGATTCCGAGTAGGATAGCATAGAATCACCTGAGATGTTTGATCAAAAATAAGTTGACTCGAATGGACAGAGGAAATGTACTTATATGGAGAAGGTAAAACACTCACTTTTTTCGGAAATTTCTTTAATCCAATGGTCCTGGTTGAACTGAGCATTGTTATAGACAAATGAGGCAGTGGGAATCTTGGAAATGTTGGGAGTGGTCAGACGAAATTTCAAGAGGTGTTGAAGGGAATTCCAGCCTTTTTCCCACTTTGTCTTTGAGACTCAGCCTTTCTGGAACCACGTGGCCAACTGGTGGAGTTGTTTACGAAACAGTTCACTAGGAATGAGGGTGAATTTGTCCAGGGTGACGGGGTTGGGGGCAATGGTTGGAGGGTTAGGTGGCTGGTTGGATGTGGTGGGGGTTGATGGGGGAATTTCTTTGGAGTTACCAATTTGGTTAGAATTGGATTTGTTTGTGTGCTCTGGTTCTTCCTCTGGTTCTTCAGATGTGGTCGAGGCATTGGAGGTAGATGAGATAGAGCTGAGGGATGAGGACCAATATAATTCACGGGCGGGTGGGTGAGATTTCCTGGAAGCTGGGTTTTCAGTGGGTACTGGAGGGTCTGGGCAGTGTTTCTTGGCTTGATGCTGAGTAAGTTGGTTCTCATCTTCACTCAAGGTCACCTGTCAGCCACCAAGATATTACATGTAGTATGTAACATGTAATACTTGAAACTGCAAGCTTGAATAATTATAATTATTCATTATTTTTTATTATTATCTTTTATTACATTAATAGTCTTAACAAATTGGAAATTAGAACTGATCATTTTATCAAATGGTACAATAGTCTAACAGTTAGAGACTGGCTCAGTAATAAATTTTATAAACTTAAGGACCTGAGTTCAAACCATACTCATGACCACATTCAATAAAAATCATTTATTTAAATTATATCTATTGTTACCAAAATTAAGTTATAATTTAATTAATGAAAATCTTTGGAAAATTAATTTTCAAACATGCAATAAATGGATAGAGAACCATTTATTGGCATAGTTTTCTTCTTGAAAATCCTGGAAGATCCAAGATTAACACATAGTAATTTATAGTATAAAATTACATACAAATAAAGGTAAATCTTTATGTAAAGTATATTAATTATGCAACAATGACTTATAAAGTAATTCCCACATGTTTAACTCTCCAGAGTAAGCGCTTTTCCAAGCACTAACCCCAGAGGAAGATGCATGTACATGTGATTAATAGGGGGTATCAAATATGACCAAATCCACGATTATCTAATCAACGGGTTTCACGAAATCCACGATTATGAAACCAGTGGATAAAAATTCCAAATAATGCCATTATTTGCACTAGACGTGTCAAGTATCAACAACAAAAACACCAATATAATTACAAAAACCACGATCCCCCACATTTCAACCAATCACAACTCAGGATACAAACTTGCAATATACAACCCCAATACAATCAATAATCCTCCACGATTCAACCCCCACCAACAGTAAATCGTTGCCAATACAACTCCACCCAGTCACAAACCCAAACTTGTTCTTCAGTTTTCCTCAAAATTTGGTAAGTTTAGTCAATTATAAACTTGATTGCAGAAAAAACATTAATCGATCATTCCCTGATCCCAGAACGATGCCTATCAAAAAAACGAATAAATTCATCACTGGAAAAGGAAAAGTGATACCAAAGACGTCAGCAAGCAGGAAGAAACCCATCAAGAAGCGAGCACAACATGTCTCTGACGATGATACAACCGGAAAAACTTCTTCTCACCTAAAGAAGGACGACTTCCTCATAATCATCGACTGGCTCAAAATCCAAAAGAATTACGATTTGTGCTTTGGAACTGGTAAGGCACCGGCGGTTGGAAGGCCAGCCAAAGGGAAGATTAATGGATTCGAGCTTATGGCAATCAATCTGAGAAATCAATCCCTTTCACAAATCAATCTAACGGCCAGGCAGATGAAAGATCGTTTTAACAGCTACAAGGACAAGTACAAGAAAACACATACCCAATCCCTCTCCACTGGCTTTGGACTCACCAATGAAGACCGCTCGGCAGGAATTGTCACCATTGACGAGAAGCTTGAAAAAATGTGTCCACATTTCCATTCTATGCATCAGCTGATGGGTAAGAAACCGTTTGTGACGCCCTTGTACAAAGTCGATGCCCAAAACGGTGATGAGAGCTCTGACTCTTCTGGTCCCGAGGCCATCAACTTGGACGAAAATGTTGATAAAGATGACTCAGATAATGTATCTGTGGATTCCAATAACTCTAGGGCTCCAGTTGTAAGATCGATCAGTTGTTTCATTGTCTTTTTTGATAATTGCTAATATATTCAATATTGTTTATACGTGATGACTCAGTCAGCAATCTTGGAACCTTTAGAAACTGGTGAGAATAGGTCTGAAGGAGGCAGGGACGGTGAAGAGGTGTGTTTGAATTTCTTTTTATCACTTATGCCATTTCTTCTTCAAACGATTGACCTTGCCACTAAATAATTTAGGAAAGAGTTGGACCAGCCAGTGTTTGTGACAATCCGTCAGATGAAAATGAAGCGGCAATCCTGGTTTGTTATTGGATCAATTAATCACTGTTGTTCGATTGATTAGCTAAAGCCCCATTTCTTCCCATGTTTGACATTAGCAAGGACAGGAAGCAAGTATTCGTCCTAGTGGAATGGTTAAATCATCTAAGCGCTATCGAAGGGCTGTGGATTCCCTCACTGCCCAAGAAAGGGCCCTTGACACAAGTGATTCAGAGGATTACTGTCCATCTGATGCTCGAGAAGATACTCAGTCACCCTGCAAGAAGAAGAAAAACAAATCATGCACCACTTTGACACCAAAGACGCTGCATTGGATTCTCCTGCAAATTCAAGTAAACCGTTGCCAACTCAAACACCCAAGGACAAGCGAAGGGCATCCAACAGTGCCAATATCAATCCTAAGAGCCGATCAACCTCAGGGCCCAGCACACCCAATCCTTTTTCTCAATATGAAGAGTATGCGTTGAAGAGGGATGAAGGCCAGTTGGAGATGTAATCCTTGTTCCAATTTTATTAACTGACATGCTTCTTCAACTTATTCTTTATTAGGAAAGTCACAAGTGGCTCGAGACACCCTCAGTTTTGAGATGTTGAAGTTTGAACGACAGGTCAACAACGATAATAAGGGGGTCGAGTTGGAGGAAAGGAAATTCAACCACTCAATTGAACTTGAGGAGAAGAAGTGGGAACATGGAGTTAAATTAGAGGAAAAGAAGTGGGATCAAGGAATAAAATTAGACGAGAGGAAATTAGACTGGGAAAGGGAGGAGAAGGATAAGGACAGAAGGTTTGAGATGGCCAAGATGGAACGTTTGGCTTGTCAGGAGCACATCGGTAAGAAGTATGACCTGGTGACTCAGTGTGTAGCTCATGGGAAGAGTACAGAAGAGATTGAACGCTTGGCAAATTTATTCAAATAGTCCACCTTTTTTGGCTTTGTTCGCACCCAACAAATCATTTGAAACATTGCATGTTACACGTTAGAAAGAAAATAAAAAAAAGCAAACTATCGATTATATTTCAAAGAGTTATCTAAAATAGCATCCATATCTCTAATAGTCCAGTTGCTTTTATTTGGATTATTAATATAGTGACCATCTCTAATAAGCTGAATGGCTTTTTGGGTTTTCTTGGGCAGTTGGCAAGATAACCCCATTCGTGTATGTGAAGAGTTGGGAGCAGTTTTTGAGGGAAGAGTCAGGTGAGAATAAGAAGTGGCTTTCCATGCACACTCAACTATACCATCAAATCCTGCAAAGTTGATGCCACAAGAATCGTCTGGAAACACAAATTCACCTCCAGTGACTTGAAGATTATTCTCAACTAGCTTCCCAGTGTGTTTCTCAATGGGAATCCATAGGACAAAGCTGAAGGGTGAAGAATCGGTGTCTTGGTGTGGCGTGTTTGCAAACTGGCCAAGGGTAAACGACAGGTGTGAGGTGAATCCTTTGCGGTGGGCTGAATATTGGGGAGCTAGTCCAGGGGCTTTGAGTCGAATGTGTTGTTTCTGGACCTCACGGAATAGGGGTTTGGATACAGATCGGAAGCACCGGCCAAGAAACTTATCTATTTGTGGAACATCCTTTTGAAGCGCTTCATAACCATGTCGATCTGTAGCAACTTTGGAAGAAATGCCTGTTATACCAATTTGGGATTGTGCCTCGTAACCTTTTCGCCATCCCAGACTGTACATTTCACCTGAGTATGCTGGTCCGTTGGATTTATTGGAATTTTGGAATTTGGCCTGCTGGATGAGATGTTGGCTGAGATTTTGGTATTGTTCTTTGAGTTTTGCATCCATGGTTGAGAATGGTCGGAACTTTACCACAGCAATAACGTTCTTACGAGCTCCATCGGCCCAGCAGATAAAGGACTTGTTGAAGAATCGGATGTTGGCATTTGGATTGGGGTTGGAGATGTGGACTGGGATATGGGACTGGCCAGCAAGATGTACATTGGCCCTTTGACGGCGATGAGATCGAGTGGCGGCTTTGTACTTTTTCCGCTTCCTTTGATTTTTACTGAGATGTGATTGCGGAGCCAGACAAGAACCTTCTGCTTCATTGAACCCTTTGCTTCCACGTATATCTTGTTCTCGATAGTGATCACATCGGCGATAGATTTGACAAATTACGCAACACTTTGATTCCATCTGAGACATGTTAGGAGGCACGTTGGGATTGGGATTGGAGTGTTCATTGCATGTAGGTGGGCGAGGTTGACGGCTGAGTTTGACTTTCTTCAAGGATAAATTGGATGATTCTGAGTCCTTGTCACTACTTTCATTGTCAGTAGAGCCAGCATCTGAGGAGGGGCTATCTGAATCCAAATTGTACGTCGAAACGGAAGGTGACGGCGGCTCCTCGTGGTGAGAATCATCCCCTCCTTGCTCCTCACTAATGTGCTGTGACTGTTCTAGATCAAGAGGAATAGCACACCACCAATGGACGTTACAGTTTGTACTTGATCTTTGAACAGTCAGCGGCACATCAGCTTGGATTGGGGAGGGGGTGGGCCAGGACGCCACTCTTATGTGTTGATTACAGCTGACTTTGCCACGAATGTTGGTTGTATCCTCTTTGGCAATTTCTGAATTACTGTATGTGATATTATTAGTCTTACATGAATTGGCCCCACAGATTACAGCAAGGGTGTTATCCGGCCGCTCAGCAGTCATATTGGCCGAGATAAGGGTATCAAGCCAGCCTGTGGTGATTGTGTTCGACTCGAAAGCCTCCGTCTCGAGCAGCCTAAGAAAGGATTGGCACAAAAACGAGGGATCAGCGCTGTGACACAAATCGCTGTGAAAGTGAGTGATCAACTTACTTGATCAGATATTCGACGGTTGTTCGGAAATCTCCGCGAATGGACAACTCTTTAAGCGCTACGATCATGGCCTTCCGACTTTCGCTACGATCAGCACCGTACGCAAAAATATGACCAAACTGTTCAAGAGGAAATCATCGGGGATGATAATTACAACGGTTAGAACTGAGGGACTCAAGAGTCTATCTGAGAGTGGCTCAGGTAGATTCAATGATGGGAAAAGCACTTACTTGGGAATCTGCAAACTCATGAAGACCACCGGCTGTACCGACGGAGAAATAACCCCGGTGACGACGTTGAACAGAGCAGTCACGTCCGAAAAGACTGATCGCATTACCGTACTGATCGGCCAAGACCTGGACCTCCAAATGACGAGCGGCACCGGCGAGCTTCATGATGAAAATGGGTGAGCCGGGTACCTCACCAAGAACCGCGTTGAAGGACATGGTGAAGTTTTCGGCCTTCTCAACTTTCCGGATACCTTTTCCACCGCCACCTTCCAAAGCCTTAATCATCACAGGATAACCAATTTCTTCCGCCATCCTCAAGCCGACCTCGACATCAGTCACGCAAGCTTTCTTGTAGACTTCGTCGGCGACAGTGAGATAACCCTGGGCAGAGGTCTCGGTTTCCGAGAGTGATGAGCCGGACCAAGCCATCGTGGGAACTTGAGCGGATTGGGCAACAATTGCCGAAGAGATCTTGTCACCTAAGGATCGCATTGCTGAGCCAGGAGGACTGATACAATAGATGTTTCGTTTCGAAGCTGCCAAAGCGTCCGGCAGTCTTGGATGCTCAGATGCATGTCCCCTGAGTCATGAAAGTTAGCGAACAAATAAGAATCGGAAAGAAGCGAGCAATGAAAGCAAGCAATGAAAGGAGTACCCACCATCCGGCCCAAACCGCATGGACACCCGCACGTTCCGCAAAGTCAACGATAACATCATCGTTCGCATAGAAAGATACTGACTTGCTGCGTCCGCGCTTCTTAGGTCGGTCATCTGCCACCGGCTTCGTCTGTGTTTGATCTCGCTTCGTGTGATCATCCTTGGGCTTATTGCCCATCGGCAAATCCGGGTCGGGCTGGTTATTCATCCAGACTGTTAAGGAAGAGTTAGTTGAAAAAGAATGTTAAAGAGCGCTTGATTACTGAGAAAGGAACGAATTCGTTTTCTGTTTTGTTTTGGAAAGAGGATTAGAAACAAACAGAGGTCATGGATGATTAAGTTGGCAAAGGCAAATAACAGGGTCGAGATCCCGGCGGGGTGTTGCTTGAAGCCGTGCAGCTGACCAAACGAGTCGGAGGTTCCGTTGGACATTGATTCAATGGAAGCGGTCAGAAAAGTGTTAACAATATTTTTTTCGGCACCATGGATGACTTTGAAGTCATCCATGGTGCCAAAAACGATCCCCTCACGATGGTTGCCAGGTTTGAATGTGTCCTGACAATCGGTCTGGGCTATTTCAGCCACATCAGTCAGCTTGGCGATGCTGCCTTTCAAGTCTGGCCAGACTGGCCCAGCTTCAGCTACAACAAAAAGGAACCAAGACATCAGTCCAAGAATGAAAAGGGGGATAAAACAGAGTAACATCCATACTTACTTAGGTCCAAGGGAGTGAGTAACATATTGTTGTCAGCAAATTTTCCGAGAGCCAAAGAGGGTGGAGGATGGGTCGAGTGGCTTACCTGGCATTTGCTCAGCCACAAAGCACATGAGAAAAAGATAAATTGATACAGGGTTTCATGCACCACATGTTGAGCTGGTGGAAGAATAAATAGATTGGTTGTACTGTTTGATTGTTTCTTCCAGGGCTGAATACATGATGTTTTCAGGGACTGTTCCCCCCCCCAAAAAAAAACCAAAAGAGTCAGGGCTCATAATCACTCATGAGTATGAATTAAAGATCAAATTGTGCTCACAAATTAGTTTTGAGAAAACCAACCATCTGTAGAGATGTGCGTTCTTACTTAGGCAAGAAAATGTATTTTCCTCCAACACTAAACACCAAAAAGGCACCAGTACGTGTAATAAACTTGTTGATTTTATTGGCATTCAAGAAGAGAAGAGAAAAAATATTGGTAATGAAGCAGAGCAATCAAGAAAAATTGGCACTGCAAGGACCCAAAATCAAATGCAAGCGTCAGAAAGCTGGATGTGTATTGTTCTGCAAGTCAATGTTGAATTTGATTCACCTTAGTTGAAGAGTGCAAGCGTTATGGGGCGTAACAGTCCTCGTAATCCATCGTTACTAGATTCAACGTTTTCCAACAAGGCCGGGGCTGCTTCTGGTTCCTCCTCATTGTAAAGTTCATGCCACTGATCCTTGAGGTCAGCTAGAAGATTATGCAGAACAATGCAGGTGATGATCCACTTGACCGTTGCCTTCATCTCACGAGGGTTCCTGATTTGTGATCGAATTTCTCGCAAACTGGCAAATCGACCCTTTAGAATACCAATGGCATGTTCAATCCGTACTCTTGATTGGGCTAGATGGTAATTGAAATCCACATTCTCAGGTATAAGTAAGTCAGAACCTTTGTAGGCTGGAACAGTATGTTGATCACTTGAATAAGCAGAGTCGGCCAGGAGGAATTGGTGTTGGTCAAAGAATTGTTCTGGATTTTGAGCAAGCTTCATATTAGAGAAGACGTAACAATCGTGACAGGATCCTGGGTAGCCTGCAAGGTACGATATGAACTTTTTGTTTATGTCACAAACAAGAGTGACCGAAATAGAGTAACTGTTTTGAAAGCAAACAACACATCAGCTCAGAATTGGTAAAATAGTGGAACCAATGCAAACGATCCAACCGTTTTTTTCGATCCCAGTAGTGGTTACCGTCCACCGGAGGCTTTTGACTCAGTGGAATGGTTGTTCCATCAACAAAGCCAACACATCCAGGGAAGCCTTCATCTTTCATGACCTGAGATGATTCCATACGTTCTTCTTGAGTCGGCCATGATACCAAGTGCGAGCGCATTTGATAAAGAATCTTGATCACCCGACATGTGTAAAGGTTGATTGTTCCATAGCCAACTTGGAAGAGATTCTTGAGTCTGAAAACCGCAGCACCGTTTCCGTTTGATCCAAGACGGCACATAGCAATAGCGAGTTGGACTGATGGCTCTCGTTGAGGATTCTGAGAGGAGTTGTGAAAGATTGGATTTGACTCAATCAGTTGAAGAAGATTGAGGAAACATTGGAACGACATTCGAAAAAGCTGGAGGAAGCATGATTGAGGAAGTTCTTGAATGATTGAAAGGTCATATCGAGGATGGAATCGTGTAGTTGTGCCTCTGGCATTGAGGTATCGTTTCTGGAGTTTTGATCGACAATAACGGTAGAAATCTTCAAGACCTGAGTCTTCGTTATCTGAGTCGAAAATCAATACTGTTGCAGCAGAGTTGGCCGCTTGAAATAGTTGCTTGTGTTGAGAGGGTGCTTGTCGCATGATTGGTTGAGGTGAGGTGTGATGTTTGCTTGGTTTGACAAGAGGAAATGGATTGAACGGTGCAGCGTGAGCTGATGAGAGATGTGATTTAATTGGGTTATTTTGGAAATGAAGGATTTGGATGGAAAACCAGGGTTTTTCATTTTCAAAATCCGTTTGGTTTTTAGCTACCCCTTTTTGAAAACCCGTTGATTAGAAATTGTGGATTTGGCAATTTCTAATCAACGGGTTTTAATGGTGGATTTCGTCATATTTGATACCCCCTAATATTTATTTAGTTTAATTAAGAAAAATAAACATTAAATTAATTTAATTAATGTGAAATAAATATGGCATCATTTTAATTAAAAATGACACCATGTTTCACTTCTTACCACGAACAGGCTGATCAGATTCACCTGTCAACTTTGCCCCAATCCCCACTGTCAAATAAATTACAGAGGGATTAATACAAAATATTTATTATTTAAGGAGGAGATTTCTTCACTAAATTGAAGACATCCTCCCCCCATCAATTTTAACCTACACCAGATAACGTTTTATAAGCTACAAATGTGCTCACCTTCTCCTGTAAGTAAGGAGGACTGGCCTTTATTTATATACTATCTTATATAGTTAAAATTCTGCAAACAAACCCCCCCAATCAATTAAATACCTTTAATTGGATTGGAAGAACCGTGTATCAATCTGATTAGCCCTTCTAAGAATTTATTCCCTTAATAGAAGTTTTGGAAGCAGGGTAATAACCTGTTCTTTTGATACTTAGGGTTTTTATAACACTTAAGTTATTATTCTTATTGGAAATTGCTTTATTACACTTTTAAGTGTAAAATTATTCTTTTAGTCCTTACTGTACACGCCACAACAAGTGGAGTAGAGTACAGAAAGCTGAAATCACCTGAGATTTCAAACGTTTCTGGGTTTTCTTTTTTCTACGCTTTGACATGGTATGTTTTGAGGTGACAGCCTGTCCTGTTCTGAGATGGAAAGAGGTATCTTTCGGGGTTGTGGAAGGCAATTTGGATGGGTTGGGAGGGTCCCCAAGAGGAACAGGGTCATGGTCTTGGTTGGTAGGGTCTGGGTTATCTGTAGAGCCAGGGATCGTCCTGGGGGCTGGGTCTTGTTCAAGAGATGGTGATTGGCCAAACTCATTTTGAGTGGATTTAGCAGAAGTGCTGCAAATGTGTGAGGTGATGGAGACTGGTGGATGGTTTGACTTCTTGGATTTGGATGATTGGTGAGCACTTGATGTAGTGGAGGAGCGGGTTATGGTGGGTCCGGAAGCTGGCTTCACTCAAAGACATTCATCGACTGGTAGGGCCTTATTTTCCTCATAATCTGAATGAAGATACTCAGTTATTTGAACCAGGAAATTTGAATAAAGAGCTGAATTACCTTTGCAGATGGTGTCAAGACGAGATATGATACCTTCAACATCTTGACGAATTGACTTGGGGATTCGTCATTCAGAGCAGGTTTTGGCAAATTCTTGGATCTTTCCGACATTGTTCAAGAATTCTTCTTCACTGATCTCTTGAACTTCAGACCCAAGGAGTGGCTCGCCAGGAGGGATTGTTGGTTCCAAGGCTTGGAAGGTTGGTGGTGGTTGGTTCGAATTGGGAGATGGGAAAGACATTTTGTACGACTGCGGATCTGATAAGAAGTTGGGTGGTAAAAAAAATTGAATGTTTATGGTGAGAATCTGGATCACACTGGGAATTTTAGTCAGATCAACTGACCAGGTGGTGGGGTGGATTAAAGATTAGGGGCAGAGCCACATGGCAATGCTGGTGTGCCTTGGTCAACTACAGGGGCTGCCTCACTAAGAGATGTGTCTGACATGTTATTTTGTACGGTGGGGAGGAGGAATGTTAAGGATTTGTACTTGTTCTTAGGAATATAATAAATAGTGAGTTGAGTATTTCTAAAGATGATTGATAGAATGAGGAAGGGGGGAATGAGAAGCGTACCAGAAGTGGTTCCTTAAGAACCATCAAGCAATGAAAACTCCAACATCAAAGGGCATGATCCCGTGGGAATCTGTTAGATTTCCTTGGGGATATATCCCTTTATGACATAATCAGGAGATATTCTTTGATTGAGGATTTTCCATCAAAGGAGAAAGTTTGTTTTTTAGTGCTTGGCACATGCCAAACATATGTCAGCAAAAGAAAAATGTTCAGAGTTGTCAGCCACTGAGTACATATCACAGTACCTGACATGTACCACGTAACTGCAAAGATTATTAATTATTATTATCTCTAATAATAATTACTATTCTTATTAATTATTATTACTATTTATTATCATTATTTATTCTAAATAACTCCACGTAATATTAATTATTATTATCCTTAATAATAATTACTATTCTGTAGTTATTATTATTATTATTATACCTTCATTATTATTACTTTAATATTAATATTATTAAAGTACATTAATTACATTAATTAATATAAATACTTTAATGATATATTCATTAATAAACTCATGAATAATTCTGGTTAAGATATGTACTCCTGTTATACAACTTGTAGGCCTTTGCCCCCCTGTCACGTGAAATATCCAGAGTAACAGATATCACTCTTTCCCCTCTGATTACGCCCACATTCCTTAACATTGGAATATTTCACGCATAAGATATGTAATTTAATATCTTATTAATAAAAGAACTTATTAATATTATAATAATTAATACTTATAAGATGTACCAATAATAAATGACATCATTATAAGTTAATAACTTTATTAACATTAATAACAGATCAATTAATACAAATGTCATGATGTGATCCAATCCCACTAAGGACTACTGATCAAAGATGTGTCCCATAACACAGCCTTAGTAGAAATCACATCATAAACATTAACAGATCCTCCCAAAAGGATCTGTCTTGCCCCTGAAGTTCCACAGTACCTCCCAGGTCATGGAAGCGCTCACAGTTCCCCCTTGAGGAGCTCTTACAATATATAAACAGCCTGTAAACAGTTGTTTATCCCTCAGAGAATATTTAGAACACACCAGCACAGTACATACCTTAGAGTTATTTACCTTGCTTAGTTCCCCATTCTCCAACAATCCCCCAATTCTGGATAATCTATAGTCTAATACTGTTATTACCTCAAGAATTGGCCACAACCTACCTTCAATAAGGTAGAAACCACGAACCCAAGTGAGTATCTCCTTGGATGCCTATTAATACTTTGTATTGATTTGGATGCGCCTAATTAGAGCAATTAGAGCAAGCCTCTCAGACAAGACTTACTGATTGAGGAAGTACCTTTTTTACAGGACTTAACCATTAACCAAACCACTTCAAACCATCAACCTACCTTAGTTACAACCCATAACCACGGTTAGTTCCACACCCAGGCTGACAAGAGTGGAGTGAATTACAAATTGGTAGATCCCATATGGGGAATTGACCATGCACAAAGGGAAAATCTACCAAATTGAAGTGTATTTGGACATCAGTCAGCAATACTCATTGGGGATTTTCCATGAGCAGCCAATTCAGGAGGGATTAGCACAAACTGGTGGAATGTCTAATTGGGTGAGATGTTTGGATGTGTTAGAATTCAAAACAAAGTTAGAGCACGGAAACTTGATGATGTTGCTGTGTGGGTGGTCCATCATGTAACTAGTTTGCACATTGCATGTGGTTGCATAAGATATGTGCACGCAGATGAACACGCCATGCAAAACAACCGTGTGGTTAGGTTTAATGTTAATCTCAAGCCTTGGATAACATTATGCCAGCGCTAGTTAAGTCATAGTTAAGATTCTGGGGTGGCATCCTCGTGATTAAGCCCGGCGGGCTTAATGATGGGCAGAACAGGTCAGGAACACTTGGTGAAAATATGGTAATTATTAAGCCCGGCGGGCTTAATTTCCACCAGACAAGCCCAGGAGACTTAAGAGAGCAAAGGCAAGTGTGATTTGGGTCCCTCATAAAATCATCAGACATAGCTAGTGTTCTCGCTTCAATTCAAACAGTTATGGATTACGGATGGATAGTTCATCTCATGGCTCAAATGATGATGAACACTTCTACCCAAGGGTGCTATGTGTTGTGGTTTGAGGCAAAAATGATGATGAATTGCTCAAACAACCAGGCCGGAGACTCATACTCCGGTGTCTAGTGAGCTGCAGATGGTAACCCAGTTACTGGGTTTCAACACCCCTCACCTAGCCACCGGAGACATGAAGCACCCTCCTGGTTACAACAGAGTTGTCAGCCACTGAGTACATATCACAGTACCTGACATGTACCACTTAACTGCAAATATTAGCAATTATTATTATCTCTAATAATAATTACTATTCTTATTTATTATTATTACTATTCATTATCATTATTCATTCAAAATAACTTCATGTAATATTAATTATTATTATCTTTAATAATAATAACTATTCTGTAGTTATTATTATTATACATTCATTATTATTATTACATTACTATTATTATTATTAAAGTACATTAATTACAATAATTAATATAAATACTTTAATAATATATTCATCAATAACACATGAATAATTCTGGTTAAGCTATGTACTCCTGTTATACAAGATACATAACTTGTAGGCCCTTTGCCCTCCTGTCACGTGAAATATCCAGAGTAACAGATGTCACTCTTTCCCTCTGATTACGCCCACATTCCTTAACATTGGAATATTTCACGTATAAGATATGTACTTTAATATCTTATTAATAAAAGAACTTATTAATATTATGATAATTAATACTTATAAGATGTGCCAATAATAAATGACATCATTATAAGATATTATCTGTAATAATATTAATAACAGATCATTAAATACAAATGTCATGATGTGATCCAATCACACTAAGGATTACTGATCAAAGATGTGTCCCATAACACAGCCTTAGTAGAAATCACATCATAAACATTAACAGATCCTCCCAAAAGGATCTGTCTTGTCTCTGAAGCTCCACAGTACCTCCCAGGTCATGGAAGCGCTCACAGTTCCCCCATGAGGAGCTCTTACAATATATAAACAGACTGTAAACAGTTTTTTATCCCCAGATAATATTTAGAACACATCAGCACAGTACATAACTTAGAATCATTTACCTTGCTTAGTTCCCCATTCTCCACCAATACCCCAATTCTGGATAATATATAGTCTATTACTGTTATTACCTCAAGAATTGGCCACAACCTACCTTCAATAAGGTAGGTACCACAAACCCAAGTTGAGTCTCTCCTTGGATGCCTATTGATACTTTGTATTGATTTGGATGCGCCTAATTAGAGCAATTAGAGCAAGCCTCTCAGACAAGACTTACTGATTGAGGAAGTTCCTTTTTTACAGGACTAACCATTACCCAAACCACTTCAAACCATCAACCTACCTTAGTTACAACCTATAACCACGGTTAGGTCCACACCCAGGCTGACAATTGGGGGTCTGGCCTTTAATTATCCGTGATTTTTTCACCCTTTTACCCTTAAAAAATCATCACTAACACCTCCTTACCTTTTTAATTTTTGTGAAAATGGCCCTTTGTTGAAAGAGGTTGGAATTATTCTTCATCAACTAGACAACCCTGTTAACATAATCACGTCAAAACTGGTTATAAAAACTGAAGTCATAGAGGGAGAAGATCAGTTCTATAACTGCACCTGGACTAAAATCAAACAATTAAGACTCACTAACACCTATTCTCCTGACGGTACTCTACTCAATACTGAGGAATCTGACGTATTAATCAAAGAAGAACATGCTAAAATTGTCAGAAAAGAAATCAGATCAGCCCTAGAACAAGGAGATCCCCCCTTTAATGATATATATTGTGATATAACTTCTTCTACAAATACTTATGTGACTGCTCCCCCTTTTTTAGATTGTGACCCCCCAGAAGTCCCAAGATACCTCCTTAGAAACAGTAGAAGAAACAAAGATCCTAGATTGACTGCATTTAACTACAGGAAAAATATAAAATCATAAAAAATACCGCTTGTTTTCTATATTTCTTATCCATAAAATTTCTAAAATTGCAATAAAAAAAAAAAGTCTGTTTCCCAAATTTGAGTCTGAGAAAAATAAAAAAACCTAAAAAAAACTGAGAAACACTCGAAATTATAAAACTAAAAAACATATAAAAAATTAATATACAATATCTGGTTGAAGATATTGACCAAAAACAAGAACAAAGCGCCTTTTTAGTAGACCCACTACTCATAGAGAAATTCTGAGTAGACCATTCGAACCGCAGTAGTAGATTTACACTAATTACGAGCCTCTCTGTGATTTGTACATAGTAAAAGAGTGTAAACTAACACAATTTACAGTGAATCAGAGTATTTTGACCAAAGTTTACATGTAATCTCTCTGAAAGGAAGACTAATCCCCTTTCAGGCATATCTCACAAATCACGTTTAAGAGTCTCTACGTGATTTGTAGCAATTAGAATAGTGTAAACTAACAAAATCTACTGTAAAACAGATCATTTTGATCAGTTCACATATACTTTCTCACCCTGAAAGGAGAAATAATCCCCTTTCAAGCACATCTCACAAATCACGTTTAAGAGTCTCTCCGTGATTTGAGACAATAAAAAATTATAAAATTAACAAAAATAAACAGTAACACAGATCTTTGATCAGTTTACATACACTTTCTCACCCTGAAGGGAACACTAATCCCCTTTCAGGCACATCTCACTAAGAAATTAGCACATTTTCTGTCATTTCCACCTGGAAATTTAGACATAAAAGCAGCCTCATTTCAAGTCTTGTCATACTCACAACAAGCCACTTGATGCTACTGCATAAGAATCATAGTACTAGTACATAGAGTAACACATTAATATTACTTCATATCTCATTTCTCTATAAAAATAACCCTCTTAAAGCCCTCTTCAAAGAACAATTCTGAAGAGTAAGCAAACATCTTTAAAATAAGTAAAAATATAGAACATTTTTACTAATTTTCCTTGTTTTTAGTGTCCACCAACGTAGACAAACTCACTCCTGAATTGCATATCTTGACAGTGTCTGACAAGACCACTACAGCCCGTGACACTAGAGAAACCTCTGAGATTACCACTAACAGAGAAGCCTCTGTTACTCCATCAGACAAGTCATCTGGTGAATTGAATCTTTAACAAATTATATCCTTATTAAAATCTCCTACTAACAAATGTTTACGCATTTTTACCATGACTCCTCCTTCCCTTAGACATAGAGGTTGCAATGGCCGCACCAGGGAGCCAGAGCCAGGACTTGGATTTCCATCAGCGTCAGTTTTGCCCCCTGGAAAACAAGAATCTTTAAATAAAATTATTTATAGAAGTAAAAAGACTGATAATAAGTCAATTTCTTCTGATTCTAGTCACAGCAGAGGAAAAATTCGAAAGGTTTTATTACAGGATGAAGGAAAACAAATACTGGTTAAAAGATGTGAGAAACAGGAGCAGCTTCAACGCAGTGAAAGCCCATCTAAGTTACTGCCAGGAGGATTTCCGTCAGATGGTCAGCCTCAAAGGTCTACCAGCAAACCTCTACCGCACCAAGGATTGAAATCCTCTTCATTTGTCTCCAGGAATCCTTTTCTCTCCCCCAAATCCTTCCAATACTCCCACCAGAACACAAAATCCCCGTGGTCCAAAGTGCAGAAATGTCAATTCCAGACATCCCAGGAACACAGGGAAGAATACCCAATGGAGAAACCAAATTCATTCAAAGATGGTACGCTTTCATGACTCAGCATTTCCAATCAAACTGAACTACGCTCCTTAACCAAAAGGCTATGAAACTTGCTGAATGACCAGTTCATATTGGAAATTTGTAGTGTCATATACCACGGTATGACAGTACCCCCGGGGTTAAGGGCACTTTGTCTTGAATGTGCTATGGCTGGTGGCACCAACCCATGTCAACTCTCATGGGGTCATATTCAGACACAATCTTGACGCTACAAGGAACCACCAAGACTGCGTGGAAACTTCCATCAAAGATAGAGATGTTCCAGACATCCCAGGAAGACAGGGAAAAATACCCAATGGAGAAACCAAATTTATTCAAAGGTGGTACGCCTAGGGAGATCCTTACAAGGAACTTATCAACATCTAGAACAAGGCAAAATAGCCTGCCAAGAGCGCCAGATGGAAGAAGCCCCACAATTTTTAAAAGTCCCCAATCATCTAGTCATAAAATAAGAACACAAAGTTCCCCATGTGTAGTAATTAATGACTCAAACAATTCTACTTGTACCCCTGAACAACATCAACAAATTCCCACATTCCAACATGTAGTACATGCTATGAACAATAGTAACAAAGCTCTGTCCAATGATTTACAAGAATTATGCTGTAAAATTATTAGAGCCACAGATGAGCAGGTGAACTCAGGAGATAGTACATTATATCTTATTCAGCAGAGGTTGACTGAAATGGATACCAAAATTGATATGTTTAATGTAGAATGGGCTGACCATTGTAAGACATTTAGTAAACAATTGTCTAATTCTATGACCAGAATTGATGACTGGGTTGAAGAGCAAGGTAATTCCAACCAAGATCTTGTTAAGAAAGTGGAACAATTGGAATTAAAAATTAAGAATTTACAGTCAGATACTACTAATAAAGTAGATTCTCAATTTATAACCTTTGAGGATGTAGTGAACAGAATAGAGAAACAGTTCACATGTGTTACGTCAGAAATGACCATAAACAACTCAGATATCATGCACAAGTTGGAAGAACTCCTGACTAGAGATGCCCAACCAAGAAGCAGACATGATACTATTAATGACATTGGAGATGACAGTCAATCTATTCCTCCAGTCATTACAACTCATGTCAGCCTGGGTGTGGAACTAACCGTGGTTAAGGATTGTGACTGAGTTAGGTTGATGCTTTGAAGTGGTTTGGGTAATGGGTAAGTCCTCTAAAAAAGGAACTTCCTCAATCAGTAAGTCTTGTCTGAGAGGCTTGCTCTAATTGCTCTAATTAGGCGCATCCAAATCAATACAAAGTATTGATAGGCATCCAAGGAGATACTCACTTGGGTTCGTGGTTTCTACCTTATTGAAGGTAGTTTGTGGCCAATTCTTGAGGTAATAACAGTAATAGACTATATATTATCCAGAATTGGGGTATTGGTGGAGAATGGGGAACTAAGCAAGGTAAATGATTCTAAGTTATGTACTGTGCTGATGTGTTCTAAATATTATCTGGGGATAAAAAACTGTTTACAGTCTGTTTATATATTGTAAGAGCTCCTCAAGGGGGAACTGTGAGCGCTTCCATGACCTGGGAGGTACTGTGGAGCTTCAGAGACAAGACAGATCCTTTTGGGAGGATCTGTTAATGTTTATGATGTGATTTCTACTAAGGCTGTGTTATGGGACACATCTTTGATCAGTAATCCTTAGTGTGATTGGATCACATCATGACATTTGTATTTAATGATCTGTTATTAATATTATTAAAGATAATGTCTTATAATGATGTCATTTATTATTGGCACATCTTGTAACTATTAATTATTATAATATTAATAAGTTCTTTTATTAATAAGATATTAAAGTACATATCTTATATGTGAAATATTCCAATGTTAAGGAATGTGGGCGTAATCAGAGGGAAAGAGTGATATCTGTTACTCTGGATATTTTACGTGACAGGAGGGCAAAGGGCCTACAAGTTATGTATCTTGTATAACAGGAGTACATAGCTTAACCAGAATTATTCATGAGTTATTAATGAACATATTATTAAAGTATTTATATTAATTATTGTAATTAATGTACTTTAATAATAATAATAGTAATGTAATAATAATAATGAATGTATAATAATAATAAATCAGAATAGTAATTATTATGAGAGATAATAATTAATAATATTTGCAGTTACGTGGTACATTTCAGGTACTGTGATATGTACTCAGTGGCTGACACTTCCTCCCTCTAAAAAAGGGTTGACTAAAAAAATTTAATGGTTTCTTTTGTCAACTCTGTATTGTCTCAGAATTCTTTCTGAATCAGGGATCTGATCAGCTGTAAGCCATTCATCCTCTTTGGATCCACTATATCTGACTAAGTACTGTTCGACATCTTCATTATTCTTTCTAATTTTTCTATGTTGTATAAATTTCTTAACTTTAATGAGTTGGTCTTTCTCTACTGGAGGTATCACAACTCCAAGGGCGTTGATAAACGCACGCCAATTTCTTTTGGCGTGCGGGGCCTACACGCCTTTTTTTTGGGGGGTGTACGGTCTACACGCCAAAATAAATTGGCGTGTGGGAACCACACACCATTTTTGGCGTGCGGGTCTCACACGCCAATTTATTTTGGAGTGTAGACCCTACACGCCAGCAAAAATTGGCGTGTGGGACCCACAGGCCATTTGTTTGGCGTGCACTCCCACACGCCAAACGATTGGCGTGTGGGAGCGCACGCCAAACAATTGGCGTGCGGGTCCCACACGCCAATTGTTTGGCGTGTGGGGGGATATTGCATGCAATATCCCCATACACATAATACATACATGTATTATGTGTATGGGGATATACATATCCATCCCCTCGCTCACGTAATCGAATGGTAGGGACCATTTGATTACGTGAGCGAGCCCGCCGAGTCTGATTCCTGTCAGGAATCAGACCGTCAGTCTGGTTGTTTTCAACCAGAACGACCACGAATTCAAGCAAACGACGATTGCCACCACCCACCGATTAAAAAAAAAACCTGTGAGTAACAAAAAAAAAAAAAATCAAAAAAAAAATCAAAAAAAAATCAAAAAATGAGAAATAAAAAATGAGGAAAAAACCCCAAAAAAACCAAAAAAAAGGGTTTTTTTGGGGTTTAATTTTGTGGGGGAAAAAAAGCCCACACGCCCAGGGCTCCAAGACCCAACTGGCCCAAAGACAGGGCCCAATGGCCATGAGAAGGGGCCCGCCTCTCCCCATCACCTCCAGTGGGCCCACAGGCCCACTTTGATGCTCCAAAGGGGCAATAAAACATTCAAAGGGGCCATTCAAACCCCCCAGGCAGCTCAAAGGGCCCCGTATAAGCCCCAGACGCACACCATCCCCCCCAAAAGTGGCCCAATGGGCCCATCTCAAACACAATCAATCCCCCACATCTCTTCCAATTTTTTTTTCAAATTTTTTTTACCATAGATATAGTAACACGTGCTGACATACTCTCCCATTCAAATGCTAACAGATTCCGCACAAATCACCAATTTGACTTCAACAATCAACAATGTCTTCACATCAGACCAGTGAACTAGGACGTGAGATTCATTCCTTTATTTTGTGTATAATATAAGTCCCTGGCTCACTCCCACCCACCCTCCCACCATTACACAGGTTTGGATCTCTGGGAAAAATGCACAGAGCTGGCGCGGCACCCTGCGTTGAAACCAGATGAACGTGGAAACCTGGAGAATTGGGCCTCTAAAATAAAGGCTGAATACGAGCAGTCAGACAATGAGAATGAACAGGTCTCCAGAACCCCGCCCCGGCTAGAAACACCTTAGGAGCCACTAGGCCTGCTCCACCACAGTCCCACCCACGCCCTGAATTTGCAACCGACTCAATGGCATACTTATATGCACACACTCCTGATCCCCTACCTCCAGCAACCAACCCAATCCCCACGCTCAATCAATTTGAAAACCAAAAGGATGTTCAATATGGCCAGCCCAACACAACAAACCCAGCTGATGGATCCCCACGTCGAAGCGGAGAGATGCGGACAGATGTTGAAGGCCACAAGACAACCCTCAACACCTTTGGCCAGTCTTTCCTTCAAGGCGCACAAAGGGACCAAGCACTCATTGGCCAGAAGTCCTCCAAAGCCCCCAATGCGGACGGGAGACGAGAAATTAACAATCCAGCCATCCCGGACAGCTCTGAAGACCCTGACGCAGAGGGTGAAACAGATGACTCTGAAGATGGTGCAGAAGACCAGCAAGTCCTCCAACAATTCCTTCATGGACGTCCCAAACCTACCTTCCACCAGGAGCCAGTCCATGAACCGGTGCCACAACAAACCCGATATCGCTATGACATGGTACGAATTGAAGATCCTACGGTTGAAGACCCAACGAGCAAAAAGGCGCGCCTGGACAACTCTGCTTCTTCTTCTAAAAATACAGGCCCCATGTATAATTTCTTCACCCCTCATCCCACCTCTCACGAATTCATCACTGCGCAATCACTGCAAGGCCTCAGAATTCCACGGAACCCCCCTGTTGCTGGGCCATCAACAGTCAAGCCACGTACCCAAAGACCACCGGGCAAATCAATTCCTCCTCCCCCTGTCCTGACGCCTCCTTGTAAGTCACTCCCCATTGCTTATGCACACCCATCTTGTAATTAACATCCCTCCTTTGCGCACAGCTATGGGTCTATTTATCCCTGGCCCAATGCTTCCAAAAGCATTGGCAGATGATTTGAATGAAAATTTGGCGGGTGGAATTGCGTGGTCACACCGTTCAGCCGAGAAAAGATTGAAAAAATAGCATTCATCCTCACACACCTTCGCTCAATGGTCACACCACATCCAACGATGCCACAGGAGTTCAGCCGGGTTGTTTGGAGGGAAGTGGATACACTTCTGAAGGCATGCAAATCTGGTAATTAATCACTTTTTTTCTCACTTGTTCATACATCACAAAGGCTGATATTTGTGTGGTATGCAGAGAGAATTCTTAACCCCACTCAACCTGGTGCTCTCTCTCTGATAACTCCTGAAGTTGTCAACATGGCACAGCTCGAGGCTTCCCAGGAGAACCGGAAGGCGCCGCCGTCCAAACGTGTCCAGACCCACACACTTGCGGCGAATCTGGCCTCATACTTTTCTCCAAGTGACCACGCTTATCTCGGGCTTCAAAGTGCTTTGCAAGACTGCTGGGCCCTTTGACACATGGAGCAACAGGGCAGTGAATGGCAGCCTCTCCCCCTGGACGATGTGGTGATCCATTCCACATCATTACTATAATTTCCAAGACTATTTACCACTAATAAATCACATTCACTTACAAATAAATACTCATAAATCCCAAACCTTACATATATTCACTGTTATCATTTCATAATCAGATTCTACACCCCATTTTAACCCTAGTCACCCACTACAACTACCCCCAAATTCCTCATAGTTCAAGAGTTACAGGCAAACTCAGAATAATACAAGCAAATTATAGTATAAAGCAAGGTATAGAATACAATAAGTACATATTATAATTAGATATATTTTCACAACCAAAATACATAATAAATATTACACATTATATACTACATAACATATTACATCATATACATAAACTCTACCTTTCCACTACTCATCTGTCACTGTCATGACCATTTCATATGTGTCACTGTCTATTCTACTTCATCTGTCATATTTTCCTTTCCCACCAGCTACATGTCATAGCCTGGTTGTTTCCTTTCTCTAGCCTGATGGCTCATCTTCTCTCTCAGATATATAAGGACACCTGTTCCTCCCTTTTGTTCCCTTGTGGACCCCCTGACTTACTATATGGACCCCCTGACTTACTATATGGACCCCCTGACTTACTATATGGACCCCCTGACTTACTATATGGACCCCCTGACTTACTAATGGACCCCATAGCTTACTAAATTACCCCCTACATATACCAACATTATAGATCCCATATAATTAGTATACATAACTTAGTAGAGTTACCATCACCCTTATAAAATATATAAATATAAATACCAGCTTAAACCTCAATATAAGAAGATTGCCCCCTCTCTTGCTTGACCCACTTTGACTCCATAAGCTACCAACCCTGCCCCATTTTATACTATATACTTTCTACCACTCACACCCCTCTTCCATTCCTCCCACCTTATAGGTGTAGTAGCAAAGCTCATCAGTACTAGTCATCTAAGAATAGATAGAAATTAGCCACACCTTTATTTTTATTCTTAGTGTTACACTCATCCCCATAGCATTAGTCAGGAAGGCAGCTCTTATATCAGCACCTTTGGTATAACTTACATTAATACTAGTGTAGTCATCCATCTCCCTTCCAAGCTCTATTCTGTCCCTTGAGTAGTTCCACAAGTGGTGTCCCAACAGTGGCTTGACTTCTTCAGATATCTTTAGTCCTGGTAACCCTATTACTATCAGCTTTATCACTACTTCACCTTTCCCTTCTCTCTTCTCCATATCTTCAACTTCTAAAAAAACATAAAAATACATATACATTATTCAACTTATATCTTCATAAAATTTTTAAAAAGGACTTATACATATCTAAATTCACTACCCATACCTTAATACACTCTTTATACATACACTCTTTATACATACACTCAAACATCTACATACCTATACCACTTCCATCTGTAAACCTACCTCTTACCAGCCATGTCTCAACAAGGATTCCCAGGATTCTACTCAGCCCCCAGTATCTACCCTCCAGTCAGCCAACCAATTAATACCAATGTAGGACAGACTTCCCACCCCAACCCAGCCAGGCCTTCCAGGACCAATGTTGGCAACATCCCCAATACTGGAAGATACAGGGACAACAACCAATCATCAGACAATTCAGAAGATCCGCTTGCACCACACCCTCAGTCTCCAGTACCTTTTCATCAACATTCAGAAACTCCATTCACTCACTTTTTGGATAAGGAACCCAGGATGCCCAGATACTCTATGCCTTCCAACAGAGCTGTCAAAATCAAACCCATGGACAGAAACCTCTTCTTTGATGGATCAAACATACCTGTGGACAAATTTATAAAAAGGTATGAGATTGCTGGATCAGCTGATGGTGCCTCTCCCCATGAACTATGCAAACAGATTATTTTCTTTATAAGAGGATCAGACCTCCAGGATGAGGTAGAAGAGATGACTGGCTATGAGGACTCAGACTGGGAGACCTTGAAGGAGCAACTACTTACTAGGTTTGGATCCTCTCTACCCTTGGTCAAGTACACTGAAGAAGACTTGAGGAACTTGGTAAATATGTCTACACAAACTGGAGGAATCAGCACCTTACAGGAATTCAAATGCTTTAGGACCAAATTTGAAACTATTACCCACTACTTGGTCAGACTAGGATACTACACCAGCTTGGAGGATTTCAGAAAATTGCCGCTCAAAGCTCTCAAACCAACTCTAGCCATATCCATCACCAAGGAACTTCTCAGGGACAACAAGATGGTTTCACTCAAGGATGGAGGCCATATTCTTCCCAGCACCCAGGTTTTGTTCACCTACATACACAGAGAGGTTCAGTCAGCTACAGTCTTGGAAAAGAGCCTAATGGAACCAGAAAACCCTACCCAGAATCCAATCAGTACCATCTCCAAACCAAGTCCTCCAGTAAATACCTTTAACCCTGTTTCAACTACCAAGCCATGGACCACTAAGCCTCTGGAAGCCAGGACTACAGATCAGAAATTAGAAGATATCACCAAACAACTTGCATCCCTTACTGCTGGAAGATCCGCCCCTCCTCATATAGTTGGACCAGCCCCAGGATTCAATTCAGCTCCCAGGCCCTATACTTTAAAGTGCTACTATTGCTTTGAAAACACCCACAGTACCACCAGATGTAAGACCCTAGAAGAAGATGTTACCAAAGGATCAGTAATCAGAGATGGCAGAGATTTCAGACTCCCAGACAAAACTATGATTCCATGGGACCCCAGAAGGCCAATTCAATCTGTGGTATTGTCACGCGACAGCTCGGCTCAGCTCGAAAAGTCGAACCAATCATCTCAGCTATTCAACTTCGAGACATTCAAACCATTGCTATTCATCTTTGAGAAAGCACTCCTTCGAAATGCATATGCACATTGCTCATTGAACCTACTCAACCTTTCACTTTACAACCTCGCGTGACACCTTCGAAGAAATCAACTTCGAACCAAATCCATACGCCATACTCCAAAGACAGCTCTCATCCTTCGACTGGTTCAATAACCCATTCTCCGACCCAGCCGACTTCGACCTTCTGACTCCGGACGGAACTTCGAGACCGTTCCAATTCTTCGAAGCACAGCATTTCAATTCAACACAGCCAAGCTTCCTTTCTCCCAGGTCTTCCATCTTCGAGTCACTGTCATGTTGTATAGATTCGTCATGTGCTTTCCAATTATTCTTCTCATACTTGTTAGCACAGCGCATTGGTTTCTTCTCATTCATTCATTCAGTACATTTCAGTTTCACTATAAAAGCACTTGTACTTTTCCTCTTTCTCTCTTTCCTCAGTTAATTAATATCATACGTTTTACGCTTCAATAGTTGGATAGTTATTATTGCCATAACCGTGCCAGCGTCGCTTTTGTTCCTAGCCATCTTCGAAGTAAGTTCCACTTATCTTCGAAGCATCTTCGAACATATCTTCAAAGTATCCTCGAACCATTAAGGATTATCTTTGAAGCATTCCAATTACTTACCTCCCTCCTCGCGCTGCGACCAGTTAAAGCTCCCCTATTAGTACGTTGGGCTGGTCGTATGACAGTATATTAATTAACTCCTACAACAAACTTTGATATTCTAATCTACGTTTGTTGCTACAACAGCTTTTCCGCTGCTGTAAACCCTTCCCTTGGCAATGCAACGTACCCCGCCGAGAACCCGGTCACAGGGCCCTGCAGAACACTCCCTCGATCAAGACATTGATTGGCGGCGTCCCCAACAGACCCCTACGGAGCGAGCCTCCCTCGACCCGGTTCCCTCTTCTTCCCTCCGTCATCAGAATGCTCCCATCGATCCTTTGGATCAACTCTATTCTGATTCGGAGTCTTCCACTCACCACGAGCCACCTCGCGGCCGACCTCGAGCTCGTCGCAACACCACCGTCCCGCCAGTTTCAAACCTGAAACCGGCACCTCCGATGAAGATCCTTCGACAATCCTGTTGTCACTCATCAAAGCCTTGAAAAAATCGGACGGTGGCCCCGATGCGCCTAAATTCCGGACCCCTGGGATGAAGGCACCCGACAAGTTCGACGGTGAGAACCCTTCCAAATTGCGTGGATTCCTACAATCCTGCAAGATCTTGTTTTTGAACGACCCCAAAACCTTCTCCAATGATCGCCAGAAGGTCTTGTACGCTTCCTCGTACTTGGGCGGCCGAGCCTCTCAATGGTTCCAGCCATACCTCGAACTTCTCGACAGCACCAACCCCAAATCACTACTCAACAACTGGGGACGATTCGAGAAACAGCTGTTCACCTTGTTTGGTGACCCAAATGAAGTTCGCAACGCGGAATTCGAACTCAATTCCCTCTCGATGAAGGACAACAGCAAGGCTTCGACCTACATTGCCCAATTTCGAGTTCTTCAAACGATGCCGCCTTTGCATTCCATTTCCGCAAAGGTCTTCCCTCTCGAATCACCGATCAGCTCGCTATCAGTGGCCAGAGAATTTCGACACTCCAGCAACTCATCGATCGAACAATCGAGCTGGACAACTGCTATCACGACAAACTTCGAACCAAGAAGCCAGACCAGTCTCACTCCGCCAAACCGAGCGACTCCTCGAAGAATCAGTCACACCGATCTTCGAACTTCGCCAACACATCCTCGAAGCCCTTGACTTCTTCGAAGACTTTGACTTCCTCAAAATCCGCCGCTTCCTCAAAACCCCAGTCCCGACCTGAATACAGCAAGAAGCTCAATCAGGACGGCAATCTCAATCAGGATGAAAGGGCAAGGCGTGAGAAGGAGGGATTGTGTATGTATTGTGGTGGAACTCATAAGTTGGAGGTTTGCTCCAAGAGATTAGCCCGTGAAGCGGCTAAGTTGTCAAAAAATTAGATAGTAGTTCTCTTGAGACTTGCAAAGAAAACTACTTATTTTCCATGTCCCCGCGAGTCAACCTTCGTGCTTGTGAGATAACTAATGATGTCCCAAGTTCGAGATTCATTCTCTTTGATTCTTCGAATCAACCTTATAGGGTCCCCTTGGATTCTGGAGCTAATGTTTCTTTCATCAGTTCCTCTTTTGCCATTCAGAAATCCCTTGCTCTCACCGAGGTCACCAAATTCCCGGTGTTCTTAGTGAATTCTTCGAAGGAACCTAGTTTTTGGGTTTCGAAGAAGGCAAGATGGACTTTTGACTTCAAAACTTTCCCCAGCTTCGAATGGGATCTCATAGTCTTGGATGCCCCTGGGATGGATGATACCATTCTAGGCCATGACTTCTTAGTTCATTGGAATCCAGATGTTAACTGGAAAGAGGGAGTAATTAACCTTCGAACCAATCCATCTCAATTAACTAACTTTTCTTTTCCAGTCAACCAAGAATTAAACAGCTTAACTGACCGTATCATTGAGTTAGATGATACATTTCCGCCAGGAGACTTCGAATATCCTGATTCCCCTTCTTTTCCCACTTCGAATGACCATGGAGTAATTGCTTACTGCTCTAACTTACCCTTTTCCTCCTTCTTCGAAGAGAAGGCCAAACCCTCTTTTAGAGGATTTTTGTATTCCATGATTCTGTCACATCCTCCTTCTTCGACAATTCCTAGCCTCGAAGATGATGATGACATCGAAGATATTGAAACCATCAGAAAGACACTTCCCGACATCTACCATGAATTTGCTGATGTTTTTTCTTCCGTTCGAGCTGATAAACTACCCCCACACAGGACTTATGATCATCAGATTGAACTCACCGGCCCCGCTCCCACGCCAGGCCCAGTCTATTCTCTCTTGAAGCAGGAGTCTACTGCTCTTCGAGACTACATTGCGGAAAATGTAGCAAAAGGTTTTCTTTGACCAAGCAAGTCGAACACAGGTTCACCTGTTTTATTTGTTCCCAAGAAGGACGGATCACTCCGCCTATGTGTTGATTATAGGAAGTTGAACAATGTCACTCAAAAGAATGCTTACCCCGTTCCTCCTATGTCACACCTTCTTACTCTTTTCCATGGTGCTACTCATTTCTCGAAGATTGATCTTCGAGGAGCCTATAATCTGGTTCGAATCGCCGAAGGTCATGAATGGCTAACAGCAATGCGTACCCGCTTTGGAAGTTTTGAGTATACTGTGATGCCTTTCGGGCTTTGCAACGCGCCTTCTACTTTCCAAAACTTTGTCAACAATATCTTCGCTGATATCGTCGAAGTTTATGTCGTCGTGTACCTCGATGATATTTTAATCTATTCCACATCTTTCGAAGATCACACTAACCATTGTATGGAAGTGCTTCGACGCCTTCGGGCAAATCAACTCTTCGCCAAGTTATCCAAGTGCGGATTCCACATTTCTTCCCTTCACTTCCTCGGAGTTATCATCTCCACGGATGGCATTAGCATGGATCCTCCCAAATGTCAGAAGGTTCTTGATTGGCCTCGACCTTCGAGTGTCAAGTCTCTTCAAGGTTTCCTTGGTTTTGCTAATTTTTATCGCAAATTTATAAAAGATTATTCCAAAACCATCGTAAATCTTACTAACCTTCTTCGGAAGGATATTCCTTTTGTGTTCACCAAAGCAGCAGAAAGAGAATTCAACGTTCTCAAGAAAGCCTTCACTTCGGCGCCCATTCTAGCTCATTTCAGTGAATTCTGTAAGACACTGATTGAGACTGACGCTAGTGACTACGCCATTGCAGGTGTTATATCACAACTTCCCTCTTCTTCGAAGACTTCTTTGAAGAACTTCCATCCAATAGCTTTCGAATCACGCAAGCTACATGCCGCCGAACTTAATTATGAAGTTCACGACAAGGAGCTTCTCGCAATCATTCATTGTGTGAAGAAATGGCGTTCTTATTTGCTTAGTCTCACCGAACCATTTGAGGTGCTGACTGACCATAATGCTCTTAAATATTTTATGAGCACCAAAGTTCTTACTCGCAGGCAGATCCGTTGGTCTGAACTCCTCTCGGAATATAATTTCACTATAACTTATCGTCCTGGCAAATTGGCTGTAGTGCCAGATGCTTTGTCACGTCGGGACGACGTTTACCCGGGAGGGGGGAGAGCCTTCGCCAATAATAATCCTGATAATGTTCGAACTCTTTTTTCCAATCCCGTCACTCTTAATTCTATCCACTTCGGAGAACTGCATTGCAACTTCCTCGAGCTTCGTGAGGCTCAAAGGGAAGACCCAGGTTGTCAGGCGCTTCGAAGCAAGGGCTCAAAGGACTATACTATTGATGATGATAGTGATTTGCTTTTATATAAAGAAAGAATCATAGTCCCCAATGATCCTCGAATCAAACTGGATATCCTCGAATCAAGACATGACTCCCCATTAGCAGGTCATTTCGGTCAAGAAAAGACTTACCAGCTAATTTCTCGAGACTTCTACTGGCCCGGAATGGCTAAAGAAGTAAAAGATTATGTTAACCGTTGCCATGTATGCAAAAGGAACAAATCCTCGAAACATCGGAAGTTTGGGTTGCTTCAACCGCTTCCACTCCCGCCTACTCCTTGGCATTCCCTTTCCATGGATTTTATATCCCAACTCCCATTGTCAGATGGTCATGACGCTATCCTCGTGATAGTGGATCGTTTTTCAAAGATGTCCTTATTTCTTCGAACCAAGACTACTTGTACTTCACAAGACCTTGCTAACCTGTTTATCGAACATGTATTTTCCAAGCATGGTCTCCCTGATAATATAGTCAGCGATCGTGGCTCACTTTTTGTTTCAGCTTTCTGGACCTCACTCTGTCAACAACTGAAGATCACTCGGAACCTATCAACAGCTTATCACCCTGAATCAGATGGTCAAACCGAACGAGTCAACCAAATCCTCGAACAATATCTTCGAATGTATGTCAGTTACCAGCAAGACGATTGGAGAAAGTGGCTCCCACTAGCCGAATTCGCATACAACAACGCCACTCACTCTTCGACCCGACAATCCCCTTTCCAAACAATCTACGGCAGAAACCCCAGCTTCGATCCAATCCATCTTTTCCCTTCTACTCCTGCCGCCAATTAACTTTCCAACCTTAAGCTTCTTCAAGAGCAACTTCGAACCAATCTCGAAGCAGCCAGTCAAAGGTACAAACTTCAAGCCGACAAGTTTCGAATCAAATCCCCATCTTACAATGTCGGTGACAAAGTATGGCTCGACGCTCAGAACATCCGGACAACTCGACCCGCCAAGAAACTCTCTGAAAGAAAACTAGGCCCATTCCCTGTCGAATCAGTTGTCTCGAAGAATGCTTATCGACTCACTCTTCCTTCGAAGTGGAGCGCTATCCACCCAGTTTTTCATGTATCCCTCCTAGAGCCAGCTAAGGGTCTATACCCGGGCAAGACTCATCCCCCTCCTGAACCCGTTACTATTCAAGATCACCTGGAGTGGGAAGTAAGCCGTATCCTTGATTCAAGGCTACACAAAGGAAAATTACAATACCTTGTCGAATGGACTGGATACCAGTCTGACGAAGATCGAACCTCTTGGGAACCAGCCTCTCATCTTCAAAACTCTCCCGACTTGGTTCGAGACTTCCATAATTCTTATCCTCGAAAACCTCGTCATCCTTCTTAAACCCTTCTATTCTTTTTCCTACCATTGTTTCCTCTCTCTGTCTTCTTCTTCTTGTTTCCTATTCTTTTGTTGTTTCTCTTTTTTTTTTTGTGAACTCAATCACTCACTTCAAATGATCACGAACCAATCTTACGCTTCCTTCTCTGTTTCCTCTTCTATCTCATTCATTCCCAAACTCTTTTCTCAAACATTAAAATTCTTTCAAAACAAAATCCCAAATTTCTTCTTCTTAACCAATAAACAAAATGTATTTACAATCAATTATAAAAAAAGTTCTTCTTATTTTCTTTTCTTTTCTCCTTGTTTTCTGAAAAAAAAAAAAAATTTTATAACAACAAAATAAAATAATAAAAAAAAAAAAAAAAAAAAAAATATAATAAAATAAATCCTATTTACAATTACTTCTTCAACTCTTCTTCTTCTTCCTCCCAATTCTCCGCCAATTCTTCGACAATCAACTTGAATTCTTCGAAGTCTTCTTCTTCGATCAGGTTCGACATTCTCTTCAGCAACTCGACCTGCTTCCCTTGCCTTTCTTCAAAAATCGCCTCCAACTTCTCGGCCCGACTGTTCTTTGACTTCTTCCTTCCCCATCCTTCTTCCTTTGCCAACTCTTCCTGAGATTTTCGCTTCCTCGAACCTCCTTCTTCGAAGCCAGTCGTCAATCTTCGAGCATTGGTTGAATCAATCTCCGCGTGCCTCGAAGCATCTCCTTCCCTTTCCTCTCTTTCCAACCGTTCCCGTTCCTCTCGTTCTTCCCTATCAACCGCTTCCCTCGCAACCCTAGCTCTTTCGTCCTTTTCCCTCGACACTCCTTCCCTTTCTTCCGTCTCCCTCGCAGTCCTCTCCCTTTCCTCCCTCGCTTCCTGTTCCCTTCTTTCTTCTTCTCCTCCTTCTCTGTTTGCCTCTCCTTGCCTTCCTTCGACATTCGTCGAAGGAGTGTCGGCTACTGCCGGTACCATCGGCACTCGATCATTCGGATAAGCCGGGGGGGGAGAATACGAATACACTGGTGGTGGCATGGGTGACTGGGTCGTATATCTGCGATGCGGTCCTATCAACACTAATCGATCCAAGCCATCAGTTTTCACTTCTTTCCTTTTTCCTCTCTTCTTCGAATCAAACATCACTTACGTAAATCCGATCCTTCAATCTCCTGCGTACCCAATCGACCCGGCAAGCGATAATCGACCCTTGGGTTGTTTCTTCGGCGCCGTCCAACGGCTATTGGCGAGCGGGGTGGAGGAGAGCTTGGTGGTTGTGGTGGTGGTGAAGATGGAGGGGTTGTTGGGATTCTTAAACGACGACCAGTAGTTATAGTAGTGGAGGGTCGACGTGGAATAGAGGCTGTGGTAAGATCTTCAAAAGGGAAACCTAACTCAAAGACACATGGTACTCTAGTAATTCAACATCCCTTGCACTTACTCCTATCCCCTCGCGTCGCAGTACTTGGAGTACAGTCCAAGTTCTGCCTGATGCATCGTCAACATCTTCGATCAACTTCTTCGACCATCTTTGATCTAATCTAAGTAGTTGAAATTTAATTTAAATAGTAGTAGTAGTAGTAGTAGTGGTGGTAGTGATAGTGATTGTGGATGGAAGTTTGTGGGATAATTACTTCGAGGCTCACAGGAGTTCGCCGTCTTTATACCCGGGCATCTGTCACGCGACAGCTCGGCTCAGCTCGAAAAGTCGAACCAATCATCTCAGCTATTCAACTTTGAGACATTCGAACCATTGCTATTCATCTTCGAGAAAGCACTCCTTCGAAATGCATATGCACATTGCTCATTGAACCTACTCAACCTTTCACTTTACAACCTCGCGTGACACCTTCGAAGAAATCAACTTCGAACCAAATCCATACGCCATACTCCAAAGACAGCTCTCATCCTTCGACTGGTTCAATAACCCATTCTCCGACCCAGCCGACTTCGACCTTCTGACTCCGGACGGAACTTCGAGACCGTTCCAATTCTTCGAAGCACAGCATTTCAATTCAACACAGCCAAGCTTCCTTTCTCCCAGGTCTTCCATCTTCGAGTCACTGTCATGTTGTATAGATTCGTCATGTGCTTTCCAATTATTCTTCTCATACTTGTTAGCACAGCGCATTGGTTTCTTCTCATTCATTCATTCAGTACATTTCAGTTTCACTATAAAAGCACTTGTACTTTTCCTCTTTCTCTCTTTCCTCAGTTAATTAATATCATACGTTTTACGCTTCAATAGTTGGATAGTTATTATTGCCATAACCGTGCCAGCGTCGCTTTTGTTCCTAGCCATCTTCGAAGTAAGTTCCACTTATCTTCGAAGCATCTTCGAACATATCTTCAAAGTATCCTCGAACCATTAAGGATTATCTTCGAAGCATTCCAATTACTTACCTCCCTCCTCGCGCTGCGACCAGTTAAAGCTCCCCTATTAGTACATTGGGCTGGTCGTATGACAGGTATCAGCGTTCCCCAAGGACCAACCCATTGTATCATCCTCCTTTGGACAACTAGAAGAAGCAATCACCCCTGAAGAATCCACCATCTATGAAGCAGACCTTGGAAAGAGAACCAGAGGAACCAAGGACCCAGAAGAACCCAAAATGGCAGACAAAAGGATCAGGAAAGAAAAGGACAACATTATGGACATGGATACAGAAGACTTACTACATATGGCCAGGACCCCAGTTCCATTAGGCAGGATACAGAATCAAGACCCTAAAACAGACCCCCATGTCAGATTCCAGGACCCAGAAACCCTAGGATCCAGCACTCGACCCAAAGAAAAACCAGTAAAGAAAACCTACCTAGAGAAGACTTTGGCCAAGGATTACCCAGGAGCAGAAGAAGATATTGCCAGAAGGATGCTTACTGAAGGAAAAATGGAACTGGCTTATGGAGAAATATTTGCTATCTCTAGTGGTGTCACTTATGCTTTCAAGAAGAGGATCTCAAACAGAAGGTTGCCTTTGGAGCCCACTAAGTCAGCTAATACCATAAGGAGAGAAGAAGAGGAAGTAACACAGGATCAGACCACTCACTATTCATGCCCCCTTGGATATGTAAAACTCAACATAAATGGACAGACTCACCAAGCCCTTTTGGATACTGGATCCATGGTCAACATCATACCTGCAGGACTGGCTCACCAACTAGGATTGGTACTCACTGCTCAATCTATGAGGCTCAAAGGAATTGGAGGCCACCATACTAATATACCAGGAATTGCTGAGGAAGTGGAAGTGACTATTGGAAAGGTATCCAGGATAGTGCATTTTTGGGTGGCTGAAGGACCTGTTCAACTAATCATAGGGAAGCCTTTCTTAATGGACGTATCAGCCACTATCAAATACAATGGAGCTCAAGGGGAATCACTTTCTATTATGGACTCTTCTGGACAGACTTACTTGGTACCCATCATCCTTCCAAGCAATCAAAAATGGGAAACTACACTTCCAGTCAACTCAGCTACCAGGGATTTTTTAGACCAGGGCCAGGGATCCAACTCTTCTCCATGACAGATGGAAACCTGGCAAACCAACAAAAAAATCATAAAACACCAGTCACTCATTTAGCCAAATACAATTCAACTCTAAAAAAAATCAAACCTGTAAACCAACCTATGCCCCTTTCTCTCAATCCACCTCTTTACAGGCCACCACTCTCCAGAAACCCCTACTCCACTCCACTTACTCCATTTCCACCACAATTCAAGCCAACCCAAAAGATCACTCAAGAAAGACTGGACCTCATCAACTTTGGACCCCCTGGCTGTCAGAACAAGAATACCTCTTATTAGTATGGGTAATTACTCTAAGACAAAATTCCTTGGCCTTTGTGGAGGAAGAAAGAGGACTACTCAGACATACCCATGGAAAACCCTACATCATCCCAGTCATTCCTCATGAACCTTGGCAGCAAAAACCTATCCCAATCCCTGCTCCAATCAAACCTCAAGTCATAGAATTAATCAGAGAAAGACTCAGGACTGGCCTTTATGAACAATCTTTTTCCAGCTATTCCAGTCCTATATTCTGTGTAAAAAAACAAGATGGAAAGCTCAGAATAGTCCATGACCTTCAGAAACTCAACAAAATCACTATCAAAGATGCAGGCTTACCACCATCCCCAGAAGAACTTATTGAATCCTTTACTGGAAGGGCATGCTATGGACTAGGAGATATTATGGGAGGATATGATGAAAGGGAGCTAGCCAAGGAATCAAGACCATTAACCACCTTTGAAACCCCACTAGGTAGATTTCAACTCACCAGATTGCCCCAAGGAGCCACCAATTCAGTTGCAGTATACCAAGCCCAGATGATGTGGATCCTACAGGATGAGTTGCCTCAGCACATGGGGATATTCATTGATGATGGAGGAATCAAGGGACCTATTTCAGACTACAATGGAGAAAAACTCAAGGAAAACCCCCAGATCAGAAGATTCATCTATGAATATGCCATTACTTTGGAAAGAATTTTATATAGGATTGAAGAAGCTGGACTCACAATATCTGGAAAGAAGTTTGCTTGCTGTGTGCCTGCCCTGGATTTGGTTGGACATGTTGTCTGCAAGGAAGGAAGGAAAATATCAACAAAGAAGCTCAACAAAATTGAAACCTGGCCAGTACCTACCACACCAACAGAAGTCAGAGGATTTTTAGGTATTTGTGTCTATGTCAGAATGTTTATCAAGAATTACTCCACCATCACTGCTCCCCTCAGAAAACTTACTAGGAAGGACTCATCTTGGGATTGGACTGAAGATTGCCAGGAAGCCTTTGAAGATCTGAAAAGAATTATTGGAAAAGACATCACTCTCAGTAAATTGGACTATGGACCAGAAGCAGGACTCATAAAATTATCAGTGGACTCCAGTTACATTGCAGCAGGAGCAATACTCACCCAAGAGGATTCTAATGGATTAGACAGGCCTGTTATCTATGAGTCAGTGGTATTTTCAAAAAGAGAGTCAGAATATTCACAGTCCAAATTAGAGTTATGTGGTGTCACCAAAATCCTCAAGAAACTCCAGACCAGGCTATGGGGCCAACATTTCCAGCTTAGAGTAGATGCCCAATGTCTTATTCGAATGATCAACAACCCATCACTTCCCAATGCCCCTATGAACAGGTGGATTGCATTTATTCAGTTATTTTCCTTTGATTTGGTACACACACCTGGAAAGACCTTTACATTACCTGATTCCCTCTCAAGAAGACCCTTGGACCCAGGTGAAGAAGACTGGCAGAGCTGTGATGAAGATGAAGACTGGATCAAACCCCATCCTGGATTTGGACTCAAAATTTCTTCTGTTGGACTGCTTCTGGGGACATCAGCTAAGTTGGGGGAGGAGGTAGGTAATCTTCAACAAGGAATTTGGAAACATCTGCAGGAATATCTTTCAACCATGAACAAACCACCTGGATGCAGCAAACTGGAATTCAAACAAATTTTACACAAATCAACCTCCTTCTTCATCTCCAATAGTATACTTCATAGAAATAACAAACCCTTTTCCCAGGTAGTAGTCACTCACCCCACAGCTCAAACCTCCATCCTCCATTCCCTCCATGAATCCTTAGGCCATAGAGGAGTATCAGAAACTTATAGAAGGACCAGGCTCAGATTTTGGTGGCCAGGACTAAAAAGAGGTGTAACCAAGTGGGTTCAATCCTGTGAAGCTTGTCAGAAGAGGAATTCAGTACTACCTATGGAGCCCAAGAAACCTACAGGAGCATCAACACTTTTTGGAAGAGTAAGCCTAGATACAGTTCATATCAAAGCTGGAAAATAGAAATACCTGTGACCTGACTGGATGGGTAGAAGCAGTTGGATTGGAAAGAATACAAGCAAAGCGGATTTCCCAATGGTTCTTGGAAAACTGGATTCACAGATATGGTGCTCAGATTTTATCCTTGTCAGTTTTTTTTGAGTATTGAAGCATACATACAGAGTCGAAGGCATCCTGGAGTCGGCTGTACAGTTGGTACCAAGAGGCTGCCGCGGCCCGGGGATCGCAGTGGTTCGACCGGGCAAATTCAGTCAAATGCTCATTAACAGTACCATGGAGCGCCGCCAGTTCCTCTAAAGAAAAGGAGTTGCGGACGAATGGGCCGAACGATTCCACATTGGCAACAAGTGGCCGGACGGAGGTACTGGAACTTGGAGAAGAAGACTTGTTGCTATTTGTTGAAGAAGACAAAGAAGAAGAAATGGATAGTGGTCGACTTGGGGAGGACATGGTAGCAATAAGTAATACGATTAATGTTTGTGATATAAGGAAAGAGGGGGAAGAGAGAACAAAAGAAAAGAAAATGGTCCTTTATATAACAGAAAGCCATGGTCGACGCCGGTGTACGATCCGGAAACAATAAATTTTTCCTTAGCAAGACAGGCTAGCAAGATTCCTATTCGATGCCGGTGTACGATCCGGAAATGATTAGTTTTCCCTTACTACTACGACAGCCAACAAGGATATCCGTGTTTTGTTTTACACAATCGACGCTGGTGGACGAACCAGGCCAACGATGAATTATTGTTTACAGAAGCGACTCTGGTGTACGAACCAGCAAGCCAAAGATTTCTTTTAGATATGACGCCGGTGTACAATCCGGAAACGCGTATTTTTTTTTCCCTTCACTACTACCACAACAAACAAGCGACAATCTCCCTAACAGCATCGACGCTGGTGGATGAACCAGGACGATACGGAAATCCACAGCCTTTTCGACGCCGGTGCTCGACCCGGGCATAATTTTTCTTATGAGGATCTCGTTTCACAGACTACAGTCTGGAAGCGGACTCCTCAAGCCTTTTGACTCTGGTGACCGACCCAGCTTTCTCGTTTTTAGTTATTTTTCTTTTTTTCTGGTTTTTTTTATTTCTTTTTGCTTCGTACTCAGATAACTAGAGTAGCGGCCTCGTTTGGACTCCGCCAAATCCCTCCGCATACACTATCGACGCCAGTGCACGAACCGGAACGCCGCATACATATCATTCCCCTTCCCAGCTCACATCGAACCCGACATCACTTTTTTTCTTTCCTTCAAACATAATAAAATTAATAACAAATAATAAATAATAATAAAAATAAAAATAAAACAAAAATTTAGATACATAATAAAATAAAATAATAAAAATCAAATCAAATAATAATTTAAAATTAATTTAGTAATAAAACCAATAAAACATAATACAAATACATCAACACTACATTATCCCACAAAACCTTCTATTTTCATCACCTCTTTCCCAGGATCTCTTCTACTCATTACTGCTCATCCCACCTCATCATCATTTCATCATCCATCCAACCTGTCATTCTCTCACAATTATTTTCCCTCCATTGTCTGGGGACAGACAATAAGTTGGGGGAGGAGCACTGCACTACCAAAGGGAAAATCACCAGGAATTTTTTGTTTTTTTTTCTTTCCCTCCTCACCTGATTCTTATCCCACCAGACATCAAATAAATCATCATCCCATCACACATTCTACACAGTTTCTATATATCCATTCCACTTCATCATCCCCAAATCACATATTCTACATATTTCCTACTCATTACATCTCATCATCACCAGATTATCTACTGAGTTTCTACTCATTCAAACTCAACAATCTTCCCATCACACTCTACTTATTTTTTGCATCCCACCTCATCTTCATCATCACAAACTCCACATATCTTCTACTCATTACACATCTTCATCATCTCATCAAAAATTCTAGACATCTTCTACACACTCCAACTCATCATCATCAAATCAAAAAAAAAAAAAAAATTCTACATATCTTCTACTCATTACACATTGTCATCACAAACTCTATATATCTTCTACTCATTCAACCAATCAACATCACATCACACAGAGAGACCAGGATTCACTTGGAACCCAACACCAGGATACTTTACCATACACCAGAAGACATAGTCAAATCAGCACCAATACACAGAGACCAGGAACCACTTGGAACCCAACACCAGGATACTTTACCATACCCCAGAGGACATAGTCAAATCAGCACCAATACCCAGAGGCCAAAGGATTACTCAGATTAGAAGATATATAAAACCAGACTAAGAAGAATTGTTGCTCCTACTGTACCACCACCTGAAGAATTATCAGTAAGGATTTATTAGTGTCCAAGAATTTCAAGAAGATATAAATAAGAATAAGAAGGCTAGAATGAACATTTATTAGAAATACATGTATACAAGTACACTGATGGCTTAGTATTTGAGTCTAATAAATAATGAACCTAGATTATAATTAAAATAAACTCAAGATTTTCAAGGATACTTTTACATGTAGAAAATATTCATCAAGATGGCATACTAGTAGGATTTTCAACCACTTTAAAGACCATAATATATATACTAAAAGAAGATTAAAATACTTTTCACTGGACACATGGACACTGGACTAATGAATACTGGATACTATGGACACTGGATCTGGATCAAATTATACTGGACTATATTGGCTTGGGCATTCACTGGATTTGGATCATTTGGACTTTGGACAGGAATACTCTGGACTTTCCATGGATCACTTTTTCCAGCCTTTTCTCTTTGGCTGCATTGTCTGGGGTCAGACAATAAGTTGGGGGAGGATGTGGTGATCCATTCCACATCATTACTATAATTTCCAAGACTATTACCACTAATAAATCACATTCACTTACAAATAAATACTCATAAATCCCAAACCTTACATATATTCACTGTTATCATTTCATAATCAGATTCTACACCCCATTTTAACCCTAGTCACCCACTACAACTACCCCCAAATTCCTCATAGTTCAAGAGTTACAGGCAAACTCAGAATAATACAAGCAAATTATAGTATAAAGCAAGGTATAGAATACAATAAGTACATATTATAATTAGATATATTTTCACAACCAAAATACATAATAAATATTACACATTATATACTACATAACATATTACATCATATACATAAACTCTACCTTTCCACTACTCATCTGTCACTGTCATGACCATTTCATATGTGTCACTGTCTATTCTACTTCATCTGTCATATTTTCCTTTCCCACCAGCTACATGTCATAGCCTGGTTGTTTCCTTTCTCTAGCCTGATGGCTCATCTTCTCTCTCAGATATATAAGGACACCTGTTCCTCCCTTTTGTTCCCTTATGGACCCCCTGACTTACTATATGGACCCCCTGACTTACCACATGGACACCCTGACTTACTATATGGACCCCCTGACTTACTATATGGACCCCCTGACTTACTAATGGACCCCATAGCTTACTAAATTACCCCCTACATATACCAACATTATAGATCCCATGTAATTAGTATACATAACTTAGTAGAGTTACCATCACCCTTATAAAATATATAAATATAAATACCAGCTTAAACCTCAATATAAGAAGATTGCCCCCTCTCTTGCTTGACCCACTTTGACTCCATAAGCTACCAACCCTGCCCCATTTTATACTATATACTTTCTACCACTCACACCCCTCTTCCATTCCTCCCACCTTATAGGTGTAGTAGCAAAGCTCATCAGTACTAGTCATCTAAGAATAGATAGAAATTAGCCACACCTTTATTTTTATTCTTAGTGTTACACTCATCCCCATATCATTAGTCAGGAAGGCAGCTCTTATATCAGCACCTTTGGTATAACTTACATTAATACTAGTGTAGTCATCCATCTCCCTTCCAAGCTCTATTCTGTCCCTTGAGTAGTTCCACAACGAATCTTTGGTGCATACTGCCCATCTTGCATTCCAACGAACTTATGAAAACCTTGGAAGTCACGCAAAGGATGGATCAAGCCCCCAACCAAACACCTCCGGTCTCAAGGTCCTTGGTCTATACTTCACGGGGGCTATGTCAGCCTTGTGTTACATCTGCGGTCTCCAGGCACCAACAAGACCAAAGTATAAAAAGCTTGATGAGTGGTCAACATTAAACACGCGGGAGCAAATGCGGATGCTTGCTGGTCTCCTGGTTTTTGGTCCAACAACCGCCTTTGTCACTAACAAATACAGGTCCGAACGTCCGACTACTTCAAATGCTTTGGCCTTATTGGAATTTGGCGCCAATGTTCTGAAACATAAGGTTGATAGTGGTAATACTTCTGTGATGCCTCACGGGACTTTGGATAACCTCTGATTATACTTTCTCAACTTTTTGTGCTCCATGGGATTTAACCGGATTGGTCATGATGGTTTGCCAATGGTTGATTGGAAAAAAACCCATGAAGAGTTTCACAAATGTTTTTCTATTCAAAACCTCCAAATTTTGTTTTCCCAAGATATAGAAATAGCTGTAGCCAACTACCACCTCTGATTTATGTACTACCACTTCTGATATATGTACTACCACTTCTGATATATGTACCGGGGGTTGTTTTTTCTTTGGTTTCCCTTTTATTTCTCATTCACATGCCCTTGAGTTGTAATTTCCACCACTGTCTTGCTCATCCACTTGAATGAAACATCAGACCTAAGTGTTTTTCGAAATATAAATGGTATTGTTTATTTCCCAAAAAAACAATGTCTTCTATTTTTTTTTGCCCATTAGATATCAGTTCAGGAATGTAATTCAGGCGTATATTCACCATTTGTAAGCATTTTCTAGCTGTTATCAGTAGTGTTTATAACAATTTCTCTTTCTTATACTTATTGTTTGTGTGCGCATTCTTAGTGTGTACTAATTAATGTCTCTTTGTTGTTAATTACATTTATTGTTTATTAATAAATTATAAACTTGCAATTATGTCTCTTGCTTTTTATTACATTTATTTATTTTATTCATTTCATTTATTCTATTCATTTTATTTTGTTTATTTTACTTGTTTTACTTATTTATTTTATTTGTTTTAAATAAAATTTTGAATGAGGATGATTGGGGAGGTTGTGTTATTCATAAATGATTAACTTGCAATTATGTCTCTTGCTTTTCATTAATTAATTTATTTTATTCATTTCATTCATTCTAAAATAAACAAAATTATATTATATAATTTTGTCTATTTTACTTGTTTTACTTATTTAAAATGCTGCCCTCCATAATTTTGTTTTGTTTTGTTTTGTTTATATTCCTTGTTTTAATTGTTTATTTTATTTGTTTTAAATAAAATATTGAATGAGGATGATTGGGGAGGTCACGCGCATCAAATGCCGCGCTCCACGTGCTATTTGCTTAAAAATTAACAATACAAAAAACCCGGTGTAAATGCGGCAAACCGGGTGCACTGCGCAGAAAAGTGGGTGTAAATGCGGAAAAACTGGGTTTTTTGATTAATGCCCTTATTATATTAAAGGCCCTTTTATTAATATTAATAAAATATTAACTTATCATTGTGTATGTGTAATTTGTTATTTTCACAGCTTATAAGTATTATTTATTATCATAGAGTAACCTGAATTATTCATGTGTTAGTTAATCAAGGTATTATTAATTTAAGTATATTATTTATTGTAAAGATTGTAGTTTAATAATACTATGTTATCACTTCTTAAAGTCATAATGATGAATTAATAATACTAATAATATTCACTAGAGATCTTAAAGGAATAATAATAAAGAATAATAAGAATGGTAAATATTAATAAGGATAATAATAATTAGTGTTACTTGCAGTAACTTGGTACATTTAATCATTTAGGGATCGAAGAGTGAAGAGTAGTGGAAGGGGAAACACAGTCTAGCCAAGCAGCTGCTGGGCTCTTGTGAAATAACCGGGAGACTTTAGGGAGAGGAAAGGGAATTGTGGGGCTCCGCTTGACTATCACACGTATCCAATGATTATCATTGAAAAATGATAAGAAGAGGGCGGGCAACGGTTTAGGGTCCGGGGGAACTGTGGCGGGAATATATGTGGTGCTCCCGCCCGTTCTGATGAGGAAGACCCATGGCCGGTTATACGCATTGGCCAGAATGGGTCCCACATCCAACTTGCTCATCCATTTGTTCATGGGGACTGATCCACGTTGGTCAGTCACCTGAACATGTCCGTAAGCGCAGTCGAATTCTGAAGGCCCCCCAAGGTATCTTGTCCAATGTGCCTTTTTCTTTTCCATCTCTTCTAACACATCGTTTTACACTTGGTCCACCCATTGGCCTTAGCGTAGGGACCCTCTGGTCTATCTGCTGCCAATGCATGTGCCACACATGCATAACCACAGTTCCCATCACCTGCAGGGTTATAAGTGGAATGCAGGTATTTTAAGATCCATGGTGGAAGCTCCGCCTGACAAGAATGATGAGAAGTCGGTTATCAGTTAGAGTTAGTGCATTCCTCCTTGTCCGTGTCAAGCTTGAGTCACTCACTGAAACATCAGGGTTGGTATTTCCCTTTCTTGTTTGGCCAGCCTTGGGTGCAACCTCAGCATCTACATGCCGGTCCTATGTAACATACAATGGAATCAGACCTTGATAATATAATGTCGAAGTCATAGTACTTACCTTGGCTGTGGGGGGTGAATGTAGCCTGGCCTCACCCTGCAACTGATCATCAGAGCTTGAGGCTTGTCTTGAGGCTTCTGGAGCTGACAGCAGCTTTTCCTCAACCTGCATCTCAATAGATGAGGATGAATCCACTGGGGGATCAGATTCTTCATCTGATTCCCCACCTTGTGCCTCAGATTCTTTGACTGATTCCCCATCTGTGGCATCAGATTCTTCTTCCAATTCCCCATGTGGGGCATCAGAATCTTCATCTGATTCCCCATGTGGGGCATCAGAATCTTCATCTGAAACTGCATCCGCAGAATCAGAATCTTCATCTGTTACACCATCCAGGGCGTTGATACACGCCAACGCCAACCCGCACGCCAATTTTTTTTGGCGTGCGGGGCCTACACGCCATTTTTTTTTGGCGTGTAGGGTCTACACGCCAAAATAAATTGGCGTGTGAGACCTGCACGCCAAAAATGGCGTGTGGTTCCCACACGCCATTTTTTTTTGGCGTGTGGGCCCCGCACGCCAAATAAAATTGGCGTGTGGGCCCCGCACGCCAATTGTTTGGCGTGCGCTCTCACACGCCAAACAATTGGCGTGTGGGAGCGCACGCCAAACAATTGGCGTGCGGGGCCCACACGCCAATTGTTTGGCGTGCGGGTCCCCCCTCGCTCACATAATCGAGTGGGAGGGACCACTCGATTACGTGAGCGAGGCCGGCTGACGAGGTTATACAACCTCGTCAGCCGGGAGGACTTCCTCCCGGCCGGCGAGGCTATACAACCTCGTCGGCCAGGAGGAAGTCCTCCTGGCTGACGAGGTTGTATAACCTCGTCAGCCGGGAGGACTTCCTCCCGGCCGGCGAGGTTATACAACCTCGTCAGCCAGGAGGAAGTCCTCCTGGCCGATGAGGTTGTATAGCCTTGTCGGCCGGGAGGACTTCCTCCCGGCTGACGAGGTTATACAACCTTGTCAGCCAGGAGGACTTCCTCCTGGCCGACGAGGTTGTATAGCCTCGCCGGCCGGGAGGACTTCCTCCTGGCCGACGAGGTTGTATAACCTCGTCGGCCAGGAGGAAGTCCTCCTGGCCGACGAGGCTATACAACCTCGTCGGCCAGGAGGAAGTCCTCCCGGCCGACGAGGCTATACAACCTCGTCGGCCAGGAGGACTTCCTCCTGGCTGACGAGGTTGTATAACCTCGTCAGCCGGGAGGAAGTCCTCCCGGCTGACGAGGTTATCCAACCTCGTCAGCCAGGAGGACTTCCTCCTGGCCGACGAGGTTGTATAGCCTCGCCGGCCGGGAGGACTTCCTCCTGGCCGACGAGGTTGTATAACCTCGTCGGCCAGGAGGAAGTCCTCCCGGCCGACAAGGCTATACAACCTCGTTGGCCAGGAGGAAGTCCTCCCAGCCGACGAGGTTATACAACCTCGTCGGCCAGGAGGACTTCCTCCTGGCTGACGAGGTTGTATAGCCTCGTCAGCCGGGAGGAAGTCCTCCCGGCTGACGAGGTTATACAGCCTCGTGCCGGGAGGAAGTCCTCCCGGCTGACGAGGTTGTATAACCTCGTCAGCCGGCCTCGCTCACGTAATCGAGTGGTCCCTCCCACTCGATTATGTGAGCGAGGGGGACCCGCACGCCAAACAATTGGCGTGCGGGGCCCACACGCCAATTTTATTTGGCGTGCGGGGCCCACACGCCAAAAAAAAATGGCGTGTGGGAACCACACGCCATTTTTGGCGTGTGGGTCTCACACGCCCTTTCTTTTTGGCGTGTAGACCCTACACGCCAAAAAAAAATGGCGTGTAGGCCCCGCACGCCAAAAAAATTGGCGTGCGGGTTGGCGTTGGCGTGCGCCGTTGGCGTGCGTTTATCAACGCCCCACCATCCATACTACCATACTTGGGCTGCCACGTTTCCTTGCGCCGTGAAGTTCCTGAACCGGAAGACCCCCAATTCCGTTTCCCAATAGTGAGGCTGCCAACTCGTGGGGGGTGATTTCTCTTGACTGCTTAGTAATTCCATCATTATCATTCCATCAGTTATCAGCCTCTTAAAAATACATGCAATAAAGTTGCTTACACATGAGTTTCTCCACACTGGGAAGCTCATCCAGGTCCCCAGAGGAAGAAGCTGAGGAGTCCAATGGAGCCTGCACCCGCTTGGACTTTTGCTTACCCCCTTTTCCTTTTGATACACCGGCCTTCTGTCTTGCTTTCCTTGCCTGCGCCTTTTGGATTTGAGCTTCCACAATTTCCGCATGGGTGTCATCGCGCTTTTGAACTCGCCCACTACCCTTTCTCTTCTTCCACGGCCTTTCCAGTATGTGTTTCACTCGGATAGGATCAGGCTCTGCAAGCGGAACCACGTGTGTGTTTGCATGGACCCTTCGTAATTTTTTCATTTTTGCTTCTAACGCCAAGAGGTGGTGGGAAGCCAAGATCTCCTGCTTGCAATCCTCGAAATCCTTGTCAAAGTTGTACAATGGTTGATCAAGAGCCTGCAATGAACATAGATGAAGATTATCTAGGAGGGACATGAACAAGTCATACATCAGGAGGACTCACTGGACCGTCAGGGTTATAGGCCAGATGCCACTGGACATGGAAATCAAAAGGCTCCACATCTCCCTTCCCCTGGAACAAACATTCAATAGTGTGCAAACACGGAATGCCCAAGCCAGCCTGGAAATTACCTTTGCATTGAAGGCTGGCAGGCCTGGATTTCTTCATCTTGATGAACTTGTTGTACTGAGACAAGGCCAACTTGAGCGCATGACAGGAGATTTTTCAGCTGAGGGACTCGAAGGCATTTGGTAGTCCGGTTAATCCCTTCTGTAACTCGTGTGCCAGGTTCGTGTGGGCTGTGTCAAGTTTTTGGTCCACTGCTGCAGCAATTGTAATGAAAAGTGTTGCAAAGTTGCACCTAGCCGACGTCACATAGGTTTTCAGCCAGCTGTGGGCCAATTCACATTGTTACAAAGTCAGATTTCCTAGATGGGGTGTCATTCCGGCCCACGCATTCATGAACTTCTGTCGCTCGCTCCAGACGTTCTTGTATAGGTATAGGTATTTGTAGACGTTAGTTCGAGTGACTAGGTACCCTGTCAGTTGAGCCCACTTTGAGTTGCAGGTGTCCTCATTGGGGGCATGTGCGACCTCATGCCAGAGCCTCATGAATTTGGCCCATTCTTTGCCATTGCCAGCAAACGCTTGCCTGAAGTTTGTCACAATGTTCCAATTGATGTGCCACATGCACAAGTTCGCGGTTGCATTTGGAAAGTTCTTTGAGATAGCATTACACAGTGCCAATTCCCTGTCTGTCACAAAGACCTTTGGCGCGTGGTCAGCTTCCCATATAGATCTATGGGTATCACACAGGCACCGGAGTACAGTCAGTTTCTGATGAGAATAGGTGATTAGTCAAATATACCACCCACTTCAACTTATCAAGAGCCCATGAGTAGGCCTCATTCTTCTCGTTTCGCATCAAACAAAAACCAATCAAAAAACTGTGATTGGTTGCAGTTTGGCCAACCACATGCAGCAGGGGGTAGTTGTTCAGGGCTTTCTTGTAAGTGCAGTCAATGTTGACCACATGGTGGAACCTGCAAGCAAGAAGCAATGATCCTGGGTGCGCAAACCACAAGTAAAGGAGCTTGCCGCCTGTGTTGTAAACGTCCTCGTGTGTCCAATTGGATTCGTTGAGGCAACATAGGAGGTACTTGATTGGGGTGTTGCCAGCCCTCTTCTCTGCCCTCAGTGCCTCCTTTGTGTTGTATATCGTCCTGTTGGTTACAAACCTTCCCTCACTGCTAGTAAGGAGTCTAGAAATTGACTGGGGTTGCATTCCAAGAGACGATAAGCGAGCAACCTCGGTTTGGCCTTTGACAGAGAGCTTCTTGTGGATGACTACATGTTCCAGATTGATTGGACCATGATTGTGCCCAATCGTCTTTCGGAATCGGAGTTCCCATGGTGCATCCTTGAGTTTTACTGAAGTCGGTTTGTGGCCGGACATTTTGAAGCAGCACCCCAGTCGCTTATTCCTTGTCAGCTTGCTACTATGACAGAGCAACCTGTCACAAGTTTTCTACAAAAAGTATTAGAAAATACATAGAATATCAAATAATATTTAGAATATTATTTGATATTCTGAATCTACACTAAAAATAACCTAGGGTACCTCACTCACAAGTACCCCTAATTCTCACTCCTTCACTATGTAAATTAGCATACAAGAATTAGCAAATACCTTTAATAAAAAAGCACTTGCATTAATTAATGCTTATATAAATAAATACATATGCTTACACCCCATTTCCAGTCACTGAAATGAGGTACTGTGTAAATTAGGGGAGATAGTGTAAATACACCGTGTTTTACTTAAACCCCACGTACCGCAGTCCGCAGAACTTGAAGTTCAACCCGCGTGACTGAAAGCCCGCGCCAAAGTTGGGATATAAGCCCCCGCGCAAGCATTAAGCCCCTTACAGGCTCTTAGCTGGCACGCGGACTCCACAGTCACTCAGGTACACCCAAATCAGCAAAAACACGCCCCAGTGACCTCATTACATATGTTACATATGTAATAAAGGATACTGGGGACTAAATAATTACACATATTAAATGGTATGATTTATTTATACATATAAATAAAATACACTGACTGAACAAACAGTACAAACAATACTGTGGCTTATTATTAACATACAAATAAGCCACTAGTATTAAATTTATAACAACCAGTACTGATGTACTACAGACTGTAAGTCAAAATAAATAAATAAATACACTAACAAAATCAATTGGTGACGTGTATTAAAAGCAGGGGCTGCTGAAGCGTCACCAAGAAAGCAAAAATGGCCAAAATGTGGTCCAAAGATCCCACAAGTTGGCCAATAATACCTACAGGGTCCCCAGGGGGAACTCAAGACTATTTAAGGAGCTCGTCAACCGCCCAAAGAAAGCTCCTCATGCTTCCCAATACCCACTAACAAACTTACCCACTTATTATTAGATATACATCTTTATAACACAGTCTGGTAAACTGCTTAGTAGTTATTCTTTAGCCCTGTCTTCCCCAACAACTTAACAGTGACCACCCAGCTCCACCATCCATCCATCCAAGCGCTTCAAACTGTCCAGTTTCACCCAGAAAATCCCCAAGATCCCTCAAGGTTTATTACTAGTAAGTAATAACCCTTTTCTTGAAGATATTCCCCACTTTCCTTTCCTGGACTAAACCACCCCTGTTCCAACAGGCCCCAGTGTTCCAGGTACCTAAATCCTCTGCAATCTATTTGTAAGATACCTTAGAGGGATCTAAACCGTCCCTGATTTATCAGGCCCCTCTGGTTTTAATTGTATTAAATTTATTTAATATAATTATTACCTCATTTTTCTCTCAATTTCACGTCACAATTCCCCCATATCTTTTGGGAATTGTAACTTTGTACCTTACCCAGAGTGTATACACTCTTTCCATCTATTCTTGCACCACCTGTAGCTAGAAGGACTTTTCCTTGGCATCAGGGAGGCTGACATTCCTGGATTCTCGAAACCGGATAGCATCAACTGAGGTTTGGTCTTCCCTGGCAACTGTGCATGCAAAGTAGATGTTCTTGTCCCGCTTGGAAGCACAAACTTTCAGAGCGTAACCATGCCTGTGGGCCCATGTGGTGACAAAGTGTTTGAGATCAGTGACACATGTGAAAAGCAATTTGGGTGGTGCATCCATTGCATCTGGAAACACAAGCAGTTCAGCCAGTCTGCCTCAAGTGGGCGAATTAAGAAACTAGAAGAACTTACTGCCAACTGAATAATCATAATATTGTACATCTTCAGATTTCATCAACACTTTATGCGGTTGATTGGCGGCGGGTAACATTGCGGGGGCCAGCGGTGAATGTCCTAAAGGATTGAGCGGGTATACTGGAAGATTGACTAGGTAAACATTAGGTCTTGGTAAGATGAAAACAAGGTGGAGAAATATTTGAAGACTCACCTTCAGCCACAGTTTGAGGGACTTGAGGGCTGAAAGTTGCAGGGGGAAAGGGTTGAGGGCTGGGTGGTGCAGGTTGAAACCTGCCGGGAGATGTAGCCGTGACGCTTGGGTATTTTACTGGGAGATTGTTCAGGTAAACATTAGTTCTTGGTAAGATGAAAACAAAGTGGAGAAGTATTTGAAGACTCACCTTCAGCCACAGTTTGAGGGACTTGAGGGCTCAAATTTGCTCGGGGAAATAGTTTAGGGCTGGGTGGTGCAGGTTGATACCCGCGGGGAGTTGTAGCTGTGATCCTTGGGTATTTGACTGGGAAATTGAGCAGGTAAACATTAGTTCTTGGTAATATGAAAACAAAGTGGAGAAGTATTTGAAGACTCACCTTCAGCAACAGTTTGTGGGACTTGAGGGCTGAAATTTCCTCAGGGAAACTGTTGAGGACTTTGGTGTGCAGGCGGCCAAATTTGAGGGCTAAATGGCGCAGAGGAGGTTATTTCCCCAAGAGATGGCTGCACATCTTCATTTGTCTGGGCCAGAGCAGGCACTGATGGTTGGCCAACAGGGAAATTGTGAGAGGTTGGCGGGCCTTGGAAGTGAGTGGGTCCAAGAGTGAATGGGTTGGCCGGGTGGGACAATGGTTGGGGTCCCGGCTGCCAGTAGTTTGAGATTTGTGGTGCTTGATGGGTTTGCGGAAACGGATGGGATGGTGGGGCTTGATTTATATGGGGTGGTGCATAGAGGGCTGGCTGAGCCAGATAGGATGGTTGGGCTGGATCAAGCGGATAGGTAGAGGCTGGAGGTTGATGGTGATAGTGGGTGAATTGAGGCAATTGTAACTCATATGGGCGGAACACAGGTTGGGTTACTGGGTGAGCTGGGGGGACAGGGGTTGGCTGGATTGCCACTCTGTAGTTGGTGTCTGTGAAGCTGTAGCTGGCTGGGTTTGGTGAATTGTGCGGAATCTGTTTGCATTTGAATGGGAGAGTATGTCAGCACGTGTTACTATATCTACGGTGAAAAGAAAAAAAATAGAAATAGGAAGAGATGTGTTTGAGATGGGCCACTTTTGGGGGGGATCGTGTGCGTCTGGGGCTTATACGGGGCCCTTTGAGCTCCCTGGGGGGTGTGAATAGCCCCTTTGAATGTTGTATTGCCCCTTTGGAGCATCAAAGTGGGCCTGTGGGCCCACTGGGAGAGGCTGGCCCCTTCTCAAGGCCATTGGGCCCTGTCTATTGGGCCAGTTGGGTCTTGGAGAGGGCCCTGGGCCTGTGGGCTATGTTTCTCCCACAAAATTAAACCCCAAAAATTCCCTTTTTTTTTGGTTTATTTGGGGTTTTTTTCTCATTTTTTAATTTCTCATTTTTTGTAATTTTTTTTGATTTTCTTTTTGTTTTTTTTCTGTTTTTTTTTTGATTTTTTTTTTTTGATTTTTTTTTCAAGTTTTTAATTTGTTTTTTTTTTTTGATTTTGTTGATTTTTTTTTTTGATTTTTTTGATTTCTTTTTTTTTTTTTTTTTTTTTTTTTTTTTTTTTTTTTTTGGATTTTCAGACTCACCTCCTTCTTTTTGATTGAATTGGTGAGCGGTGGGCTGTGTTTGTTGTGGTTCTGGTTAAAAAACCGGGACCATGAGCGAGCCCCAGTCCGGAATCAGACTTGGGCTCGCTCACGTAATGGAATGGGCCCTCCCATTCGATTATGTCAGCGGGGGATGTATATATCCACATACACATAATACATGTATGTATTATGTGTATGGGGATATTGCATGTGATATCCCCCCACACGCGAATTGTTTGGCGTGTGGGACCTGCATGCCAAACAATTGGCGTGTGGGCCCCGCATGCCAATTGTTTGGCGTGCGCTCCCACACGCCAATTGTTTGGCGTGTGGGAGCGTATGCCAAACAATTGGCGTGCGGGGCCCACACGCCAATTTTATTTGGCGTGCGGGGCCCACACGCCAAAAAAAATGGCATGTGGGAACCACACACCATTTTTGGCGTGCGGGTTGGCGTTGGCGTGCGCGCTTGGTGTGCGTCTATCAACACCCATAATTCTTGGGTCGAGACATGAATGTAATACTGGAGATGTCAGCAGAGCATGGACTCGGCAATTAATCTCAAACTGACAGCTTGTGTTATTTGAATTATGTAAGGTGCCTCCTCATCAAACAAAACAAAATAATTTTGACCTGTTTGCTTGGGGAGAGCTTCTGGTCACATGGAGGATTTACACTAGGCCTGAGGGAGGTGATTGTTGTCACTGCATAGGCACTGATGTGCTATGGACACCACAAAAAATGGAATCAACAAGACATGCAGGATTATATCTTTGCAGATCTAACGCAATTGTGAGTTTAGGTATGTGTACACCATGCATGTCCCTCCCCTGTATCGCTTGTGTATCCATGTCATTAGGAACAGATATGTGATGGATACCAAGTGGGAACAGAGTGGTTGAGTACAAAGGCCTTCTGTTTGTTGAATCATATCACTTCCAGTTTTTGTACATTCCAATAAAATCTGACAATCAATGAGTAAATGTATTTCAAAGGGATGTGTGTGTAAAATCCCCCCACTTGGGTGCACACACAACCGTTGTGGTGTTCTAAATGTGTTCAAGTATCAAAAGTACATAAAAGCATAGTGTTATATCAAAAAGGAGGGATATTACTAGTTTTTTTATGGACAAATTGGATTCTGCCGGGTATTTAACCCATAGCCACTCTCTGGACAACCACAGGGCCAGCTGCACTTAGACAAAACCCAGTCAGGATAAAATCAGTTTTGTTTAAATTATAAGTACATAGTTAAAGTTTAATGTATAGTCACACGCAGAGTCACATGTATAGTCACACGTAGAGTCACATGTATAGTCACACGTAGAGTCACATGTATAGTCACATGATTCATCACATGCTTTTCTAGGACTCACCAGCTAAAATGCCTTATGTTTCTACTCACCAGCTAAAATGCCTCATATTTTACTATATAAAGGGGAGGTTTTTCCCCCCAAGAAGGAGAATCATGCCAGTTTTTGGGAAGTAATTCTATTTCGTACTTGCACAAAAACTCATAGCATCCAGTAGTGATCTCAATCAAGGTTGCCCCTTTTTGGTGTGCTCTTAAAAAGGAAAAAGTGTTATCATCACTTTTCTGTCTTAGCTGAAGGTTAAGAAAGAAGGCAATACAATTTGAATAATCACATTGATTCAACATCCACCCCAGAACATACATATCCTTGCTCTGCTAAACAAACATCTGATCTAAGTCTGAAAGGGATTGCTACTCATAGTTTTCTCTATCATAAAGTTTTACGCCACAACAATAAATAAATTTTGTTGTAAGAATTCTGTGTAGCATAACAGAGGGGCAGGTCTTTCAAACCACCCGTAACAGTAGTATTACCTAGTTGGAATAGTCTATTGTTATTTCCCCCTCACAGAACTGCCATCCGTCCCAAAAGAGTTCTCACACCGTCACCACTCAAGCCTCACAGTTTTGATGATGCAGCACAAGACATATCTTCCAGGGGACTCTGCATAGGATTCCATCTTCCCCATTGCTTGTGGGGATTGGTTGGTAAATCAAACTCAACAATACGAGTTGACCCCTACCCATCAAAGACCCAGTAAATTCAAGCACAGAGCATCTCAAAATATGACAAATCAATTATTTGTCCAATCAACAGATTACCTGTGTTGGCTGAAGGATCCCAATCAAATTCCAGCTGTGTTGTGTTGATTGTCATATGACATATGTGGAAAGATTTGTCTGTTTGATCCACCTCTCATGTATTCCATTATATTGTGGCATGCAAGCACCCTTGTTTGTGCAAATCACGTTAGCTCACATACATCTCACCTGTTTATTGCAAGTCATCCACCCAACTACCCTCTGAAAAGTTAGCTGCTCAAGAGGTAGTTCCAGTGTCTGCTCTCTCTATTTGCAGATACACCCACCTTCAAGCTCCCATTATAAAAACCAATCAAAGTTTCTTGATCCAATCCTCCTCTCATCCTCCATTCAAACCGCCACGTATCAACCTTACAATACGTTTTAATCAGTGTACTTAAATGACTACCATATCCTATTTATACCAAGCTCAGGATAGAGTTGACTTTCTCCGAGAAGCCGTTTCATCATTTGAAGCACTGGCTGTATCAATTGAGCCTGAGGATCTTGAAGGCCAAGGTCCTGTCAAGACGTCGGCTATGATGCATTGTCAACATGCCACTTGTTTAGAATCAGCACAGGATGCCCTATTCCAACTTGCCATGGAACTCTGCATCCCCTCTCACATGGTCCCTGATGGCTTTGCAATTTGGAATCTACGCAGAATGCGCTTTGGTAGAGGTACTTGATCAGTCATATGTTGTCAAAGGCCTAAGTTTGTTGATTGATGTGTGTATTGTCAGATCCCATATGTCAGCCACTGAGTACATATCACAGTACCACGTAACTGCACATATTATTAATTATTATTATCTCTAATAATAATTACTATTCTTATTGATTATTATTACTATTTATTTATTCTAAATAACTCCATGTAATATTAATTATTATTATCTTTAATAATAATTACTATTCTATAGTTATTATTATTATTATACCTTCATTATTGTTACATTAATATTAATATTATTAAAGTACATTAATTACATTAATTAATATAAATACTTTAATAATATATTCATTAATAACTCATGAATAATTCTGGTTAAGCTATGTACTCCTGTTATACAAGATACATAACTTGTAGGCCCTTTGCCCTCCTGTCACGTGAAATATCCAGAGTAACAGATGTCACTCTTTCCCCTCTGGTTACACCCACATTCCTTAACATTGGAATATTTCACGTATAAGATATGTACTTTAATATCTTATTAATGAAAGAACTTATCAATATTATAATAATTAATACTTATAAGATGTACCAATAATAAATGACATCATTATAAGTTAATAACTTTATTAATATTAATAACAGATCAATTAATACAAATGTCATGATGTGATCCAATCCCACTAAGGACTACTGATCAAAGATGTGTCCCATAACACAGCCTTAGTAGAAATCACATCATAAACATTAACAGATCCTCCCAAAAGGATCTGTCTTGCCCCTGAAGTTCCACAGTACCTCCCAGGTCATGGAAGCGCTCACAGTTCCCCCTTGAGGAGCTCTTACAATATATAAACAGACTGTAAACAGTTGTTTACCCCTCAGAGAATATTTAGAACACACCAGCACAGTATATAACTTAGATTCATTTACCTTGCTTAGTTCCCCTTTCTCCACCAAATACACCAATTCTAGATAATATATAGTCTATTACTGTTATTACCTCAAGAATTGGCCACATCCTACCTTCAATAAGGTAGACACCACGAACCCAAGTGAGTATCTCCTTGGATGCCTATTAATGCTTTGTATTGATTTGGATGCGCCTAATTAGAGCAATTAGAGCAAGCCTCTCAGACAAGAATTACTGATTGAGGAAGTACCTTTTTTACAGGACTTAACCATTACCCAAACCACTTCAAATCATCAACCTAACTCAGTTACAACCCTTAACCACGGTTAGTTCCACACCCAGGCTGACACCATAAGAAACCATGGTGGGAAACCGGAACATGAGTGCAGGTTACTAAGGAGCACTTTCAACCATTGGCGCCATTGATACACAGATGCTAGGGATCATATGCTGAATACTACTCAAATGTAAGCTATTGTCCCCAAAACACTTACAGTTACTGACAGAATTGATCCTCAACCTTCACTAACAATGTATTGAATTGTCCATGCAGGTTTGGAGAGTTTTTTCAATAACTGCCACTCCAATCAATCTGCAAAACGTTTGTGCTATCAGTTGTGGATTGCTTTGTTGGGGTTGTCTCAACTGGCCATGTCACCTTTGCTCAATGTTTCATCTCTCCATGTTATCGTGCTTCATCCTGAAATCTTTCCCAGTTCCATCAGCAGAGGAATACATGTGGTTTCTATCTTTACACACTACTTATTTCTTGTAACTTTCACACTCTTGTTGCTGTGGTCTCTGTCCAAGTCTTGGTGCCAATGAGTCAATGTGAGTTTAGTTGGCCAAGGATATCCAATTCACATGTGATATTTGTTGTGAAACTCTCGAATTTCTTATCTTCATTGGCATTTTTCACATTGAATGACCAGTACAAACCCCCCCCCCCCCCCCTTAAGGACCCAAGTGGCCAGATCCAGTAGCTTTGTCCCTGCAATTATTCTGACATCATGAAAGCCATTTCAGACCCTAGTCTTCTTTTTCTATGTGCCTTGGATATAACATTAAAATTAAATCTTGTAAAAAAACTATTTGTTCAAAAGCGGTCATGCAATCACTTTTCACAATCCATGATTTGTCTTATGAGCTTACATTGAAACACATGGCTGATTTCAAGTGTGTTATGGTCTGATCTGTGGAGAGGAAGGCTCTGGGGTTCTGGGGTTTCTGGGGTTTTGGGATCCTATAATGTAGATTGCAGGATGAGGAATCGATGTGGATCCTCGTCCTGATAGACTATATAGTGGTCTGTCTGTGACATGTACGTGATAGACTATCTACATGTGGTGCGGGCTTTAGTGCGGGCAGGCCCGCAATACGGCTCATGACATTATCCCCCTTTTAATGCTAAATCCTCCACTCATTCGCCAATCAAGAAAAAAAAGAAAAAAATTCCACCTCTTATCGATTTTGTTCCTCACTTCCTTCTCCGCCTCCGCCGATGAGCAGTTCCCGCATTCGGAAATCTTGAATTAAATCCCGCTACCAGTTCCTCGCAATTCTTCAAGTTTTCCGCCGGTTCCCATGAGTTGTCTTCTGTTCCAAATCCCTTCCAGCTGACCAGGTATTGGGTCTTCCCGCGTCGTCTTCTACAGTCCAGTACCTCTTCGACTTCCCACTCATCCCCGCCGTCCGCTATAATTGGTTCCGGGTCTTCCTTCCGTCGTTCCGCAATTTCATCGGGTCTGTGTTTGCGGAGTATTGATACGTGAAATATGGGGTGTACTCCCCGCATGGATATAGGGAGTGTTAGCTTATACGCGGATCTTGAGATTCTTTTACAGATAGAGAAAGGTCCCAGCCATCTATGTTCCAATTTTGGGCTGGGGCGGGTCGTTGAAATGTTGCGTCCGTCTAGCCATACTTCGTCCCCCACCTCCCATTCCGGTGTTTCCCTTGTTTTCTTGTCAAATTGGCCTTTCATTGTTTCTTGCGCCTCTTCTAAGCAATGCTTGAGTTCTCCTTGGACCTCCGCAAGTTTGCGGAGTCGTTCCTCTACTGCAGGGATGCATTGTTCTGTTGAGGGGGTTCCGCTATATGCCGGGTCGAATCCGTAGTTGGCTTTGAACGGGGAAACTCCTGTCGAGGTGTGGTTGTTGTTGTTGTAAGCAAATTCGGCCATTGGGAGGAGTGGGGCCCAATCGTTCTGTTGGTAGCAAACAAAGTGCCGTAGGTATTGCTCGACTGCCTTGTTGGCGATTTCGGATTGTCCATCTGTCCTTGGGTGGTACGCTGTGGATGGCTGTATTCTTCCCCATGCGGGCGCTCAATTCACGTGTGATTTGGGAGATAAAAATACTTCCCCGGTCCGAGACAATTGTCTTGGGGGTTCCATGGAGTTTCCATACGTGTTCTGCCATCAGTTCCGCTAGTTGTTCCGCGTTCATGGTTTTCTTGCATGGGATGAAGTGGGCCATCTTGGTCAGTTGGTCTACTACTGTTAGTATGCTGTCACTCAAGCGGGATTCAGGGAGATCAGTGATCAAATCATAGCTAATGTCCGTCCATGGGCCTGCGGGGATTGGGAGGGGTTCTAATGTTCCGAACGGCCGTCGAGTGCTAGATTTGACTCTTTGGCATGAATCACATCCGTCTACGTACTGGTTTACAAATCTCTTCATTCCACTCCACACAAAACTTCTCCGTACTAATGCCAACGTGCGGGATCTGCCTGGGTGGCCTGCGGACTTTGTGTCGTGTCGACTTTTGAGGATTATCGTCCGCAATGCCGCGTCCGCTGGTACCACTATCCGTCCCTTGTCATAAATTACCCCGTTGGCTTCCGCATACCTGTTGTGGTCCCCTGTCAGTTTCTGTAACAGCTTAATCCAGTCAGCCAATTTTGGATCATGTGGGGTCAGTTCTCTAATCCTGGCAATGATTTCGGCGTCAGACAACACTAGGTCGTCCGTTCCCGCATCTTCCAAATCAGTCCCCATCACGTCCACCTCAAACCAATGTTCCCCATCATCCATTTGAATCAATTCGTCCAGAAACCAGCTGTCCAATTCCGCACATTCCGCAAGCTCCTCAAAAGTCCGCTTGGTGATGTTACCTGGCTTTAAAAGCTGACCAAATGTCAGCTTTTCTCCCGGTGCTGGGGCAAGGTCCGGTCTGCGGGATAGGGCGTCGGGTTTTGTTGATTGGTGTCCTGGTCGGAATATGATCTTGAAGTCAAAACATCCCATGGTCTCCGCCCATCTTGCCTGTCTTCTTGTGAGCTGCTTGGTTTTCATGAAGCTTTCCAAATCACGGTGATCGGTGTATACAATTGCCGTCAAGCGGTGTGGGTTCCCCTCCAGGTATTGCCGCCACTCCTTGAAGGCAGCCACAATAGCCAGTAACTCTTTGTCAAAGATCTCATAGTTGCGTTCCGCCTGTACAAGGGATCGGGACAGTTAAGCTACTGGGTGAAGTTCCTGGTCCTTGGTGCAAACCTGGGACAGTACCGCGCCGAGCGCGAAATCGGAGCAATCACATTTGAGTACAAACGGCTTGTACGGGTCCGCGATTTTCAGGATCGGGGCGGATGTGAAGGGGGTTTTGAGGGATTCAAATGCAGAGTTGCACTTGGCGTCCCACACGAAGGGGGTCTCTACTCTTCTCAGGTTGTGGAGCGGTCTGGTCTTTCCTGAGAAATGGTCGATGAATCGGCGGTAAAAATTAGCAAACCCAATGAATCGTTGAAGTTCGGTGACATTCTTTGGTGCGGGCCAGTCGGTTACTGCTTGTACCTTTGCGGGGTCCATTCTGATCCGGTTGCATGATATCAATAATCCTAGGTATTCTACTTCCGGCCTTGAAAATTCACACTTTTCGGGTTTCAGCCACAATTGGTGCTTGCTCAATGTGTCCAGTATACTGCCCACCGCTTCCGCATGGTCCGACCCTTTCCGCGTGTAGATCATGATGTCATCTAGGTATTCAGCGGTGTCTTTCCCAATCCGTCCGAGGAGGATGTCTTGCATGAAGTATTGGAAGTATCCTGGCGCTCCCGTGGGACCGAAGGGCATGGTAAGCGGGGCAAATTGACCTGCCCTGCAGATGAAAGCCAGCTTATCTTCGTCGCCTTCCGCAACTCTGAGGTTTCCATATGCGTTGCGGAGGTCAAGCTTTGTGAATGTGTCCGCATCCAAAAGGCTGTCAACTAAGTCCATTGTCAGTGGGAGCGGGTACTTGTTCTTCACCGTTACCGCGTTGAGTCTCCTGTAGTCAAAACAGGGTTGCAGGTTTCCGTCCTTCTTTCCAGTGAACTGGTGCCGCCCACGGGGATGTGGTCCGTCGAATGGTCCCGCTCGTCAGTCCTTCGGCAATCATAATATCAAGTGCCTGGTTCTCTGCTGGGGATAGCGGGATGATTCTTCCGGCCTGTGGGGTGGCTCCTGGGATCAGATCTACGCGGAAGTCATACTTTCTTCGCGGGGGAAGTCTCATGGCGCTTGATTTCCGGAACATGTCAAGGTGTCGGTGGTAGCATTGCGGTACCAATTCATCCGCAGTCCGCTCCGCAGTTGTGGCTTTCCCTTTTGCTGCCAATCGGGCCAATGTCGACCACAATGTTTTGGCCGTGCTGATCACTGCAGGGGTATGTCCTAGGGGGGAAAGAGGCTTGCCAGCTGTTTTGGGATTCAAATGCGGGGGAGATCTATCAGACTCACATTGCGGGGGTGTTATTGTGCTAACAGCACACACCCCCTCGTCACTAATCCTAGCTTTCCCCATGGGCCTATAGACCGTATGCGGGGATGTTGGCAGAGAGGACAATACTGCCTTGGCAGTAGCAATAATTTCATCGGGTACCTGGTCAGAGTGTTGAGTCTTGGGGTTCCTAGCGGGGCTTGCGAATCTATCTACAAGGCGTACAAGCTTGCCAGCTGTCTCGGGCAGTAAAGTATGGGGTGGGGGGTTGTCAAACTCACATTGCGGGGGTGTTATTGTGCTGTAAGCACACACCCCCTCGTCACTAATCCTAGCTTTCCCCATGGGCCTTTCGACCTTCTGCGGGGATGTTGGCGGGTAGGACGATACTGCTGCCGCAGTAGCACAAGTTTGGTTGGATACGGTTTCATCGGGTACGTGGTTGGGGTGTCGGGTTTCGGGATTCCATGTGGGGTTCTGGGGTCTATCTACAGGGTGTACAAGCTTGCCAGCCGTTTCGGGAATGATGTGGGGGATAGGGATGTCGAACTCACATTGCGGGGGCGTTATTGTGTTTAAAACACACACGTCCTCGTCAATCTTCCTAGCTTTCCCCGACTCGCCGGTTGGGGTGTTTTTCGGAATAGACGAAACCGCCGAAGCGGCTGCAATGTCCGGGGTCCATAGGGTACGGTTTTTTCAATTGATTCGGTGTCCATATTGGCGGATCCAGGGCATCCCTAGGATCCCATCATACGAGTCTTTCAGTCGTGTAATGATGAATCGGGACGGGTGGGGTTCGTTGTTCAACAATAGGTCTATCTCATGGGTTGCTCTGCTTGCGGACCCGTCAAATCCAAAGACGGTTCGCCCCGAGGCCGAAGCGGCCTCAAGGAGTCCCCATTGGGATGCGTACGATTCACTCAGAACGTCGTGGGTTGCTCCGGAGTCTATGAGGAAGGATAGGGGGGGATAGGGGCTTTGGGGTGTGGCTCTGGGAGTTGTGATGGTGCATGAAAGGAAACATCGGGGATCAATTTCATTTACATGTAATGTCTGACTAGCACCAATACTGCATGACAACTCCGCTACGCTCGGGAAGGGCACAACCTTCATTCCCGAGCGTCTCCATTTTTTGACTTATCGGCCCGTCCCTTGCTCGCCTTGTCCGTCTGTCCCTCCGTTTTGAGCGCCGCCAATCCATCAGCTAGCTGTCGGATCTGGTCCTCGAGTGCGGAGACTGAGGCGGGTTTCTGTCCTTTCCCTTTCTTTTTTGGACACTCCCAAGAGATATGTCCTCGCGTCCCGCAGCGGAAGCAAAGTCCTTCCCGCATCATGCGGGCCTTCTCGTCCTCGGACAGTCGACCGCTGATCGCAGATGTGTCCATGGCGTCGGGATCTGGCTGGGTCTTCGCAATTCCAGTGGTCGTTTCCGCCCCATGCATCTCCGAATCAAGCTCCATGGCTAGACCCGCTGCCTCATTGACAGTGGTGAAAGTGGTGTGGGCCAGCACTAGTGCCGTCCGAATGTCCCGTTTTAAGCCCTGTCGGTATTGGCTGATGAGGGTTGGGACCTCCCATCCGGTGGCAGTAGCGTGGGTGAGGAATGTGTGGGTGTAGTCGGCCACTGTCCTTGTCTGTCGTAGCGTTCGTAACGCCCGTTCCGCCTTCCCTTTCTTCTTGGAGTCGAAATACATTGTTCCGAAATCCTTTGTCCACCCGTCGTGCAAGAGGTCCGCCCCCTCCGTGACTAGGTCAATGTACGGGGCGGACCACACGGCGGCGGGTCCGGTAAGGTAGGACGCGGCAAATAACAGCTTTGTCCTGTCGTCAGGGAACATGGCGCTGTTGACCGATGTATAAATCGCCACTTGGCGGGCGAACGTTTCCGCCTTCGTCCCGCGTTCACCATCAAACTTGTCGGGGCATGCGATCTTTGGTCCGCGGGTTGGGGTGGAACCGGTTGGTCGGGATGGTTGGTCCCGTTGTGCTTCGGCCGCTCTTCGGCGGGATTGTTCGTTCTCCCGTGCTTGAGTCATCTCCTCAAGCTGTCGTCGGAGTTGCTCTACTTCATCCATCTTTTGGGTGCGATGGAGTTGGGATCTTTCGGGTTGTCTGTCTGGTTTTGTTCGGGTGTCTGGGTGTTTGTTTCTTGCCTTTGTCTCCGTAGTGTTAGATCCTGCAATATGTTATGGTCTGATCTGTGGAGAGGAAGGCTCTGGGGTTCTGGGGTTTCTGGGGTTTTGGGATCCTATAATGTAGATTGCAGGATGAGGAATAGATGTGGATCCTTGTCCTGATAGACTATATAGTGGTCTGTCTGTGACATGTACGTGATAGACTATCTACATGTGGTGCGGGCTTTAGTGCGGGCAGGCCCGCAATACGGCTCATGACAAAGTGGTCTTCTGCTGATGTCATTGTGATGCACTTCAAAAACTGTCCATCACAGGTGACAATCAAGATCCAAACACAACAATTGTTCTTCTGTTTGACTCCTACCTTTTAGATACCCTATGTTACACAGTGAATGTTCTCCTGTGAGGGAAGCAGGATAAAAAAAGACTGGAGATGTGAATCACAATGACAAGGAATTACCATCAAAACCCCTTCTGTTACAACTCTGGGCCCAACATTGGATAACCTCAAGTTCCTTCCCAGCTTTAATCATATCCTTGTTGGTGGAGTGTAGTTTGAACTCTTGTGGCAAATTGATATGCTCTCATTTTGCCACAAGATACTCTTCATTTACCCTATGCCAACAGATCAGTTTGCATTTACCTCAACCCAGCCAACATCCCCTCTTGGAATCCAGCAATCAAGCAAAGCGGTCTTATTCCTCCCAATCAGTAAGCCCCCCGGGCTTAATATGATGCCTCATAGCTTGCCAGTTTTATATTTGTTCCAAAGAATTAAGCCCGCCGGGTTTAAGTTTTTCTCTCTTAATTTGGAGCAGCTGAAAAACACATGATAATTTACATACCTTTCATTTCTCCATTCCGAACTTGTCCAGTCATGTGAAGAACAAGCAGTTGATCAATGAGAATAACACCAATTGTACTCCCATCTCAATTTCCACTCCTCTTTGGCATGTGTATTTCCAGACTACTCAATTGTAAAGTCTTTGTAGTGAATTTCCTTTTAGCTACGTAATAAAATAACTTGTGTCAGGTTTTTTCCAATCAACCAACAAAACAAAAAATCACCTACTCAACTGCCTTTGCTAGGGCCTGGCAAATTACCAATTCCCAGATTGCCAATCTTCCTCTCGGAATGCCACTTCCACCTCATCCAATACGCATTGTCATCTGGTTTAGCATCCAGGCTTTCGCTTCCAAGCCAATTGCCGCCTGAGGGTCAAGGTGGTCTCTTTCAACCTGGGAAAGACTTTGAAGGAATGCGGCATCGTAGGCATCAACTGGAAGCCTACGGGGGATCATAGCAAGTGGCACAATTGTCTGTGGAATTACGTCAGGGCTACGGTCCACCAGCTTATGGATACTCTTCATTTCAGTAGCCGTTTTCGCCACTGTTGTAACAATCTCATCCAGTTTGTGTGAGCATACAGTGAACACTTCACTCCTCCAAGCTAGCTGTACCCGTTTTGGTTTGGCCGGAACGGGGTCTTTGGAGAATAGGATGGCCAGAGCTGGATCAGCACGCATCTTGGTGATTGCAAGTCCTTGTCTCTTGTTTGAAATCTTCAAACAGCCATCTTTAAGCAAATGGCCTGGCAATTCCTGATTTTTAAAACTCATGACTTACTTTAGTTTTCATCCAAGCTACTCCTGCCCTCCTCAACTTTTCCACCCTCATATTTTCTGCTGATTCGCTATCCATCTGGTGAGCCCGCCACATTTCTTTTCCTTGGCCACAAACCCATTGTTCCAAGATCAGCTCCATCAAACCAACTTCCCCCCACATCACACCTGGTTGTGACTTGGTCCAGTTATGGTAATGCTTGATAACAATTGTTGCCAAACTCCCGTTCCACAAAGATGAATTAAACGAACTGGCCTCCCACTCAAATGTCAACCGTCCAAACCCAGCCATCTGAACATCTTGCTCACACGCCTTCTTGATACTTAGTGGAACATCCAGGTCCGGGCACAAAATGTCAGCAGCCGGTGTAAACAAAGGGGATAGATGCCTGAAAATACGTGCAACCTCGTCCTGATACACTTTTTGAAAGACTGTTTTTGCAAGACTGTTGTGCTTCTTGGAAAAATCTTTCAAGTGAGCAACCATCTTTTTGTACCGGCTATCAGTCCAATGGTTCCAAGTTTCCCATTCCTCTTGGCTTGGGGGTGGCAGATATGCACCAATTAATTCAGGCATTCCCATCAGAAATTTGGTGAAATTCCGAATTGACTGACACAATGCCGTTGACTGATTTGGTAGGCCACGTCTCACCACAACCCTTCGCACCCGTCTGACATTCTCCTGTGATTTATCATGAGCACGTTTTTGTCTTTGAACTCTCAGGTTATAATTCAAAAGGTCCTCTGGATTTTCCGGTTCACTTTTGGCATCTATGCATGTGGAGATAGGAATAATAGGGAATTAATCAATTAGCTGGAAAGAACACATCCATCAAAATCTGGTCAATCAATACCAAACACTTACCATCCTCAACAACATCATCAATATTTCCCCTCAAAAGCGCATCAAAATCCTCCTCACCTCCTTGATCACCAGATGTTCCTTCTCCAGTAGCACCTTGACCTTTGCCAGCTCCTTCAACCCCATCATCACTGTCAACCATATATTCCTCAATATCCATATTAAATCTATCCTAATTTGCTGGGTAAGTTCTTGGAAATTGGAGTTAATTGGTGTAGACACAATATTCACTCACAAATAGCTCCGGGATTGCTTATGGAAAGATGTACTTGTAAGATAGCTAGGAATTATATATAAATGGGATGAGGGAGAAGAGATGAAGGGGATTTCATGGATAATACTGCTATTTAATCTGTGGGAAACAATGCCATCTCCTGCAATGAATTCTTGCACGGCCCATCAGGCAAGTCAGTTCCACTACCCTTTTCCCTTCCCTTTGTCTAATTGTTTGGCTTCTTTATTTACCATACATACTAAATATAACCAAACAAAATGAATCTCATTCAACTAGTATCACCCACTAACTCCACATACCCTTCTTCTTGATCAGTCTTGAGGTTTGGGGTTGATCAAAATGAACATTGAAATGTCAGCATTCATCCAAATAATTAATCTGTTTCAATATCTTGGCCCCATGCCTTTTTCAAATTCACAAATATTCCAAATACAATCAACAAATTAATTCCTGCATTTTTGATCAACACAACCAAATCATGGAAAACATACCACATTCCCCAGGCTCACTGCAGAGATTGTTTTCTTGTTCACACCAAACTTTCCCTCCTCATTCTCCAAAATAGCAATATGCCCAACGACCCTTGAATGATGGATGACCAGTTGTCTACTGAGCTTGTCTGCATACAAAAGTTTTGTATTCAACTGGGGATGGTCTTTGTACGGATTCTTGGGTTCATCCCAGCTGTTCAATGATGTAAAGGGGCAAATCAAAAACCAAACAGTATTCGTCACACCATCACTGAAGAGCCGGCTTATCCACCCAAACAGTATTCGTCACACCATCACTGAAGAGCCGGCTTATCCACCCAAACAGTTGCAATCCAGAATTGTAGAATTCAACGTTTGAATTACCGGGAGCCTTGCCACTGAAATTATTTTCTGGGACATACTTGCAATTGAACATCTCTACACTCTTCACCTTCACAACTGCTCTTTCCAACTTCCCATTGGCCGGCTCTTCATATCCAATTTCACCCAACTGAAATTTCCACAGATTATACACTCTCACATCAAGTATTATCTTCTCTTCTTTTTTTTTCATCACCATATGAGGCAAATGGACAGACTTTTCCATGTCAATAACATCCTGCCCTTTCAATTTTGCTTGGTTGACATATCCATCGTATTGTGATTTCTGATTCCATGTATTCATGATTGTTCCATGCATCTCTTCTGTTGATGTGTTAAATTAGACCTCTGATGAAGGCATGGACTTGAAACAAAGTATCAGAAATGCAACATACCAAGATGCTGGTTGTTTGGTATATTCCCCAGAATTCCATTCAGACGCTCCTGGGCCCATGCAGCAGTTGCTATGGGAGGCCCAAACCTCTCAATGACTTCGGGATAATGCTGTTTCAGATGTAAATTTCACTTGCTTGTATGATTTGGCCATCCCATTTTGAGGACTTCCCGGTATTCCTTTGTTAATTTTCTCAAGTTGATTGTATCTCTTTCATCCAAGTGGTGCTTCATGAGAATGCTTGTCATTTCAATTAATTTGATGGCTGAATCCCTCAAGACCTCCTGATGTGTCACCATGTTTGAGCCCTCAATATATTTCTTCTACCAAGAATTTCCAATCACCCAGTAAGGAATCATCACCAGCGGAAAATAGACAGTATATAGTATTAACCACTTGGATGTGTTTAGGGAACCAGATCCAGAAATTCCAAAGTTTTGGGGAACTCGTGAAACCCAAGTTGGAATTGATGTCTGCAAAATCACTTTTTGGAGAACACACAACTCTTCCTTTGTCAATTCAGGCCCTCCAGTCGTAACTCCCTCATCCTCTTCTCCCAAGGTTTGTGATTTTCCATGTTGAATTCCCGTCATCTCACTCCTTCTATCAGCCTCTCCTTCCTCATCAACCTCTGACTGGCTGCCAAGTGATAAAGTACCTGCAATACTCTGTGGATGCCTGTTTGTTGCTATACTAGAACCACTTCCCAGAGACCAAGTTGAACTTCTTCCTGAAGCTGATGTATCTACTCTTGATGGCTTGATGGACCAGCCCTGTTTTCTTGGATACTTGTTAAGCGGGAAAGATTTTTTGAATTTAAAATACACCGCTTCCTTCCCCCCACTTGTTCATCCTCCGTGCCACTTGAGTCCCCTTCTGGTGTTTTCTTGAGTTTGGAATCCCGGAACTTCAACCCTCCAAAGATCATTTTCCCAAAATCAGTATTCTTCCAGTTTATTTTGTGTTCTATGGCTTTCTTCAGGAGCTTCCTTGCTCCCAAAGTATTCAAAAAACTGAGACTGTGATCTTTCAGGTCTCCCAAGAGTAACCCGTGCATAGATTTGATTCCACAGTACTCCACTGGTCGCCAGTATGGGAGGCTATTCAGAATGCTCCCTCTTGCTCTTTCTTCCTCTCAGTGTATGTCTTGCACCTTTCCCATTGCCTAACTCTTTCCATGTGTGCCTCGTGCGTTTTTTTCTCAAACTTCCCCAGGTCGATCTCATCAATATCTTGAAGGGTGATCTTGCAGAAAGAAAAAAACTTGTCTGCTGTATGGGATGCAAATCCTGCTGTCTTGCAAATTGCTGGCAGGTCTCCAATTAGTGGAAGCATGGCTGCAAATATAAGGCGGCCCTTGGGGAATTGACTCGTCTTTGTGAACCACACTCCCTTCCAAAATTCCTTCATCTCCAGCACTAGCGGTTCCAAGATATGTTTCATTTGATCCAGACTTGGCTCCTTTGGACCTGGTATAATCCCAAACAAGTATATGTTCTCCAATTTGTATTGTTCCGTTAATGGTAGGTTGAGACACTGCCAGCTTGCTACTAGTTCAGAGACAACCTGACTAGAACAATAAATAAAGTAATAATTAATTAATAAAAAATAGATATGAAAGAGAAATTATTACACAATTAATAATGTAAAAAAAATTATAATAAACATAAGAAAAAGATAAAATTTTAAAATATAAACATTATTACGTAGTAATAATGCAATAAACAAATATAATAAATAAATTAATAATAAAATAAATAATAACTCATTAACCTTTGAGATAAGTGAGAGTATTATTTCATGTTCTGAAAGAGAAAATAAAATAACCTAGGGTACCTCAGCCAAAGTACCCTAGAAAACTTACTCCTTCTAATAATAAAATTAACTTAAAGAATACTCCTACTAAGCGCTAAAATACTTACTAGGTATAAACATATGTAATATGAGGGTATTCTAATAAGTAGAAGTCCTCAAAATACGGGATAATTACTTAAATAAACTATGTAATTATCCTTTAAACACATAAATAAAATATTAAATAACATTTGACATAAATATCACGCTGTTTTATAATCTTTGTACTATTATTAACTTATACAAATACATATAGTATAAGTTAAATAATATCATAACACATGAAATAAACGAAACAGGGGATAAAGAAAGCATCAGAATACTTCAAACAAGTTTAAAAGAACTTGTACAATTAAAATAAATGACAAGCTCCTTTAATCACGGGAAAATAACAAATGCTGACACTTTTCCCAGGATTTTTGCTTGTCAAAGAATTGAATGGAGAACTATAAAAGCGCCCACCATGCAAGTATGACAAGAAGTCTCATGGTACAGAACTTTACATATGAAATAACCAAATTAAACAGAAATAAGATTCTGTACTATCATTTGATTATTTCTTTTCCATTCTATTGATCAAGTGATCAATACATGTTGTACATCAAACTAAGAGCTCTTGAAGCGCCCTCAGATGATGTCTACAGATTACGGACAGATTGTATTAATTATTGACAGCCTGTACATATAATAATTTGAAAAATTACATCATTTATTTCTACTAAGGATAACTCCTTCCTTGTAGTGTTCCCATAGCCAAAATAACACTTGCTTTTTCACCATCAGGGCTCCAGAAAGGCATTTAAGAGGCCCTTTCTTCCCCCTGTATTTTTATTCCCCAGCTTTATCATATTTACACCCAGCATTCCACCAGTCCAGCATACTAGTGTCCTGCCCAGTAAATCAGTCTTCAAGACTTCAAAGCCTCTTGTCCTCAACCCCAACTCTGTCCAGCCTTCCAGCCCACCTTTCCAAACGCTTCCAGCTGCTCAGTTTACCATAAGAAAGCCCCCCACCTCCTTCCCTCAAAGCCTACTACAGTAAGTCTTTTCCTACTAGGAGTTGTGGCCCTTTCTTAGCCACTATTTCACTGGGACTAAACACCCCTGCTTGCAGGCCCCAGTTTTAAAGGTTCAGTTCTCTGCTTTTAGCACGAACACCTTTGGAGGGAACTAAACACCCCAGCTTGCTGGCCCCTCCATAAATCTTTGATCTTTTAAATATTAATATAAAAGATCAAAAACCCATTTTTGCCCATATTTTTTGCCTTGCACCTTGTGTAGCTAGAAGGATATCAGTCCTTGGCATCACAGAGCGTGACAGACACACTAGAGTCACTGCCCCCAAGGATACCCACTTTCCTCCAGGCTTCTTTGCAAACAGATTGAACCAGTCAACATATAGGCTGAATACAAGATTCCCAGACTTTGAAGTAAAAATGTTGTTTGAGTCTGAAGGTCCCACAAAGGTTTTCCATACACTTCCATCCCATACATCACTCATCTTGTCATTCCTCTGGCGTTCATATTTGAGGTTCAAATAAGACATTCAAAGCCAGGTAGCCAGAGCTTGTGAGACAGCCAGTTCTTCAGAGGTTGGAAAGTGAACATTTGGACTGGCTTGATGATCATCCTTTCACCAGATCCTTCAATTGTGGCAAGTTTTGCGTCACAGAGTTGTTCTTTATTTTCAACCTCCTTCAGGAACTTCTTTGATGCTGAGTAGAATATAGTCGTACAAGTGGTTTTGACTTCATGAGTCAACTCGTCATCCTTTCTTGGCATTTCAGGAATCAGATACAGTTTGAAACAATCTGGGCAGCAGATCATCTTTGAGAAACCAACACCAAATCCAAGGCGTTGTATGAGAGTCGTTTTTGAGAGAGGTATGTTGCTGATGATTGAGGATCCGTCAAACTTAAGTTCCTGCGCAAGTTGTTTCACTTTTTCGATCTCTGTCTTCAAAAACTGTGTCATGTTTTTTTCACTGACACCAGTGATAAGGGAAAGGCAAGCTGCTTGTAGCATTACTGCCAGACTATGTTGAGGGATAAGCTGAAATGTGTTTATTCAAGATGTTTGAGTGTTGACTATTGAATGATCACTTGGGCCTTCATTCACATTTCAATTCAATATGTCAGGAATAGTTGTGGTCAAAATTGTTGGACTTCCAGTCTACCCATTCCTAGTAAGTCAGCCCAGATGATTGAATGTTATCAACAGAAGTCAATACCACTCAACTTGAAATTTTTTTGAAGTATGGGGACTTGGCTCGTCTTCCATCTCCTGTTCATGTGTCTTCCTCTTCATAATTGCTTTTAAATGTGACTTGAAACATGTTACTGACCATGGCTTCCCCGCCTTCTGTTCACCTGTTTTGGAATCCCTGTAGGCCTCTTGATCACACCCCAACTCCGTACACTGGCAGATTTTCCATTGAGAGTGCATTCTTCAAGGTAATTATATTGTGAGTGGGATGGTTTTTCTTGTAAAGCAAGTACTCTTTTCTCCTTGGTAACACTGTTGTTAGATCAAGATTCTTTGCAACACATCATATCTCCATATGCATAATGCATGGCATGCATGCCCCATGCTCCTTTGAACCATCGCCTAATGGCAACCTTTTTGCTTGAACTCAACAGCTGGGTGGCCTCGTTTCATGTTGTGTATATGTTACACATGTCACATGTGTTATTTCTCAAATTAAGCCCGGCGGGCTTAATCTTACCTCAACCACCTTCATTCGGTAGAGGAAAATTCCCAAATCTACCAACACCATTACCTCCAGTTGTCTTAATTGGTTCACCCTCACCACCCATTAATAATTTAAGCCCGCAGGGCTTAATCAAATCACAGGAGATGTACACACCCATTAATAAATTAAGCCCGCCAGGCTTAATAAAATCACATGAGATGTACCTCATTCCACCATTCCCACCAACTCACACAATAAAGGGGGCACTGATTCACAACTCTTGATTATGAATTCAGCACAGCCAGAACAATATATATTCACCCAGTGCAAGAAAATAATTTCAACACAATCTTATTTCAACCACAGCCATGGTCAAGTCACTCAAAAACGGAAAAGCTCCAGCCAATCGACGGAACCTCAACAAGGCCCTGTTAGAAATCATCCCACCACCCAACTCTCACTTTTCCAGGTCCATGGCTTCTTTCTGCCGCCTGCTCCTGAATATTGAACACCTCGCTGAGGAACATTGGCGAGCAACACCATCACCTGAACAGATTCAAAATGTCAACAACCTCCCCATAACCATTACTAGCCATCCCATTTGTTCCAGAATGTCCCTCACCCCCTCATCAGCCAACATGCTTCATGGCATTTCACTCAAATGTCTTGATTTATTTCTCAGTGACTTGAAAGAAGCATCATTACCTTTGGCAACTGTTCATTGGGCTTCTCCCTGGGATTCCCAGTGGACCAAGCTTTTGTCCTCATTCATACTCAAGCATTTCAACCATGCATACCACAACGGTGCCTTAGCCAACTTTCCCATCAATCCTATTCATCATGCTCCATCAAATGCAATCGCTGTTCTCAAACGCTGGTTTCCTGGAAAAAAAAACAACAATCTTGAGAAAAATAAATACTCCCCTGATGAAATTGCAAAGAAAGCATACCAGGTGAAAAAGTCAAAGTGGCGGAAGCAGGTCCGCTAAATTCTTCTTGGTTTCCTGGTTCAATTCTTGACTATCAATTCTTTGTTCCAGCTATCTCAATGACGTACAGAAATCCTCACCACATTGGACATTCCTGTTTATTACCAGGATATCTTTGACAATTCTGCCTGCTGCTCAGACACTGAGCAACTTCCCAATGGTAACCTTCAGAGGATTCAATGCTCATGGCTTTCCCCAATGTTCTCCTTATTAGGTCATCAAATCAACCATCTTTACCAGAAGAATAAAGCTGAGAAGCTTGGTAAACAGTACAAATATGGGGATTCTTTCTTTCTCCTTCGTCAAATGAGTGATTTACAGGAGAGGAGTGTCAAAGTACCCTCTGGACTTCCCAAAAACTGTTACCATCCAGACTTCCTCGCCTCTCTCAATGAAATTGATTTATTGCTGCTTCAACCACAGCAAGAAATTGATTTTGCAGCTATTATACAACAGGTTACTCCATCCTAGGTAAGTCTTTTGAATTCATATTGTTGAGTTGGTTTCCCTCATTGAACGTCTCACCATTTCAAATTCCAGGTTTCCACTCAACGGAACACTCAACCTATTGCAACCAATTTCATCAATTCATCCTTTCCATTCTTCTGTCAAGACATTGAAATCAAAAACTACTCACATGGCCAGCTCAGCCTTCTTCCGTTTGATCTGAAAGATATTTACCTCAATACTATTCATCACACAGTAGCGCACAACCTGTACCTTTGATTTTTGTCCAATCCTATACAGTCTATCTACAGCTTGTTCCTCCACTGCTGGGTTCCATGTTGGTTCCTATGTAGTATGACATTGTACAAAATTTAATCCAGCAAATTTCCTACATCCCAATAGTTTTATTCAACTCACCATGATATATACCTTCTGCGCACATCTGAGATCAATGCCTACTCCTGCCGTCTTGATTTTTGCCAACAAGATTCTACATTGGGAATCACCACAAAACCGTTCCAAATTCTTTTTTCTCGTCTCATGATCTGTCTTTCCATAATGTGTTGTAAACCAAATCCCCTCATCATTCAAAGCTATTCCAATTCTACACAATCACAACAATTTCATATTAGTGTAAACTCTTTATCTACCCTTAGTTTTCAGTCACCCAGAATTTAGACTCACATTTCTAGGAACCGTTTAAATTCTGAAAATATTACTGCCCGATTTTCAGCTCCTCTCCCAAGAAATTCTTTGATTTTGCTAGCCAGATGTACAATTTTTGAACTCTTATTCCAACCATAGCCCTTTATTCCTGGCCCCTTTTCAATCAAAGCTGGGTGGTCGCATAGTTGCCGTAAATCTACAAGTTCCCCAAAGAAATCCGCAGAGACCCATCCTTGTCCAGCAATTTGATTTTTTCCAAATTGGATTGCAGATGTTTCATGGTTCTTCTTGTAGATTTCATTCCATGGAGATTTAAGTTCAATGTTAACAATGCTTTCTAGTTTTTCAGCAAGCTCTAGCACTGTTGTTTTTAACCTTCTCATGCTGATTCCGTTGATAAGATTTTGAAGTGTTAATATCCCCCGAGGATCACATAGCTGGACTGGTACCTCTACACATTGCTTCCAGATTGAGTTGTTTGACCAGGGTTGCAGTTGAAGAAACTTCAGCAAATTGTGCAGATCTCCCAGGTTATTCTGCATCGGTGTACCTGTCAGGCACAATCTTCTTTGCGCCTTTAAGCCTAGGAGTACTGTACTTTGATTGGTCTTGGGATCCTTCATATAACTAACAATTTATTTCAGTTTTATTTTAAACTATCATTCTCATACAACCATACATGGCTTCACTTACTGTGCCTCATCCAGTACTATTCGGAACCATTTGACATTTGCTATATTCAGATCACTCTTTCCCTTCCTCACTTGGTTGCTCATTCCAACTTGTTGACTATCAGCACTTTCCTTTGATCCAGAATTGCAAATGGATTTGTATGTTGCTAGAAAAAATAAAAATACAAATAAAAATAAAAACAAACACAAAAACAAAATGAAAAAGAAAAAGAAATAAATCAATTAAAAAAACAGGCCAAATAGCAAAAAAAGAAACATGAAATATATCACTTTGATTGAAAACGTGAGAGAACCTCTTTGTAAACAATGTTTGAAGTTTGGTATGAAGGAGGGCCAGATTCTGGCTAAGGGATTACAACCTATGTTGTGTGACCAGAGGAATTACAACCTTTGTTGTGTGACTGCAGCCCATGACTAAAAACAGGTTCAAGAAGCACAAAACCAACATGCCCAATGGTCTGTCCCTAAGACTTGTTGATTGTGAGACAAAAAGAAATATTAATAGTAAACTGGGTGTGTATGAGCTTTAAGGGGGTACAGTCTCTTCAGGGTCAGATATGAATGGGATGTGAGGTATTGTTTCCTGTAGCCACTTTTGCCAATTTTTCTGAAGCACTGAAGTTTTCCACAATCAAAAAATTATTGTATGGATTGGATAAAATTTTGGGCTCTTCATTGTCACATCCTAATCTGATTTTATCAAGCCCATCGTCATTGTCTAAATTGGCAGGATGAGAACTTTCACACCCAGCATGAGACATTTGGTTGTTGACATGGTCCAAAATGGTTTGTAGATCAATTCCTGGAAGCTCATCACCTCAGTTTCTTGGTACATCAACAGGTGAGAGGCTTGGAGAACTTCCATTATCTTAAATGAGACTTGTCTCAGTATTTCTAATGTTCAAAGTTTGCAGATGCAAAAGGTGATCTTCTAGGAGTTGACTGTGTGGTATTCTATGGTGAGGTGATAATAAAGGTTATCTCCCTGGGGGGATTGTGAGTGTTGTCTATGATGAGATTGAGAGGATCCGCGTGGATGTCCAAGTGATTTTGAGTGCTGAAGGTTGTGGTGGGGGGATTGTGAGTGGCTTCTGTGATTATTTTGAGAAGAAAGAGGAGCACACCCAAGTGAAATTGGGTGGTGTGTTTGGTGTTGAGTGTTGTAGTGGGTTTGTGATTGGGTTCTATGATGGCTTCTCTGATGAGACTCATAAGAAACAGAGGGTTTGAGTGATTGTGAGTGCCATCGTTGGTGCTGAAAGTTGCTATGGTGGGTTTGTGAGCCTATCAAATGAAGAAGGAGAGGGAAGCCCACATGATCTTTGGCTCTGAATGGTGTTCAAATGTTGGTGTGATGGGTGATTATAAGTGTGTGATGGGTAATCATGAGGATTAAAAGGTAATAATGGATGTTGATGAGAATTGGATGGGTGATGAGGTGATGGTGACTGATTTAATTGATAAAAAGTGCTATGAGAGGGGTGAGAAATAGGGAGGCGTGAAGAATGAGACATTTGTCTTTGATGTTGAGATTCATGATGATGGGAAGGATGAAATTGGTGGAGAGTGTTGGGTTTCAGGCGGCAATGGTGTGATGATTGTGAATGCATCCTTTGGGATTGGGTTTTGGATTGTGGGTGGTTCAGGTTATGAAAAGGGTCCCAAAATGTTTGAGAGTGGGAAATATCATGGTTGTGGATTGTTGATTTATTACGGAAGATGTGGGAGAAAGTTTTGTTGTGAATTAAGGTTGATGGAAGGTTTAGACTATATAATTTTTATAGTGATTCACATTTCCATCAACACCAAGTCTTTGGCTATGATACGATCTTGATTGTTGTTGTTGATTAGTGTCAGCGTTAGAGATACTCCAGAGTATCCTAAGAACTGACTAAACTGTAAAATACAATGAAAATACTGTATTACTACTGCAAATAATAACAGATCATTAAATATTATTATATCAATCAACTCAGAATTTCAAATTAAGTAGGGTAGCTCACTCAAACCACCACTAAATTCCTACTCCTTCAAGTTATCATATAACAAAGATACTTGAAGAAAAGGGAATAAAAAGTATAACATATGAATTAGAAATTATTTTCAAAATAGCTGGGAAACAATAAGGATATTTGCATAATTATAAGAGTAATAAATTTATGTGAATAAGAGAGAAATTACCCAAGTGCGTGGTAATTTCCCAGTGTCGTTCTATCATATGAATTGGCCCATGATTTGATTGGTTATATATACATGTCATAAGGTCATGGGGACATAGAAAATACTGCGCTCAATGCAATACAATTACCATTGCATCATAGTTCATTTGAATTGTAATACATTAGAGCAGAATATACACCAAGATTCTAGAACCTTTCCCTCAAGACCTCTAGAATATAAATGGAGGAAATTTCCTGGCCTAGGATTAGATCCTCAGCATATTCACCCAATACCACATTAGTAAGTTCCCTGAATATTCTCCTCCTAATTTTAGAGTAGTGTTATCCCTTTTGTTATCCAACCCACCTTGTTTACTGGAATAGTTATCAAGTCACCTTAGAACTTGCTCATCTTAGACCTTGAAGCTTTCCTTAAAAAGCAGTTGCTTCCAGACTAACACCTCTGACAGTAGCCAATCAGCTCAAGTGTTTTCCAGCTGCTTAGTAACAATTTATATTGTTACCCTCTCAAAAAGACACAAAGATAGCAAAACCTATATGTTTAGCTGTTATTCTTCTCCTGATTGACCAATTGTTAAATCAAATAAGACAATCAAATAGAAGTTTAGTTTATCCTCTGTGCATAGTTTGGGAACTATAGAGAGAATAATAGTAATTATTAATCAGATAACCTTTCAGCACAGTGATAGTACCTGGAATTTTTATAGAAATTGTGCCAGTTTTTCATACACATAGCTGAAAGTTAGCAGCTCTTTCCTGTTCTTGTCCTTTGGTTTCATAAGTTCTTCCCCAGTAATCAAACTTGAAGTTCATCTTTAAAGAAATTTAGGTTTTATATTGTGAAAAAGACAAATTTTGATGATTCAATTTAAAAAATGTACCAAGTATTTTATTTGTGATTTTATCAAGTATTTTATTTCAGATTTCATGACATATTTTATTTGTGATTCTGGGTGTAAAGAAAATGATCAAGACTTGGTATAATATTTTTTTTTGTTGTTTTGTTGTTTTTTTGTTTATTGTATTAGTATTTGTTGGATTGGATTTCAAAGTGTTTGAGCGTGGACAGAAAACGATTTTTTGAAAAAAATTATATTCGTAGTTCTTAATTTATTTTGATTTGTTTTGATTGATTTTTAATTTAATTTATTTTATTTTGTTGTGTTTGATTTTATTTATTTTTTGATTGTATTACATTTGATTTTGATTTGATGTGATTTTGATTTTATCTTGGTTTTATTTCATTTTGATTTTAGGTTGAGTTGATTTTTATGTTATTTTATTTTGATTTTATGTTGGTTTTATTTTGATTTTATGTTATTTTATTTTGATTTTATGTTGGTTGTATTTTGATTTTATGTTGAATTATTTTGATTTTGTTTTGATTTTACTTATTGTGTTTCCAAGAAACCTTGGACAAATCCAAAAATTTCCAAAATTTACTCACCAAAAAATATATATTTATATTGGGAATGTCCATGGGGCACATACCCAGTACAGGTACACTGTATGACCCTGTACCGGACTAGTGAAACAATCAATGTCATGTGGCTAGCACATACAGACAGCCATGAAGTCACCCACAAACGTGGCGGTCAGGATTGGAAAGACATTTTCCCTTGTCAGGATTTGGTCCGGTAGGCTTTTCCCATTTTTTTGGCACACTCAAACAATCCTCTCATAAAAATTTGTCCCTCACCTTTAAACACATTCAAGATGTCATATTTCTACTATAAACGGTTGGCTCCCAGTACTCCCACCACTGGAAATCCTGACTTCAGCCTGCCATCCACTGTGGTTTTAAGCAAAAACAATCCAACATCCACTAAAGATAGCCAAGAAGAAACTCCAATTGGTGGAAATAAACCTTTGAATTCTGTTTGTTCCTCTTCCTCAGCAATACTCACTCAACGCTTAACTGATTTTTATTGTGTTAATCATGCCCTAGGGTGAACCAATTAAAATACTCATCAGCTTCAAGCTGTTTGTTTCCACCAAGAATAAGAAAAAGGAAAAGGTTTGGATTCCAATCAACTCTGCAGCCGAGTTCCCGATGGACATATCAATTGGGGTTACAACCTTTGAAAATTTCCGACAAAACGTTGCTTCAGCTTGTGATCATCACTTCCCCAATACACAATCAATAATCCTGGACTCACTCAGAAATCCGGCCAAGTCTCTATAATGGTTTGCAAGTATCCCCCGCTGCCCTGATTGGAAGAAAAGCGACAAAATTTGTTTGAAGAATGAGGAGGACTACAGCGACTGGCTTGATACCGCATATGACCTTGGTCAAAAGGAAATCTCTTTGAATATAAAGATGGTCAACCCTGCCAATGCCAAGAAGCGTGCCTTGAAGGAGGACCTCCTTGCCAAGCAAGAGGCCAGGGCTGCAGCGGCCAAGGAATCTGCTTCAAAGAAACGCAAGGCCACTACTAGTGGGGTTGATGAGTCCGACACCAACACTGGGGACTCTGAATCAGAGATTGATGCCAATGATTTTGACGACATCAACCTCCACATGAAGAAGATCTACAACACACATCCAGTCAACACCATTTACGAACGATCCATTCCAATTTACATCAATCCATCCAACCCTCGCCGGTTCATTCCATTGACTACAGCTGCAGTACAAGCATGGGCCAAAGATCTAGTAAGCTTGCTTGTTTTCTTGTCCACAACAATAATGTTTTCTCATTGTTTTTTCTCATCAAATTCATAGATGGATCGGAAGTGTGGGGTTGATCTTCAATCACCCCCGAAATCACTGAAGTATGTCTTATTAAATGCTTCAAAACGCATTCGGTCTGAGAAAACCGCTGGCTCAGAGTCACTTGGATTGTTTACCGAGTTCCTTGGCTGTCTCCAAGGAAACATTGCAGCCCAAGGTGTTGGGTGCTCTGATGCTCCACCCTCCTCCCCAGCAAGGGAATCTACTATCTCGGCTTACCTGGAATTCATTGGGATCCACAACCGGGACCATGTTCTGGATATCCTTATGGCTAACGATCTCACATCCCATAAGCTTTTCAGGTCTTCTGGACTCGCTCGCAAGGACGTTATGGACCTTGGATTGACTCTTGGTACAGTGACCATGTTATTTGATAACACAACCAAGTTCGACAAACACTTGGCTGCGTAGACCATCAATTCATTTTGGGTTTCATCTTCTAGCCATACACAAATTGTGCCAATCTAAATTGGGGCTCAACCTTCCTCCTATCTTTCCACAATACATACAAGAGATTACTTCGAGATTTTATGAAACAGGATTTACTAGAACAATTTCAAAACTAATTCCACATGTTATCATGAGAAAAATTTAAATACCTTAAGAAATTTGATTCGGGGATCTCTATCTGTCATGTTCAGCTCCCTAGGGACAAAATCTTCGATCTGTAGATCAATTGAAAGCCTCAAAAACAGACTTGAGACCAACTTCTGTTGAGACAAGCGATCCATATCTCTTTGTGGTATGGTTTGCATAGAAATCACTCATCACCAGTTTAACAACCTGGATGTATCGCCAGGTTTTTCAAAGCCACAAGTCTAGTCGGAAGATTGTTACTGTCCATCTTTTAACTGGAACGCAGGCGTTGTCGGCTTGAGCAGGAATCATGAGCTTTTAATCTTCTTCCCTCAGGCCCCCGTCGAGCTCTGATACATAGCAGACAAGTCCTCACATAAGGACCTTGTATGTTTCTGCTTTCGCGACAGTTGGCATCTCCATTTCAATGCTGTATGTGGTCGCTACCCGGTCAAATAGTTGGCTGGTGTTCACAAGGCCATGGACAAACACCTCTGCCTGATCGATTCCACATGACTCTTCCAGCAAGATTTGATGGGCAGACACAACAAACAGCCAGGCTTAATTTTTCTGCCAAGAAACTGGTGCCAAAAGGAAATCTACACTGAGTTTGAATGTCACCTAGAAACCGAACTGTTATACAAAATAGATGCCTTGGATGAACTCGAATTGCCAGATGATGAACTCGCTATCACTCCAGTAGACCCCCAGCTGTGAACCATGAGTTGAATGAAGGTGAGCAAATGATGAACTGAAAGAAACCCATGCATCGGTACAGCTCAACTAATCATTAAGGCTATTCTGACGATAGAGCAGGCATCGAAGTCCCTGCCTTGATACTGGCCTGGCCTAGGGCTTCCAACAAGATGAAAAATCCCTAGGCGAGGCCAGTATCAAGTTGATGACAATGATGGAGTTCATTCAGCCTGAGTTACGAGGCCCAAGGTTTGTTCTTCATCTTAAGATGCAGTTTCCCCTTGTTCTGAAGAAGATCGAATATGTTGTATCTGACTGATCTGACTGTCCGTTATTTTTATTAATTATTGGCTGAAGTAAGATGTCACAAGCGCAAGCCCAGATCTTACAATTACAGAGTGAGTTAGAAGAGGGGCGATTGATTGAGCGGACGACAAAGCAAGAGTTAGCCGAGGAGCGTAGGAAGATCAAAGAGCTGGTAGGCAGCGATGAACGACGGAAGAAGAAGCCGTCTCATGACCGACTTCATCCCCGTAGCAAGACTAAAGCTCAAGAAGTAGCAATGTCGTCAGCTCTTCATCCGCCTCCGCGGCCTCAGTCGCCTCCTCTAAACGTCTTGGCGGCCTTAAGGACCCTTTCAACGTAAGCTGTTTCTCTTATTTTCTTTTGGTATGAATGGTTGTTGTCTGTTCCTGCATTAATCCTTATGCAATAGAAAAATCTACTTTAGTACAACGAAGAGATGGGGGACATGTTGTAGCCACAGTGTTGATAGTTACTGTAGCACAATTCAGAAGTAATGATCTCTGTAAAAGTCGATCGGATCTCCCACTCAGGGTTGGTAGTATGAGTGAGCACCTGAGTTCTTCGGAGGCGGTGCTTCAATGCTGCAAAGCAGCGCTCAATTGGGTTGAGCTCTGGGCAATAAGGTGGGAGGTACATGATACATATGCCAGCATTGTTGCAGATTTTTTGAACTTGCAGGCCCTTGTGGATCTTTGCATTATCACACACAAGAATTGAATTCGGACCTGGGTATGGGTTCATTTGAGGGATCTATTAATCATTCAAATTATATTTTTCAGTCATTTTCTTTGTTGTGCCGGGCAGATTAAGTGAGGACATACAAGATCCCACTTCAAGAAGTGCTCAAACTTCTTCGCATTGAATGTGTCTTCTTGGACAGTTAGTGCAAGTACACCTGACATCCCAATTGCTGGGAGGATGCTGAGTTGCTCGGGGTTTTGGCGAATGATGTAACAAGCCTAAGGTGATCCTTGAGCTGACCAAGAATAACCACGAAGTAGGTCACGATCACATATGGCAATTTCATCTACAATTCCAAGGGAAGCATCATGAGCATTTAACCTTAAGATGATAAAAAAAGACAAATATCTCACCAGTGAAAACAAGAAATTCAGCCGGATAAAATTGAATCTGGTTGATATAGTTGAACTTCTTGAGGAGGCATTTTTTGATGTTGAGTGTTTCGGCTTTTTTGAGAGTGATTGATAGTTGGTTTACAAGGTTGTCGTGCACTGCTTGAATGCTAAGGAGAACACCTGTGCCATCATATAGCTTTTCGCGGATCTCATCCAAAAAAAGGCCTGGCTCATCATTGAGAAGTTGAATCATGAAATTGGACTCCTCGGAGGAAAGTTTTTTGATCCGGCCTTGCTGCTCATATTCTTCCGGATTACGGATGACTGATTGTGTCTTTTCAAAGAGTTCCTTCCAGCGGTTTAGGGATTGCCGAGATACTGTATAGCCGAGTGTGCTGCAGATTTTGGGTAGAGTGCTGCCATTGAGAGACATTCGGACAGCTACAACCTTGATAGCTGGAGGGTAGGAAACAAATACCATGATAATGGTTGTTTTGATGATGAATCAATGGGGGATGTGGTTGAATCTGACTCAATTTGTTCTTGAGTGCCCCGCTTTCAATTCCTATTTGCTCAAGTAATACTTTCATACTGGTTTTGTGGCATGATTGAGTGCATGGGAACCAGAAAATACTGTGACACATGTGCCACACCACAAAGCCACTTTTTGGCCATAAATCCATAACTGGTAAAAAAAAATTCAAAAATGTGGTCCAAGGTTTTTGAGAAACACAATATTTTGATTTTATTTATTTTATTTTTATTTTTTATTTTTTATTTTTTATTTTTTATTTTTTATTTTTTATTTTTTATTTTTTTATTTTTTTATTTTTATTTTTTATTTTTTATTTTTATTTTTTATTTTTTATTTTTATTTTTATTTTTTATTTTTTATTTTTTGTTTTTTATTTTTATTTTTATTTTTTTTTTATTTTTATTTTTTATTTTTTATTTTTTATTTTTATTTTTTATTTTTTATTTTTTATTTTTATTTTTATTTTTTATTTTTTTATTTTTTATTTTTTATTTTTATTTTTTATTTTTTATTTTTTATTTTTATTTTTTATTTTTTATTTTTATTTTTTTATTTTTTATTTTTTATTTTTTATTTTTATTTTTTTATTTTTTATTTTTTATTTTTTATTTTTTATTTTTATTTTTATTTTTTATTTTTATTTTTTATTTTTATTTTTTATTTTTATTTTTATTTTTTATTTTTTATTTTTTATTTTTTATTTTTATTTTTTATTTTTTATTTTTTATTTTTTATTTTTTATTTTTATTTTTTATTTTTTATTTTTTATTTTTTATTTTTTATTTTTTATTTTTTATTTTTTATTTTTTATTTTTTATTTTTTATTTGGGCATTAGGGGGTATCTGTCAGCTTGCTACTATGACAGAGCAACCTGTCACAGGATTTACAAAAAAACATATTATAAAAAATAAATAATAAATAAGAAAATCAAATAATAGTTGGAATATTATTTGATATTCTGAATCTACACTAAAATTAACCTAGGGTACCTCACTCATAGGTCCCCTTAAATCTTACTCCTTCACTATGTAAATAGGCAAAGAAGAATTAGCAAGTACCTTTTTAATAAAAAGTACTTGCCTTAGAAATGCTTATATACATATATGCATATGCTTAAACCCCATTTCCAGTCACGGAAATGAGGTGTTGTGTAAATTAGGGGAGATAGTGTAATTACACCGTGTTTTGCTCAAACCCCGCGTACCGCAGTCCGCAGAGCTTGAAGTTCAACCCGCGTGACTGAAAGCCCGCGCCAAAGTTGAGATATAAGCCCCCGCGCAAGCATCAAGCCCCTTACAGGCTCCCGGCTTGGCACGCGGACTCCACAGTCACTCAGGTACCCCCAAATCAATAAAACCACGCCCCAGTAACCTCTTTACATATGTTACATATGTAATAAAGGATACTGGGGACTACACAATTAATTATATTTAATGATATTAATAACTTATACATTTTGTATTGAATAAACAAACAGTACAAACAATACTGTGGCTTGTTATAAATACTGATAAGCCACTAGTATTAATAGTACTAATGTACTACAGACTGTACTTCAATACAAATGAATAAATAAATAATAAATATCATAATAAAATCAATTGGTGACGTGTATTCAAAGCAGGGGCTGCTGAAGCGTCACCAAGAAAGCATAAATGGCCAAAATGTGGTCCAAAGATCCCACAAGTTGGCCAATAACACCTACAGGGTCCCCAGAGGGAACTCAGGACTATTTAAGGAGCTCTTCAACCGCCCAAAGAAGGCTCCTCATGCTTTCCAATACCCACTAACAACCTTACCCACTTCTTATTAGATATACACATCTTTATAACACAGTCTGGTAAGCTTCTTAGTAGTTATTCTTTAGCCCTGTTTTCCCCAACAACTTCACAGTGTCCACCAAGCTCCACCATCCATCCATCCAAGCGCTTCAAACTGTCCAGTTCCACCCAGAATATCCCCAAGATCCCCCAAGGTTTATTACTAGTAAGTAATAACCCTTTTCTTGAAGATATTCCCCCATTTCCATTCCTGGGATTAAACCACCCCTGTTCCAACAGGCCCCAGTGTTCCAGGTACCTAAATCCTCTGCATTTATTTGTAAGATACCTTAGAGGGATCTAAACCACCCCTGATTTATCAGGCCCCTCCGGTTTTTAATTATATTGAATTTATTTAATATAATTATTAATCTATTTTTCTCTCAATTTTTACGTCACAATTCCCCCATATCTTTTGGGAATTGTAACATTGTACCTTACCCAGAGTTAATATACTCTTTCCATATATTCTTGCACCACCTGTAGCTAGAAGGACTTGTCCTTGGCATCAGGGAGGCTGACAGTATCAAATATGACCAAATCCACAATTAAAACCAGTGAATTAGGTTTTTCCACAAAATGTCACTTTTGAGAACTCTGAACCATTTTATATTGATATCCATGGTTTTTAAAAATGGTGGATTTTCAAAACCAGTTGATTAGATAATGGTGGATTTGGTCATATTTGATACCCCCTATTAATAAAAGAACCCAGTTTTGCCGCGTTTACACCCGGTGTAACACAGCAGCAATGTCAAATTTGCTGCGCAGCACACCCGGTTTTCCGCTCTTACACCCGGTTTTTTTAATTATTTTTTGGCGGGCAGATTTGAATGTTTTTTCAACATTTTAAAATTGGTCAATATACTTCCAGGGGTGTCAAAAATTATAACATTCTTTTTTCCAAAAAAACAATGTATTCTAATTTTTTTGCCCATACACCCGATTTTTTCAAAAAAAATCCCCACAGCTCAATTTTCGGGATTTCTCCAAATTTTAAATCTTTTTAAAACACTTTAAGGGGCATTGATAAATGCACGCCCCCCGGGCACGCCCACGCCCACGCACGCCCCCGCCCACGCACGCTGTGGTAATCCTGTTCCTTCTCACATCATATCTTCTACATCATATAAACCATCCATATATTCATCATTATTATTTCAGATTCAGATTCTACACCATATTTTACCCCTAGTCACTCACTCAAAGCACCCTTGATTTCCTTTTGGATCAGAAGTTATTAACATTCATAGTTTTCATAGGTACATTCTTTTCTTTTCTTTTCCCTTTTTGGCTTACATCATCCAAGTCATCAATATTCAGTAAAATACAACATCTTACATAATCTACAATCATTGTTCATCATTACTACATACATTCACTTCACTATTACACTTGTAGTCTTTTGCTCATCACTATTACCATTATGGACATTGCTCATCATCATATCTTGTAATACTGTGCTCATCATTTGTTCCCCTCTTGAAGGGCCCTTTACACATATATACTCCACTCTGTTGTAGTATTACCACCATGCAATTTCTACCCCATACAACCTGTATGACCTTTTACCCCAAATATTAGATTCAATTTCATCAAAGACACTTCTTACCTAGACATTTTAGATATCCTTGCCATTTAAACCCTTTTACACAACCATTTTCCCTCACAACTTCTCCTCAACTCCCCATACCTCAGAGGTAATAGTAGTCAGCTTATAAGTACTAGTCAGTCTAAGATTAAAATAGAAAAGCCACACCTTTTATTTTATTCTTAGTGTTACACTCTTCCCCATCAGCATTAGTCAGGAAGGCAGCTCTTATATCAGCACCTTTTTCTTAACTTACATTAGTACTAGTGTAGTTATACATATCCCTTCCAAGCTCTATTTTGGCCTTAGAGTAGTTCCACAAGTGGTGTCCCAACAGTGGCCTTTCCATCCCTCAGAAATCTTCAGCCCTAGTAACAACTTTACCTTTAGCTACACACTACTTCTTACACCTCTTCTCTTCACTCACCCTCTTCCTTAAAATCCTTTTTCCCTTTCCTCTTCACTTCTTTTCCTCCTCTCTTCATCCCTACAAAGGTTTTCAATCACAAACAATTATCAGTACCCCTTCTTATCTTTCAGCACCCTCATTTAAATCCCATCTACATACCTTTTAAATTCACTTCCCCTTTAAGATGTCTCATTCTGGAAATTACATCAACTTCTCTGCTCCCAGTCTCTACCCAGCTCCTATTCAACCTACCAACCCTGTCAACTCCCTTCCTCAAGGCATGGCTCCTGCTTCTGGTCACAACCCTGGTCCCTACAGAAACAATCCCCAACCATCAGAAGATTCAGAAGACTTAGGCATCCCACTTCAGTCCCCCAGAACCCAGTTACCCATGAGAAACCTACACAGGCCACCACCCCAGGATTCAGCAAGATTCAACTCACATTTCTTTGAAAGGGAAGCTTCCATGCCAGTGTACCAGGACCCAACCTCCAGGGGAATCAAGATCAAACCAATGGACAAAGAGCTCTTCTTTGATGGTGGTAATATGCCAATGGAGAAGTTCATCAGGAGATTTGAGGCTGCAGGAAGACATGATGGTGCTAACTCAAAAGAACTGGCTGATCAAATTACTTCATTTATTAAGGGTATGGATCTAAAAGATGAAGTAGAGGAGATGTCAGGACATGAAGAACTGGATTGGGAAAAGTTAAAGAAACAGTTGCTTAACAGGTTTGGATCCTCTCAGCCTTTGGTCAGATACACCAGACAGGACCTAAGGAATCTAGTCAGCACTACTGCCCATGATGGAGGAATCAATACCCTGGAGGACTTCAAGACATTCAGAACCAAATTTGAAACCATTTCCCACTATCTAGTAAGGATGAATTACAGTACTGACCTGGAAGAATTCAGAGACTTGTTGCTAGAAGCCCTCAGCCAGGAACTGGAACTTGCTGTAACAGATGAACTTCTCAGGGACAACCAGATGCTTTCAACCAAGGATGGAGGTGATATTTTACCAAACACTGAAATTCTTCTCACCTACATACACAAGAAGGTCAAATCAGCAGCTGTCATCAACAGGAGGAGACTTTACAGGACAGAAACCCCAAATACAAAGGACTCACCTGTTATCCCCACCAAACCTTTTATCCCTACCAGACCTTTCAAACCTGCAGGATCAGCTCCCTTGGAACAGACTATGGATAATCTTACCAAACAACTTGCAGCATTCACAACTGGCAAATCCCTTCCTCCCCACATGGACAACACCACCCTAGCATACAGGCCCCTCAAATGTTTCTACTGCTTCCAGGATACCCATGGGACCAACAGATGTATCAGATTATCCCAGGACATCAGCTCTGGACAGGTAATCAAGGATGGAAAGGACTACAAACTTCCAAATCAAACCTTAATTCCATGGGACACCAGGAGGCCAATCTTAAGTGTGGTGGAGCAATTTGCCAAGGAATCAGTCAAACTTTCAACTTCTTTTGGACAACTGGAGGAATATGACAACCCTCAACTTACTGTGTATGATTCAGACATGGGAAAAAGGACCAGATCTTCAGAGGAACCAGCTATGCCAGAGAAGAGGACCAGGAAGGAAAAGACCACTCTCATGGATATGGACTCCCAGGATTTGCTCAACATGGCCAGGACTCCCTTTTCTCCAACATCCCCTGCCCCTGCTTCAAAAGTCAGATTTCAACAGCCTTCAGCACAACCATCCTCCAGCAACCCTTCCAAGGAAAAACCAGCTAGAAAGACTTACCTGGAGAAGGCTTTGGCCAAAGACTACCCTGGAATAGATGATGAAGTTGCCAATAGGATCCTAGGCCAACAAGTCATCCAGCTCACCATTGGAGAAACTCTTGCTCTTTCCCCATCATTATCAGAGGCAGTAAAGAGAAAAATCACTAACAGAAGAGTCCCAGTGGAAGAAACTAAATCAGCAAACTTTGGAGACTTGGACCAGGAAAAAGAAGAACCCCAGGAACCTGCCACTCACTATTCTTGCCCTCTTGGATATATAAACCTCAGCATCAAGCCCTTCTGGATACTGGATCAATGATCAACATTATACCTGAATCCCTGGCCCACAAACTTGGACTTCAGATCACATCTAAACCCATGAAACTCAAAGGAATTGGAGGTCACCTTACAGAAATGCCTGGAATCGCTGAAGATGTTACTGTCACCATTGGGAAAGTATCCAGGATTGTCCACTTCTGGGTAGCTAGAGGGTCTGTTCAGCTAATCATTGGAAAACCCTTCTTAATGGATGTGTCAGCAACCATCAACTACCATGGAGACAGAGGGGAATCACTGGAAATCAAAAACACTTCTGGGCAAACTTACCTGGTCCCAATCATCCTTCCCAGTCACCAGAAATGGGAAACTTCTCTCCCAGCAAACTCAGCATCTTTGGATTTTTTAGTCTAAGGCCAGGCTTCCAACTACACTCCTTTACAGATGGAATCCTGGAAAATAACCCAAAAGAACCAACTTTAGTCACTCATTCAGCAAAATATAAATCCACTCTAAAAAAAGTAAAACCAGTAAACCAACCTATGCCATTGGCTCTCAACCCACCTCTTTCAAGGCCTCCACTTTCTAGGGACCCATATTCCACTCCTTTAAATCCTTTTCCTCCACCATTCATTCCCACTTCTAAAATCACTCAAGAGAGGCTGGACCTTATCAATTTTGGACCTCCTGGATGGCTGTCAGAACAAGAACATCTCCTATTAGTTTGGGTCATCACTCTCAGACAAGAAGCTTTGGCATTCACAGAAACAGAAAGGGGACTCCTCAAACATACCTATGGACAACCCTACATCATTCCAGTTATTCCCCATGAACCTTGGCAACAGAAACCAATTCCAATTCCAGCTCCCATCAGAAATCAAGTCATAGAATTAGTAAGAGAAAGACTCAGCACTGGCCTCTATGAACAGTCCTTCTCCAGTTATTCCAGCCCTATTTTCTGTGTCAAAAAGCAAGATGGGAAGTTAAGAATAGTTCATGATCTCCAAAAACTCAATAAAGTAACCATTAAGGATGCAGGCCTACCACCATCACCAGAGGATCTCATTGAATCTTTCACTGGAAGGGCATGCTATGGACTAGGTGATATTATGGGAGGGTATGATGAAAGAGAATTATCAGTAGAATCCAGGCCCTTAACCACTTTTGAAACCCCTCTAGGAAGATTCCAGCTCACCAGATTACCCCAAGGAGCCACCAATTCAGTTGCAGTATACCAGGCCCAAATGATGTGGATACTTCAGGATGAACTCCCTCAGCACCTTGGAATCTTCATTGATGATGGAGGAATTAAAGGACCAATCTCAGACTATGGTGGAGAAACCCTGGAAGCCAACCCCCAGATCAGAAAATTTATTTATGAATATGCCATCACTTTGGAAAGGATTCTCTTTAGGATAGAGAAGCTGGACTCACTATTTCTGGTAAAAAGTTTGCTTGCTGTGTCCCTGCCTTGGATCTAGTGGGCCATGTTGTCTGCAAAGAAGGAAGGAAGATATCAGCAAAGAAGCTCAACAAAATAGAAACTTGGCCAACTCCCACCACTCCATCTGCTGTCAGGAGTTTCCTAGGTATCTGTGTCTACATCAGGATGTTCATTAAAAATTACTCAACTATCACTGCTCCCCTCAGACACCTTACTAGGAAGGATTCCACCTGGGATTGGACTGAAGATTGCCAGGAAGCCTTTGAGGAACTCAAGAGAATCATTGGATCAGATATCACCCTCAAGAAGCTGGATTATGGACCTGGAGCTGGACAGATCAAACTCTCTGTGGACTCTAGCTTCATTGCAGCAGGAGCAGTCCTCACCCAAGTGGATTCCTCTGGATTGGACAGGCCTGTGATTTATGAGTCAGTAGTGTTTTCCAAAAGAGAATCTGAATACTCACAATCCAAGTTGGAACTCTGTGGTGTCACCAAAATCCTCAAGAAACTTCAGCATAGGCTATGGGGCCAACATTTCTTGCTCAGAGTGGATGCCAAGTGCCTTATTGGAATGATCAACAACCCTTCACTTCCAAATGCCCCTATGAACAGATGGATTGCTTTCATTCAGCTCTTCTCTTTTGATTTGGAACATACCCCTGGCAAAACCTTCACCCTTCCAGATGCACTATCCAGAAGACCTCCTGACCCTGGTGAAGAAGATTGCCCTAGTTTTGATGAAGATGAACCTTGGATTAAACCTCACCCTGGATTTGGCCTCAAACATTCTTCCTCTGGACTTCTTTCTTTTCCTGGATTGCTTCTGGGGACATCAGCTTATTTGGGGGAGGGGGAAAAGCCTCTGCAACAAGGAATTTGGAAACACTTACAGGAGTATCTTTCAACAATGAACAAACCTCCTGGATGCAGCCCCCTGGATTTCAAACAAATTCTGCATAAATCAGCCAATTTCTTCCTCTCCAATAATGTCTTGCACAGAATTAACAAACCCTTTTCCCAGATAGTTGTCACCACTCCCTCAGCCCAAAACAATATCCTCCAATCTCTTCATGAAACACTAGGCCACAGAGGTATTTCAGAAACTTACAGAAGGACTAAACTCAGGTTTTGGTGGCCAGGACTCAAGAAAGGTGTAACCAAGTGGGTCCAGTCTTGTGAAGCTTGCCAGAAAAGGAATTCAGTATTACCAATGGAACCCAAGAAGCCTACTGGAGCAGCAACAATCTTTGGAAGAGTCAGCTTGGATACAGTTCATATCAAGGCTGGTAAATGGAAATACTTGGTAATTACTAGAGATGATCTTTCTGGATGGGTTGAAGCAGTTGGTCTGGAGAAGATTCAAGCAAAGAAGATTTCCCAATGGTTCTTGGACAACTGGATCTACAGATATGGAGCACCTTGGTCAGTTACAGTGGATGGAGGTTCAGAATTTGGTCAACAGTTCCAGAAATCACTATTGGAAGCAGGAATAAAAATCAAAGTTACCACACCTTACTACCCTGAAGCTAATGGAATGGTGGAAAGAGGACATCAGGCCATCAAGGACACTTTGGTTAAACTCTGTGGACAAGAAGGCAAGAAATGGAGGAATTATTTACCTTTGGTTTTATTTGCAGACAGGATTTCCACCAAAAGATCAACTGGATACTCCCCTTATGAACTGGTTCTTGGACAGCCCCCCATCTTACCAATTGACCTGGAACTGGAAACCTTCTTTGGCATAGATTGGACCAAAGTGAACAGCACTCAAGACCTCCTTCTGGCCAGGACTCTCCAATTGGAAAACAGGGATGACATTCTTCAGAAGGCCCATCAAAAGTTGCTGGATACAAGGAAAACATCTGTGGAATATTGGAACAGGAAGAAGACACCTAGACAACCACTACAAACAGGGGACTTGGTATTAGTATACAACAAATCTTTGGACTCTCAATATGGAAAGCTCTTTGAAAACAAATGGAATGGACCTTACAGAATTACCACTCAAAATCCTGGAGGCTCTTATTCACTGGAGGAACTGGATGGCACTGCATTAAACAGAAGATATGCAGCAAGTCATGTTAAAAAATATCATTCAAGGCCAATTGATATAAAAACAAACTCTCTGGCTTACCCTTAATAATCCCATAAATAAAAAAAATAATAATAATAAAAAAATAAAAAAAAAATAAAAAAAAATCAGTATCAGTCAACTTAAATAATAAATAAATAAAAAAAAAAAAAAAAAAAAAAAAAAAAAAAAAAAAACTCACTAAAATAAAAACATCCATATTTTTTTTTATGTATAAGCAAGATTTTTTTTTTTTTTTTTTTTTTTTTTCATTTTTCTTGGCTCATCAGTTTTTTACGGCTTGGTCTCGGCAAACGGCTTTGTTTCGGCGAACGGCTTGGTTTCGGCGAACGGCTTGTTCAGACGCGGCGAGGCGACTACAGTATCAAGAGGGCCCAGCTCCGCGTTCGCGTTACGGAAAACGGCCTGTTTGAATCAATAAGAAAACGTTTAGGCTCATACTCGGGTTTGTGTACGGAAATGAAGGGACGATACCTTTGAACAAATCGGTGTAGACGGTATCGGCTGGAATAATCGAAGGGCTGGACGCGGCCAGTACAACAGCGAGTAGGGGACGACATGGTAAAGGGATCTAAAGTAAAACTACAAAGCTTTTCGATTAAAACAACTATTGGTCCAGTATTATTGGAAGAAGGGCGAGTGGGGAACGACAACAATATCGTCGAAGCCCTTTATAAAAAAAAAAACATCTACGTCTTTCGACGCCGGTGAACGACCCGGGAATACGTTCTTTTTTTTTCCCTTTCTTTTCTCTTTCAGTTTTCTTTTTCTTCTTTTCTTCCTTTCTTTTTTTTTATTATTAGTTTCTCTTCCATTCCGTTCTTCTCTCCAGCAAAGAAGAACGGTTCGCTTCCTTTTCGAGGTCGTTCCTCGACCCGGAGGAGCGTGCCTGTCTTTGGAGACGCCGGCGACTCCGCGGACTGTGTAATACCCCGGACTCCGCGTTCACTCTCCGCGCGGATTCACCAGCTTCTCTGCGGTTGCACCCCTCACTCCGCTGGAAAATGAAGACCATGGATTATTTTTTTTTCATTATAAAAAAAAAAAAAAAAAAAAAAAAAAAAAAAAAAAAAAAGAGGATAATGAAGAAAAATAATAATAATTTTCCCATTCTGAAAAAAAAAAAAAAAAAAAAAAAAAAAAAAAAAAAAAAAAAAATCATCATCCACCAAATAAAAAAAAAGGGGAATTCCAAAAATTAATCATCAAGCAGGATAAAATAAAAAAAAAAAAAAAAAAGATTCCTTTCATCCATTTGGGGAGTTTTTTTGATTTTTCTGGGATATTAATTTAATTTTACTTCTTCATCATTCATCAATCCATGCACCTTTCTCCAAAATATATTCCAGATATCAATTTAATTTTTCCTTTGATCCATCTTTGAGTATCCTGATTTTTTTCCATATATCAATTTAATTTCACTTCTTCATCAATCATCATCCACTCTTTTCTCCCTCCAATACATCATAAAAATTTAATTTCCCCTTCATCCATCTTTGAGTATCCTGATTTATTTTTCCATCATCCATCTCATCATCCACTTATCACCATCATCCATCTTCCTTGTATATACTAGATTTTCTTTCATCATCACCATCATCCAGCTTCCTTGTATATACTAGATTTTCTTTCATCATCACCATCATCCATATTTAATCCATATACTAGATATTCTTTCATCATCATCTTCATCCACCTTTCATCCATATACTAGAAATTCCTTCATCATCATCTTCATCCACCTTTCATCCATATACTAGAAATTCCTTCATCACCATCCTTCCATCACCATTCATCCTCATTCATCATCATCCATCCATCTGGACCAAGGGGTCCATCACCAATAATCCATCACTTTCATTTGTTTGTTTCCCCTGAAATTTCTCCATCCATCATTTCTCTATTCTTCATCCACCCATCACCATCTTTCCATCACCATCCACCATCATTCTGCCATCCTCATCCTTCCATTATCCTCATTTCTCATCCATCTTTCCTCCATACTGGAAATTTCTCATTATCATCCTTCATCCCCAACAATTCATCCATCTCTCCTTCATAACTAGTAAATTCATCATCATCCTCATCCATCCTCACCATCCATCTTCAACCATTCACTCATCATCCATCATTAACCACCTTCCTCCATCTATTTTTTTCAAATCCCAATCTTATCAACTCATTTCTTCCACACCCCTCTTCCACAATTCATGGGTTCTTCTCCATTGTCTGGGGACAGACAATAAGTTGGGGGAGGAACACCTCATCTGTCATACCCAGGAATTTTTAAATTTTTTTTCTTCTCCTTTTCCCATTCTTTTCTTCATCCTTCTTCATCTATCCACCTCTCCACAACTTGGTATTTCACCCTTAAAGCATACAATTATTTTCCTCTGGACCAGTACCCCTCACCTTTCTCTGGATCAGTCATTCTTCACCCCTTAAATCCATCAATTTCTCCTTTGGTTCAAATTCATTTTTTTTTCTTTGGATAAATTCATCTCTTCTTTGGATCAATTCATTATTCTTTGGATCAATTCATTTCTTCTTTGGATCAATTCATTCTTCTTTGGATCAATTCATTCTACATTGGACCAGTTCATTCTTCTTTGGATCAATTCATTCTTCTTTGGATCAGCCACTCTTCCTTGGATCAATTCTTTCTTCATTGGATCAATTCATTTCTTCTTTGGATCAATTCATTCTTCTTTGGATCAGTCACTCTTCTTTTGGATAAATTCAACTAGTAGTTTCTTTTAATCCTTCCAAAACCAAGCTTTCTTTTCCCTGGACCTGGAGCCATCTTTCTTCCATGGATCAGTCATCAACAATTACTTCATTACCCAACCCAACTGTTCCCTTGTTTCTGGAATTCCCCATCCATCTTCCATAAAACCTGTTCATCTTCATCCAACCATTCTTTCCCTGAACCTGGATCAGTCAATCTTCTTTGGATCAGTCACCAATTTCCTTCAAATTAAATCACATGGCCATACTGGATTCCTGGACTTCTGGACAGCACTTGGATATTTTCTTCCTCTTATCTTATGACTTAAAACCATTTCATACATCCTGGACCATCATCAAATTCCACTGGCATTCTTAGAGATATCTTCACTTCCTTCTAGCTTAAAACTGAACCCACCATCCCATCTTCCTAGTAGAGTTGTTGCATACTCTCTAGACTTCTAGTTCAACTACTCTTTCATAGTAGTCTTCTGTTCAATTCACCTGTCATATGTCTATACTATCTTGGGTATAGCAAAGGTCTTCTCATTTAACCTCCATCATTTGCAGTAACCTGTTGTGTTACTGGTGATATGTTATACAAATCCATCAGTTTTAATTATTAGAAATAGTCAAATATCAATAAAAATAATAGTAGTCTTTCTAGATATTTCATAGTGTTAAAATCTTTTAAAATCATAAATATTAGTTAGAATTCATCAACTTTCTGGACTTAGGCCTTGAACCTCCCTTCTGGACATTGGATTTCTTCTGGACTTTGGATTTCTTTCTGTACCTTGGATTTCTTTCTGGATTCTGGACCTTGGACTCTTTTGGATCTGGATTTCCCCTTCCGGACTTGGACTTTTTGGACTTGGATTCTCCAGGACTTGGATTCTTTTGGACTTGGACTTCTTCCTTCTTTCTTTCTTTCCCTGATGTCTGGGGACAGACATTTACTTGGGGGAGGATGTGGTAATCCTGTTCCTTCTCACATCATATCTTCTACATCATATAAACCATCCATATATTCATCATTATTATTTCAGATTCAGATTCTACACCATATTTTACCCCTAGTCACTCACTCAAAGCACCCTTGATTTCCTTTTGGATCAGAAGTTATTAACATTCATAGTTTTCATAGGTACATTCTTTTCTTTTTTTTTCCCTTTTTGGCTTACATCATCCAAGTCATCAATATTCAGTAAAATACAACATCTTACATAATCTACAATCATTGTTCATCATTACTACATACATTCACTTCACTATTACACTTGTAGTCTTTTGCTCATCACTATTACCATTATGGACATTGCTCATCATCATATCTTGTAATACTGTGCTCATCATTTGTTCCCCTCTTGAAGGGCCCTTTACACATATATACTCCACTCTGTTGTAGTATTACCACCATGCAATTTCTACCCCATACAACCTGTATGACCTTTTACCCCAAATATTAGATTCAATTTCATCAAAGACACTTCTTACCTAGACATTTTAGATATCCTTGCCATTTAAACCCTTTTACACAACCATTTTCCCTCACAACTTCTCCTCAACTCCCCATACCTCAGAGGTAATAGTAGTCAGCTTATAAGTACTAGTCAGTCTAAGATTAAAATAGAAAAGCCACACCTTTTATTTTATTCTTAGTTTTACACTCTTCCCCATCAGCATTAGTCAGGAAGGCAGCTCTTATATCAGCACCTTTGTCTTAACTTACATTAGTACTAGTGTAGTTATACATATCCCTTCCAAGCTCTATTTTGGCCTTAGAGTAGTTCCACAACGCCCTTAAAAAAAAAGGCGTGCAGCCCGCATGCCTTTTTTTTTATTGGTGTGCGGGCTGCACGCCCATCCTTGGGCGTGGGCATGCCTGTAGATGGGCGTGCAGCTTGCACGCCCATCTACAGGCGTGCGACACCCCAAGGATGGGCGTGCAGCCGCACGCCTGCCGGGGAGGACTGCAAGCCCCTCGACCGGGAGGGATTCCCTCCCGGTCGAGGAGGTTGTACAACCTCCTCGACTGGGGGGGATCCCTCTGGCGGAGGAGGCTGTATTCCTCAACCGGATGGATTCCCTCCAGTCAAGGAGGTTGTACAACCTCCTCGACCGGGGGGGATCCCTCCGGTTGAGGAGGTTGTACAACCTCCTCGACTGGAGGGAATCCCTCCGGTTGAGGAGGTTGTACAACCTCCTCGACTGGAGGGAATCCCTCCGGTTGAGGAGGTTGTACAACCTCCTCGACCGGGAGGTAGTCCCTCCGGCCAAGGAGGTCATACAGCCTCCTCGACCGGGTATCCCTCCGGTCAAGGAGGTTGTACAACCTCCTCCCCGGCCGACGAGGGTGTATAACCTCGTCAGCCGGGAGGAACTTGTGAGCCCCAGGATCTTGTATCCGATCCGGAAGGTAAGGTAGACAAGCTAACGGACCTGGTAGACTCGCTAAAGGGTCCTAGACAAGCTAAGCGGATTATAATCCGTAGGGAGGGGAAATCAAAGGCAGGAGGAAGTCTTAAAGACTTAAGTACGCGTAGAGGTGTCGGTGAAATAAAATGGTATTGCAAAGTTTTTAAGAGACCAATATTACAAAGATTTTGTCTCAGGGAAAAGAGAATCCCTGACGTTACAACCAAAAGTCTTTAAATATTCTAAACAACAATTTCTAGAATCTTCTATGTACAGGTAGATCTTAGAGTTTCTGATCTTTCTTGTATGAGAATCTAATCTAACTTCAGAACTGTCAAGATTTTGATTCCTCAATTGAAGCTTCTAGAAACGTCTGAATATCATCTACACTATATTCTAAAAGGTTGTTTTTCTGAATCGTTACAAAATATAACTCACCTAGTATTTTCCGCTCGCTTCTGATCCTGAAAAACTCCTTTAAAAGGCTCTAAAAACCGCTGAAGGCCTTCCAGAATATGTTCTTGGGCCACCCACGTGTCTTCACCTGGTGATGAGTTCTTCCAACGTAATAAAAATTCAAACTTACCTTTGCTCTTCTTTCTTACGTCCAAAATTGAGCCAAGTTTAGTCCAATCTACCACGGAGCCTTGATCATAGTACCTATTCTTTATTCCAGCAGAAAACCTGCACCCCGCCACCTGTTCTGGAGAATTGTATCTTACCAATAAAGATACGTTAAACACAGGGTGAAGCTTGGGGTAATCTCTTTCAATGTCCAAACGGACAGCATTTTTCCCTACCATTTCTATTACCTTGAAGGGACCAATATAGCGATAATCCAACTTAGAGCTAATCCTGCGTGATTCAATGAATCCCCTCAATAGTAAAACCTGATCTCCTGTTTTTTATTGAGTTGCCTCCCTATGTTTTGCATTGTAGTATAGAGCCTGTTTTTGCTGAGCCATTGTAATACATTCTATCGCCCGTTCCTGAATGGATTGTAAGGCCTGAATGAATTTGTCCAAAGGTTTGACACCTGAACTACTTGTAAGCATGCTAAATTTAGGATGAAAGCCATAAGTAAAGAAGAAAGGAGATACACCTAGAGAAGCCAAATCCAAATTGTTGATTGAAAATTCCGCCAAATCCAATAATTCATCCCAATTACTCTGATGGTAGGAACAAAAATGACAAAGATAATCCTCTAATACTTGGTTCATTCGTTCTGTTTGACCGTCAGTTTGCGGATGATAGGCTGTAGAGTATCCCTTTTTTATCCGCAACGAATTCATCAAAGCCATCCAAAACCTGCTCATAAAAACAGATCCTCTATCTGAAATAATTTTATCCGGGATTCCATGTAGCCGAACTATATTTGAGCAAAACAAAATTGCTATCTCTGAGGATTTATAAGACTCTTTACAAGGGATAAAATGGGTCATCTTACTGAGCAAATCACTTACCACCATTATCAAATCAAACCCCCCTGAAGGTGGTAGCTTGGTGATAAAATCTAATCCAATAACGCTCCACGGCCGCTGAGGAATTGAAATGGAGTTTAGCAACCCTTCGGGAGCGCGGCGTCTTGCTTTTACGCGTTGACACAAATCACAAGTTTTAACGAAATCAATAACCGCTCTGCAAATTCCTGGCCACGAAAAGGAGCGCAAAACTAAGGAAAGTGTTCTGGCAATCCCCGGATGCCCCGCTGTTGGAGATTCATGAGACAATTGTAAAACCTTAACCCTCATTGGAGGAGGAACATAAATCCTATTGTTATGCCAAAAGAGCTCTCCTCGTTTTTCCAACAACTCTTTTTCCTCGTCATCTACAGTGTGGTAATTTCGCTTAAGATAATCAATTAGATCAGGAGTTGAAGCCTGGAAGAATGGATCAAACTGATTGGACGCAACCAAACTATGATGGTCCTCAACCTCTAATCCTTCTGATCCCCCTTCCGTCACCACCGATCCCTCCGCATCCTCTTCATCAACGGTTGGAATATCATTAATTGACAGGTTACAGAGACGGGAAGAGATAATATCCGATTGTTTGACTTCCTCTTGTCCTAAGAGATAATCCGGACGTCTAGGGCCGTCAGCAGGATTTGACTTACCAGGAATGTGATAAATTAAGAAGTTAAAAGCATCCAAGAATCCCATCCAACAAGCTTGTTTTGGTGTTAAATCTTTAGCCGTCCAAAAGTAGCGGAGATTGGCATGGTCCGAATATACCTTAACCGGTTCCTTAGTTCCCATAAGCCAGGCGCGCCATTCCTCAAAAGCAGCATATATAGCGTACATCTCCAAATTGTAGATGGGCCAATTTCGTTCTTGTTCAGACAGCTTCCTAGAAAAATAACTCACTGGATGGTATAACCCCTTATTATCCAACTGACTGAGCACTGCCGCAATGGCGAATCCCGAACTATCAACATGTAGAATTCTAGGAAGATTAAAGTCAAAATGCCGCAAAACGGGTGCCTTCCCAAAACATTTCTTTAATGCTAAAAATGAAGCCTTTGGGGAAGACTTTGCAAGATTCTCTAACGTACACTGACCTTCTTTAGTTAGGGCTGTCAACGGCGCCGCCAAATCCGAAAATTTAGGAATAAATTGCCTATAAAAGTTTGAAAAGCCCAAAAAACACCAAAGTTCTTGCAGTGATGTTGGATATGGCCAATCCAGAATAGATGAGAGCTTAGCGGGATCCATTAAAATACCTTCCAAGGATAGGAATCTTGTACCTTTATTGCATTTAATAAGCAATAGTCCACGCAAGGCCGATCCACTTTCCCCTCTGATTTAACAAAGAAAATAGGAGCCCCTGCAGGAGAGGAAGATACCCTAATAAAACCCTTCTTCAAGTTCTCATTGATTTAATCCTTGAGTTGAACCGTCTCACTAGCGCTGAGATTATACAAACCTGCAAAAGGAGGGGTTGCATTGGGCTTCAAATTGATTTCACAATCATATCCGGGACGGAATGGAGGCAAGGAAGACAAAGATTCTGTCACAAAAATGCTGCTATATTGCTTCAAAAAATTAGGTAAAATATGAATTTCATTCAAAACAACTCATGAGTGGGGATTTTTAGGAAAAAGGATACCAGTCAGATAGCCTATAAGATTTATTTTATTCCTGGACAGCCAAGGAAAGCCTAAAATGATATCTGCAGACGCTAAATGAGTAACATAGAATAACATGCAAGGAATGGGAGTACAAGGGTAATTGAATCAATATTTGGCCTTGCCACGCTTGAGTAATCCGCAAGTTACCAACCAAGCCTTCAAACCCTCTACATTGAAGCTGATGCTTTAACAAAGAAAGTACTAAGTGGTTCCTGATAGCAAAATTAAGGTCAATAAAACAAGCTGAGGCTCCTGACTCAAACTGTCAGCTTGCTACTAGTTCAGAGACAACCTGACTAGAACAATAAATAAAGTAATAATTAATCAATAAAAATACATATGAAAGAGACATTATTACATAAGTAATAATAAAACATAAATTATAATAAACATAAGAAAACATTTTAAAATAGAAACATTATTAAGTAGTAATAATGCTAGAAACAAATATAATAAATACATAAATAATAAAATAAATAATAACTCATTAACCTTTGAGATAAAGGAGAATATTATTTCATATTCTGAAAGAGCAAGTAAAATAACCTAGGGTACCTCAGCCAAAGTACCCTAGAAAACTTACTCCTTCTAATAATAAAATTAAACTTAAAGAATACTCCTACTAAGCGCTAAAATACTTACTAAGTATAAACATATGTAATATGAGAGTATTCTAATAAGTAGAAGTCCTCAAAATACGGGATAATTACTTAAACAAACTATGTAATTATCCTTTGAACACATAAATAAAAAATATTAAATAACATTTGACATAAATATCACGCTGTTTTATAGTCTTTGTATTATTATTAACTTATACAAATACATACAGTATAAGTTAAATAATATAAACACATGAAAGACACGAAACAGGGGATAAAGAAAACATAAGAATACTTCAAATAAATCTAAAAGAACTTGTACAATTAAACTAAATGACAAGCTTATTTAATCACGGGAAAATAATAAATGTTGACACTTTTCCCATGATGTTGTTAAGTTAGTCCATATCAGTCCAACTTAGTCTAGTCTGAGGTGTTAGTCTGCTACATACATTAGTCTCTATTTCTCTCTTTTTTCTCTCTTTCTTTTCTCCATCTCATGTCTACTTCATGTCACATAGGTTTCACATAGTCTACATAGTATACTGAGACAGCAGACGTGGAAGGATTTCCCTTTTCTCATCCTTCCACCAACATCAACCACTCACCACTTCGTGTCTGCTGTTTTCAGGTTAGTTTCTCTTTCTCTTTTCTCTTTTCTCTCTTCGTTTTGTTTCACTCTATTTCATTAAAGTAATTCTAAATCCTTCCACCAACATCAACCACTCACCACTTCGTGTCTGCTGTTTTCAGTTTTCAGCTGTGTCCCTCTCATCAGGTTATGAGCCCGCGCTAGAGGCACATTCCGACCAAACACGTTAAATACGGTCTCCTGAGTGGTCAGGTGGTTCTCCAAATAGGATCAACTTCTAATCTCGCACGTTCAAAATGGACAACTCCGAGTCCAAAAACACTGCGTCTCTCAATCTCGGTGTCGGCCTAACCGACGAACACTCTACAACCAAGCTTCACGGAGCTAAAATCATTCCCCTCAAGGCACCCGACTCGGAGTCCAACTACTCCGACTGGGAGTACCAAATGCTCATGCTTCTGGAAAACCACAACATAGATTATGTTCTCACCCCTTGCAAGCTCGAATCGCGAGGCCAGAATTGGGAGCGCGATAACAAGGCCGTATGCACTCTCATTTCCCAGGTCGTAGAACCCTCCAACTTTCGGTTCACCAAACCCCACCAAAAGGACGCCGCCAAGACCTGGGAAGCACTACGGGTAGCTCATCAGGACTCCTCCGCTGGGGGTCGAATGTACTGGCTCAGAAAGTTATCGGTTGCCAAGATGGAGGGTACAGACATGCTCTCCCACATCGACGAAGTCGCCAAAACTCGCCGAACGGCTTGAATCACTGGTCACTGACGACAAGCCCTTGTCATGTGATGAGATTCATGCTACCGCTCTAATCAACTCCCTCCCAAATGACTGGATCAACTGCGTATCGTCCCTTATGAACGAACCGCAGGTATCCGCGGAGAAGATCACTATGGCCCTCAAGAGCGAGTACCTCCGTCGAAAGACTCACGACGGCGAGGAGCCTATTACAGTATCCTCGACTAAAGCAGCTCGTCCCTCTGGGAAAGGACCTTCTCTCCCTACATCTCAACGGCCCTGGAAACCGCCCCGCGATAATTCCCGCCACTGTGACTTTTGCAACGTCGACGGACACGATCTCCGCGACTGTTTGAACTCTCGAGCCATCCTCGATGACCACAAGGCCAACCAGAAGCCTCGCCGACCTGCTCAACCTCCACTCAAAACACTCCCTACCTCCTCCAAGCCCCCAGCTCGTGCAGGCAGGACATCGGCAGCCACTCTGGGGATGTCCTCGTACCAATACGACGAGGACAAGGAGTCATATTACTCAGGATCTGAAATCGAAGTCAGGGCCGGCAACGCGGTTGCTTCTCTATCCACTTCCCTCGGTTCCGCTGCTTCCGCCGATGCTAACCTGGACTCCGGGTGTTCGATGTCAATGACCCCCCACCTCTCTGCCGTCAAATCTCCAAAGTCTGACTCGACTCCCGTTCGTCTGGCTGATGCCTCGGTCGTAGAAGCATCTCACCGAGGAATATGTGCTCTTCCAATAAAAGGGAACACTGCAGTCGACACCCTGGTTGTCCCCTCCTTACACGAACCCCTTCTATCCATTGCAGCCCTGTGTGATCAAGGTCTGATTGTGGTCTTCACCAAATCATCTTGCGACATCTACCACTCGACCGATGTCACCATCTCTGGGACAGTCGCTGGCCGCGGTTATCGTAGAGCCAACCTCTTTTATCTACCCTCCGAACCAGTAAGCTCCTACTCTTCCGTACCGGTCCAACCTATCCGCAACTCCCTACTCGACTATCACTTCCGTTTCTCCCATATCGGCCTCAAGCCATTGAAACTCATGCTGAAACTCAATGGAATCTCCCCCTCAGTTATGAACGAAATCGAAGTTCAACAGTGTGCCATTTGCGTCCAGTCAAAAATGCCCCGAAAAGCATTCAAGTCACGCTCCTCTCATTGCTCCACGTCAGTCGGTGAACTTATTCACTCGGATGTAGGTTCATACAAAGTGAAGTCTAGGGAGGGCTACTCTTATTTCATCACCTTCATAGATGACTTTTCCAAAGCGTTGTTTGTCTACCCCATGAAATTTAAAAGCGATTCTTTCTCGTGCTTCAAACTCTTCCGCGCGTCCTTCGAGAAGTCTGGATCTCATCAGGTTCTCTCCCTCCGTTCAGACAATGGCGGTGAATACTTGTCAAACGACTTTGTTGAGTATCTTGCCTCGTCCGGTATCAAACATGAGCCCGGCCCACCCCACTCGCCAGAACTTAATGGCGTGGCTGAGCGTACCAATCGGACCATCAGCAACATGGTTCGAACCTCTCTACTCACGGCCCGTCTACCGAAATCCTTTTGGGCAGACGCTCTTAGGCACTCCCTACACATCTACAACTCGGTCCCGTGCCACACTCCAAATGGATTTCGATCGCCCAACTCCACACTGTCACTCCCGACCGTCGATCTCAATTCCATTCACCCGTTCGGTTGCCTGACCTGGTACAAGGTACCAGAGGCCTCCCGCAAGAAACTCGATCTCAAAGGCCGATCCTCTATCCTACTATCATACCTTACAGACGGCAATGGGTACCGACTTTGGGACCTGGAAAAACGGTTGGTCCTCAAATCAAGAGATTTCGTTTTCCGCGATGACGTCTTCCCCTATGGCTCCACTCTTGAATCAACACCATCTCCGGTTGCCGTCAAAATTTCCTGGTCGCAGATCGTTCCCTCCATGACATCTTCTCCTTCAGGTCCTTCTCCTGCCGTTCATCTTCTTTCCCCTTCCTCCCCCCCCATCCCCTTCTCTTCCTCCCTTCGCCGTGATCCTTCTCCCGGCCTTGACAACAGTGCAACTGACCATCCCGATGCTTCTCTAAATATCCAGCTTGCCCCTCGTTTTGACAGGCGTCTGACGGCATCCATCCACGCACCCTCTAATCTACCTCGTCTTCCAGCCGACATCTCATCGGACTCTGATTCCTCCCCAAGTTCCCCACTATCCCCTCCTTCTTCTTCTTTCTCTCCTATCTCTAACGCCCCTCCAGCTCCCGACATCTCCGTCATATCCCTGCCACACCTCCTTCCGCTCCCGCCGCCCCGCGCTCCCTCTCCTCCCTCGTCACCCACTCCTCCGCCCTCTTCCTCCGTCCCCGCACCTACCGCAGTCTCTCCGGGCGTCCCCTCTACCGCCATCCCCGCTGCCAAGCCGGTTGCTCCCGCCCCAACCAGACGCTCAACTCGGGATCGCAAACCGCCGGAGCGGTATGGCCAGTGGGCCAAAAACGCGGAAACCGGCGCGGACATGGACACTCCAAAGACGTGGCGCCAACTCCTTTGCTCTCCCAACAAAGCGAAGTGGCTGAAGGCTGCCGACAAGGAGTTTGCATCCCTTATGGGGATGCAAACCTGGAAACTTGTTCCCCGACCGGCCAAGCGCAAGATCATTCGCTCAAAATGGATATTCAAGGTGAAACGGCGACCAGATCAGACCATCCAGAAAATCAAGGCCCGTCTGGTTGCGATGGGCTATTCTCAGGTTCACGGCGAGGACTACGACGAAGTTTTTTCCCCCACCCTCCGCCTCGAAACACTCCGCTTGGTATTCACTCTCCTCGCAAGCAGAAGCTGGAAAGGGAGGCAAGTCGATTTTAAGACCGCCTTTCTGAACGGACATCTTGATTCTCCCCTCTACATGGAGCAGCCCCCGGGCTTTGAAGACCCCCACCACCCGGACTGGGTGTGCGAGGTCTCCCGATCACTCTACGGACTGAAGCAATCCCCGCGTCAATGGAACATCGAGCTCCACAACGCCCTGGTCGGTCTCGGTCTCCGCAACTCAAAATACGATCCCACTCTTTACTTTAAACTCGTCGAAGGGAAGTTAGTCGGTGCTCTTACAACTCACGTCGATGACTTGGCCATAGTAGGAGAATCATCGTTTGTGGAACCTCTTATTAAGTCTCTCGGCAACACCTTCAAAATCGGCGCCGATGAAGAACTCAACCACTTCCTGTCTCTTAAAATCACCCGCGATGTACCTGCTCGCTATGTCTTCCTGAATCAAGCCCATTACATTGACGAACTCGCTGATAGATTTATCGGCTCCGCTCATCTCCCTGTCTCGACTCCCACCGACATTACCTTCAAAGACCTACACAAGCGCCTACCATCAGAGGATGCATCGTCGGGCCCTTATCCGCAGCTTATCGGCTCTCTGTTGTGGGTGTCTCAATGCACTCGCCCCGATGTGGCCTTCGCAGTCAATCGTCTCTCTCAACACCTTCGGGACCCCTCAGAATCGCACTGGAAGGCCGGTCTGAGAGTGCTCAACTATCTCATCTCGACCAAGGACTTGAAATTGCGACTCGGTGGGGATCTGGTCTGTTTGGGCTACTCCGATTCGGATTGGGCCGAGGATCGAGATGATCGTCGTTCCACATCTGGGTACACCTACCGGATTGGTGACGGAGCGATTTCGTGGAAATCAAGGAAACAGGCCACCGTCTCGCTCTCCAGCACAGAGGCTGAGTACAAGGCTCTGTCCGATTCCTGCAAAGAAGCGCTATGGCTCCGACACCTTCTCACGGAACTACGCCTTCGTCCTGATACTTCCGTCCCTCTTCACGTCGACAATGAAGGTGCCGAAGCACTGGCAAAAAACCCGGAACATCACGCCAGGACAAAGCACATTCATGCTCGGTATCACTTCATCCGAGATTGCGTTCAAGAGGACGAAATATCCCTTCTTCATGTGTCAACCAAAGACATGTTGGCTGACATGTTGACAAAACCTTTACCTCGAGTCGCTCTCGAAAAGCATCGTCTGATGTTTGGCTTAGTTCCCTAAAACTTTTTTTTCTGGTCTATCTCTTTCTTTTTCTTTTCTCTCTTTCTCCTTTTCTTCTCTTATTTCTGATCTTCTTTTTTTCTCTCTCTCATGTATGCAGCAAGGGGGGGGTGTTAAGTTAGTCCATATCAGTCCAACTTAGTCTAGTCTGAGGTGTTAGTCTGCTACATACATTAGTCTCTATTTCTCTCTTTTTTCTCTCTTTCTTTTCTCCATCTCATGTCTACTTCATGTCACATAGGTTTCACATAGTCTACATAGTATACTGAGACAGCAGACGTGGAAGGATTTCCCTTTTCTCATCCTTCCACCAACATCAACCACTCACCACTTCGTGTCTGCTGTTTTCAGGTTAGTTTCTCTTTCTCTTTTCTCTTTTCTCTCTCCGTTTTGTTTCACTGTATTTCATTAAAGTAATTCTAAATCCTTCCACCAACATCAACCACTCACCACTTCGTGTCTGCTGTTTTCAGTTTTCAGCTGTGTCCCTCTCATCAGATGTTTGATTGTAAAATAATTGAATTGAGAGCTTTAAAAGCGCCCTCCATGCAAGTATGACAAGAACTCTCATGGTGCAGAACCTTACATATGAAATAACCAAATTAAACAGAAATAAGATTCTGTATTATAATTTGATTATTTCTTTTTTATTCTATTGATCAAGTGATCAATACATATTGTACATCAAACTAAGAGCTCTTGAAGCGCCCTCAGATGATGTTTACAGATTATTGACAGACTGTATCAATTATGGACAGCCTGTACATGTAATAATTTGATAAATTACATCATTTATTTCTACTAAGGATAACTCCTTCCTTGTAGTATTCCCATAGCCAAAATACCACTTGGTGTTTCGCCATCAGGGCTCCAGAAAGGCATTTAAGAGGCCCTTTCTTCCCCCTGTATTTTGATTCCCCAGCTTTATCATATTTACAACCAGCATTCCACCAGTCCAGCATACTAGTGTCCTGCCCAGTAAATCAGTCTTCAAGACTTCAAAGCCTCTTGTCCTCAACCCCAACTCTGTCCAGCCTTCCAGCCCACCTTTCCAACCGCTTCCAGCTGCTCAGTTTACCATAAGAAAGCCCCCCACCTCCTTCCCTCAAAGCATACTACAGTAAGTCTTTTTCTACTAGGAGTTGTGGCCCTTTCTTAGCCACTATTTCACTGGGACTAAACACCCCTGCTTGCAGGCCCCAGTTTTAAAGGTTCAGTTCTCTGCTTTTAGCACGAACACCTTTGGAGGGAACTAAACACCCCAGCTTGCTGGCCCCTCCATAAATCTTTGATCTTTTAAATATTAATATAAAAGATCAAAAACCCCTTTTTTGCCCATATTTTTTGCCTTGCACCTTGTGTAGCTAGAAGGATATCAGTCCTTGGCATCACAGAGCGTGACACAAACAAAGCCTGAGCCTCAATCCTCTCGTCCCCAAAAGATGACAAGGCCACTTTTGAAATGGGACGAGAAGTAGAAAAGGATAGGAAGTGGCCTGATCGACTGTACAGAAGACGCGCGGGGATTCTTAGACTGTTTTTCCTACTCCGCCACCCTAGCCAAACCTTGAGTCACCTCAGGACCCCCTTTGGCAAGCCACTTTTTGTATAGCTCAACTTTTTTTATCGGCTTCAATTTGCTTCTTATCGGGATGAATGCAGCCTCGGATCGTGCGATGCTCAGAATTGAAAGGACCAGCACATCGTTGACAGATGTGTTTTTCGCAACAGATAGCCCTAAATTGAACAAAACTGAAGGAGTTATCCGCCAACATTGCATTGAGATCCTTGGGTACCGCGCCATCCGGAATTCAAACTGGTGGAGGAGGGAGAGGGGCCGGGTGGTGTTGAGAGTGTTGAAGAGTCTGGCGTTTTTGAATGATGGGTAGAGTTCCGGAATCAATGGATGAAATCTTGTCTTGCGCTTCAGCTGCCAATACTTCCAAAAGTTGTTTGCCTTTCAAGGTAGTCGTGGACTTCCAATCCCCTCGCATGACCTCTATCTTGAGGACTTTGGGGTTTAACACTTGTTTGTAAACATCACATCTTGATTCTTCCGAGAGGTTAACCAAGTTACAAAGTGAATTGAATAAGGCCTTGAATTCTTCAATGGTTTTATTTGCTTGACAAAAGTTGAAAAGTTTCTTCTTAGCCTCTTCTGACTTGTGTTTATCGTTGAATACATCCTCCAAATGCGAAAGAAAGGATTTTGCTGAGATCAGATGATCGAGAACATAGGGATCCTCTACCATGTCAGCCACTGAGTAAATATCACAGTACCTGACATGTACCACGTAACTGCACAATATATAAACAGACTGTAAACAGTTGTTTATCCCACAGAGAATATTTAGAACACCACAGCACAGTACATACCTTAGAGTTATTTACCTTGCTTAGTTCCCCATTCTCCAACAAATCCCCCAATTCTGGATAATCTATAGTTTAATACTGTTATTACCTCAAGAATTGGCCACAACCTACCTTCAATAAGGTAGTCACCACGAACCCAAGTTGAGTCTCTCCTTGGATGCCTATTAATACTTTGTATTGATTTGGATGCGCCTAATTAGAGCAATTAGAGCAAGCCACTCAGACAAGACTTACTGATTGAGGAAGTACCTTTTTTACAGGACTTAACCATTACCCAAACCACTTTACACCATCAACCTAACTCATTTACAACCATTAACCACGGTTAGTTCCACACCCAGGCTGACATACCAAGACTGACTCGGTAGGGAGACCCTGGACTCAAACGTTTCCGTAAAGGAGCGCCATCCACCAATTTTAAGAAGGACAGATGTCCCCAACATTGCCCGACAGGTACCAGAAATGCCGAACAATCGAATTAATTTTTGATTTTTCCGACTTGAAACAATCCCCCTTTTCAAGTAACATTTCCTTAGCAAAGAAAACAAATTGTTTAGTTTCTCTAGGATTACCGGTGAAAGTGATATTGAGTTCAGGGACATCTCTGGATACCACTGATGAACAAGCCCCCTCCTGAAGTTGCACCAAATGAGCCTGAAGGGTAGAAATTGTGGCCTCCAAGGACGTGCAAAAACCCGCAAAGTCTTGATGATTTTTGTCAACTTTAAAGAACTGTTGACTGTATTTCAAATAACCAAAAACCAGAACTAAAGGAAGGAACACATGTGAGAAAAAGATTTATGAAAAAAATAGATAAGAAACAGAAACCAACCCTGATTTGAATGATCTAGATTTTTTAAAAGAATAGACAACCACTGATGACAGGATAATATGTATATGTGACTAGGACTGAGAGATGAGTATTGGTTAGTTGAAGGTTAGGATTGAATGAGTTAGATAATAAAGAACAAACCAAATAGGAGCAGGACTTGTGAGATAATAATATTGGAAAAGTAGGAACAGAATAAGATTCTGGGAACTAAAATGAAAGTAAAATGTTAGTTAAAAGTGATTGTGAAATGAGATGAGTAGAAATGCTTCAGTGCATTTCTCACCAAGTTGAATACTTGAAGTGATGATAGTCGCCGACGAGGATCTCTAGAACGACGGAGTTGAGAATCAGATATTGATAGGTAATCGCCGTAGAGAATTGTCGAAGAGAATCTTGAAGATAACGGAGGTGAGATCGAGGTGCAATTCTGAGAAGAATCAAAGAATCTTGAGGATCTTGATCAAGATGAACCGGGAGTATTTTGATGGATGAGCTCAAGGATTTAGGTCAACAATGATGAGATTATACAGTACATCGCAGTCATGCGGATAGCGCTCAGACAGTGCACTGGAGCACAAGTTGTGCACTGGAGCACGAGTTTCAACACCCCCCTCAACTTGGTGAGTAATGAACTAAGAAACATTTTTCACGAAGTCTATCAAGAGATTGAAAGTTGCTGGCTTTCGTCAGCGTATCGGCTATCATTTCTTCGGATGGAATGAGGGTAACTGTGATTTCATTTGTGTTCTTGAGGTCTCGTAGCCATTTCATCTTTATGTCTAGATGCTTGGTCTTAGAATTTGAGCCAAAGTTTTTTAATTTTTCAGACAGCCCTTGATTATCAATGTGAAAATTTGATGGATTGGGTTCTTCATCCCATAGTTCTTCAACTAAGAATTTGATCCATTGATTTTCTTGCACCCCGTCCGCTAGTGCATTCATTTCGGCTTCAGTTGATGATAAAGTTATATTTCTTTGTTGTTTGCTGTTCCATGCAACTGGACAGTTCTTCCAAAAACAAATGGACCCGCTTTGTGAGAGCCTAGTAGCTAAGTCATCAGCCCAGGTGGCATCTGTGTAATGTTGAAGAGAATCGGACAAGGAAGGATCAGGTCGAAGAGTTAGATGCAGGTGCATCGTACCCTTCACGTATTTCCAGCAGTGGATAACTTGTTTCCAGTGAGTCAGACCTGGATCGTTATTGAAACTGGACAGTATTGAGACTGCAGGAGAAAGGTCTGGACGGGTTCTGCATGATAGGTAATTCAGCATACTGGTGAAGGACCGATAGTTAATGTTCAATTTCGAGAATTCATTTTTGTCTTCTTGTGTCGCTGGTTTGAGTTGAACGGCTACGGAGAGGGGTGTATTCACTGGTTTGCAGTCATTAAAACCCAGTAGGGTCAGCCCTTTTTTGATTAGCTTTTCTTGCAATAACTTTATCGATTGATTGGTAATCTCAACATCCATCCCCAGCAATGTATCTGGGTCATGAGCCGACGAGTTTGGGAAGCGATCAAGAAAGAGTTTTTCGAATGTCTCTACATCGCCAACAACTATCAAATCATCCACGTGAAAAACGATGAAAGACATTTTGTTGTTGTGGATGAACAAACACGGATCAGACGATGATTGATGATAGTTGATTTCCGTGAACCACGATGTGAGTGTCTTGTACCAGTTTGCTGGAGCCTGATTTAGTCCATGCAATGATTTCTTAAGTTTCAGATAAGGTGATTTTCTTGATGAACCTTCGGGCGTTTTAATGTAGAGCTCTTCTTCAAGAGGTGCATAAAGGAATGCGCTCTTGACGTCAAATTGGCGAATAGGAAGTTTTTTGTCAATCGTGTACAATAAAGTAATTAACAGCGTCGTAAATTTTCCGGTGGGAGCAAACGTCTCTCCGTAGTCTTCCCCTTCTCTTTGACGAAAACCTTGGATGCACAATCGTGCCTTCTTTCTTTCAGCTGCCGACAATGTTGAGGGTTTAGTCTTGAAGATCCAAAGAGTATGTAGGTACGATTTGGGAGTGTCAAACATATCCTCCCACACCTGATGATGCTCAATATTCGCCAGTTCTTCCTGAGCAGCTTCAGCCCATTTGTCCTTTGCAATCAACTTCATAGCGTTCTTAAATGACGTGGGATCGCTTGTAAGATATGAATATTTAGCCGGTTTTATTTGAGAAGTACGTTCTCTTAGGGATCTTGTAGTTACTGGCGCAGGAGCTAAACTTGACGCAATTAATTCGTCATTCTCATCTGATTCTTCCGACTCTTCAGTTGAATCTGGAATTTCAATAGCAGCAACATCTTCAGGCTCCAAGTCATTTATTATTTCTAAATCCCAATCGGTGTTCTTGGATTCGGGAGACAAGTAATCAAGAAATTTGACATGCTTGGTTTCAATAATTTTTCCTTCATTAGTGAGTATTCGATAGGATCTAAGATCATCGACATATCCAATGAGTCGGCCAATCTTTCCTTTGGGTTGCAGCTTAGAGAATGGCTGCTCGGGTAAGGTCAGAACAGATACTCTATTCCCTAGTGGATATAAGTAGCTGAGCGGTAGCGATCTTCCCTTGAAAAGCTCAAAAGGAGATGATTTGGACCGATGAGCTGGAATTTGATTCATGGTGAGCGCACTGACTTTCGCGACTTCGCTCCAGTATTTGCGTTCAATTCCGGAATCTTCCAGGATTGTCCTCATGGACTCAAGAATTGTTCGGTTGAAGCGTTCAGCCAGGCCATTTTGTTGAGGCGTATAGGCATCAGAACATCGTTGCTTGATTTGATGCAAGAGACAGTATTCGTTTAGAGTGGAGTTCAAAAATTCTGATCCTCTGTCAGAGTGAAACGTGCTTGGATGGTATAAGAATCTTTTGGCTTCGACGTCGACAAAAAAGGACATTGTATTTTCCGTGTCGCTCTTCTGTTTGATTGGTATTGCGGCACAGAATCTGGTGCAACTATCAACAACCGTTAGAATGTATTTATTTCCATCATATGACGGTGGCCAAATAGGACCAATGAGATCAAAGTGAAGTTCTTCAAAAGGTCTTGATGCCGGCTTATGAGTAGATTTGAACAAAGCTTTGGTTACTTTTGCCACAGCACACGATTCGCAGGAGTTGATCAGTTTTAAAGGAATTCCCAGTTTCTTTTGTATCCTGTGATAGCTTACATGCCCGAGTGATTTGTGAAGAAACTCAGAGGATGAAAGGAGACTCGTGTGCTGGATGTGATCAAAGTCGAGACTTGGTAAATTGCCAGTATAGTGTCCAGTCATTTTCTTTTTATTGCATTTCATGATTTCAAAGGAATTTTTATGGAAGTGAACAGTATAATCGTCAAGCAGGAGACATCGAACGGATAGAAGATTAACAATGAGATCGGGAATATATAGAGCTTTATGTAAGAAAATTTCTCCAAATTCATTTTTTAGACGAATAGATCCAATTCCTTTGATCTCAAGATGATCTCGACCAGAGCTGGTTTGCACATTTCCTAGTTCTTTGAGTTCTAGAGTGTGAAAAAGATCCCGATTGGAGGTCATGTGAGCTGATGATCCTGAATCGAGAATGAACAGGTGTGACGAGTTTGAGATTGATGAATGGAAACTACTGACGGATACTTCAGTCTTCTTTTGATAATGAGCCGCTTGTTTTTCGGGGTATAACTTCCAGCAGTTCTCCTTGGGATGATCAGCTTCTGGATTGTGAAAGTTCCTTCTGCATCGTTTTGCATCATCAGTGTACAAGGTGATTGGATTAGATCTGGAGCCGCTTCCCAATGTCCGAGTTTCAAGGTTGTGATCGTGAACTCGAAGATGTTCAAAAACAACGTCGATTGTAGGTTCTTTATCAGAGTGAGTGATTTGATTGACTATGTCATTCATGTCATTCGGAAGCTTGTGGATAACCATGTGTCCTATGGCATCATCGGTAAACGTCCATCCGGCTTCAATGAGTTGAGACTGAAAATTTTTCATTGTCGTTATGAAACCAGGGATGTCGTCCGACGTATATGGTGCTCGTAAGAATGATTTAAACACTCGAGCTTTATTGGAAGCTTGAGTGGGCGTTGATAAACGCACGCCAAGCGCGCACACCAACGCCAACCCGCACGCCAATTTTTTTTGGCGTGCGGGGCCTACACGCCATTTTTTTTTGGCGTGTAGGGTCTACACGCCAAAATAAATTGGCGTGTGAGACCTGCACGCCAAAAATGGCGTGTGGTTCCCACACGCCATTTTTTTTTGGCGTGTGGGCCCCGCACGCCAAATAAAATTGGCGTGTGGGCCCCGCACGCCAATTGTTTGGCGTGCGCTCTCACACGCCAAACAATTGGCGTGTGGGAGCGCACGCCAAATAATTGGCGTGCGGGGCCCACACGCCAATTTTATTTGGCGTGCGGGTCCCCCCTCGCTCACATAATCGAGTGGGAGGGACCACTCGATTACGTGAGCGAGGCCGGCTGACGAGGTTATACAACCTCGTCAGCCGGGAGGACTTCCTCCCGGCCGGCGAGGCTATACAACCTCGTCGGCCAGGAGGAAGTCCTCCTGGCTGACGAGGTTGTATAACCTCGTCAGCCGGGAGGACTTCCTCCTGGCTGACGAGGTTATACAACCTCGTCAGCCAGGAGGAAGTCCTCCTGGCCGACGAGGTTGTATAGCCTCGTCGGCCGGGAGGACTTCCTCCTGGCCGACGAGGTTATACAACCTCGTCAGCCAGGAGGAAGTCCTCCTGGCCGACGAGGCTGTATAACCTCGTCGGCCGGGAGGACTTCCTCCCGGCCGACGAGGTTATACAACCTCGTCAGCCAGGAGGAAGTCCTCCTGGCCGACGAGGCTGTATAACCTCGTCGGCCGGGAGGAAGTCCTCCCGGCCGACGAGGTTATACAGCCTCGTCGGCCAGGAGGACTTCCTCCTGGCTGACGAGGTTGTATAACCTCGTCGGCCAGGAGGAAGTCCTCCCGGCCGACAAGGTTATACAGCCTCGTCGGCCAGGAGGACTTCCTCCTGGCTGACAAGGTTGTATAACCTCGTCGGCCAGGAGGAAGTCCTCCCGGCCGACGAGGCTATACAACCTCGTCGGCCAGGAGGACTTCCTCCTGGCTGACGAGGTTGTATAACCTCGTCAGCCGGGAGGAAGTCCTCCCGGCTGACGAGGTTATACAACCTCGTCAGCCGGCCTCGCTCACGTAATCGAGTGGTTCCTCCCACTCGATTATGTGAGCGAGGGGGGACCCGCACGGCCGGCCTCGCTCACGTAATCGAGTGGTCCCTCCCACTCGATTATGTGAGCGAGGGGGGACCCGCACGCCAAACAATTGGCGTGCGGGGCCCACATGCCAATTTTATTTGGCGTGCGGGGCCCACACGCCAGAAAAAAATGGCGTGTGGGAACCACACGCCATTTTTGGCGTGTGGGTCTCACACGCCCTTTTTTTTTGGCGTGTAAACCCTACACGCCAAAAAAAAATGGCGTGTAGGCCCCGCACGCCAAAAAAAATTGGCGTGCGGGTTGGCGTTGGCGTGCGCCGTTGGCGTGCGTTTATCAACGCCCAGCTTGAGTGGAAGCAAAAAATTTGACAATCGATTTCCAAATAAGTTTGGCGTCCTTCTCATTAGCGGAGTCCACCACGTTGGCTTGAACGGTAGGTTCTAATTTAGCCATGATGATTGCTTTCAGAAAGTCGTTCTCGTCCTGAGAGAGTCTGTCTTCATCAGAGGTAAGAGCCTTCTCAAGTTTAACGACATCGAGAAAATTTAGAACTCTTCTCCTCCAGAAGGTGTAGTTGTCCATCGTGAGGAGTGGGATACCCTCTATTACTGTCTTGAGAATGGAAGAGTGAATCTTATCCATTCAGTTTGTGGTTGCCATAGCAGGTGTCTGGTTTTGATCAATGATTGGTTGTTTTTGATTGTTTGACATAAGCTGGTCGAAGTCGTGCCTTTCAACTGTTAATCGTAAAGAACTGTTGACTGTATTTCAAATAACCAAAAACCAGAACTAAAGGAAGGAACACATGTGAGAAAAAGATTTATGAAAAAAATAGATAAGAAACAGAAACCAACCCTGATTTGAATGATCTAGATTTTTTAAAAGAATAGACAACCACTGATGACAGGATAATATGTATATGTGACTAGGACTGAGAGATGAGTATTGGTTAGTTGAAGGTTAGGATTGAATGAGTTAGATAATAAAGAACAAACCAAATAGGAGCAGGACTTGTGAGATAATAATAATGGAAAAGTAGGGACAGAATAAGATTCTGGGAACTAAAATGAAAGTAAAATGTTAGTTAAAAGTGATTGTGAAATGAGATGAGTAGAAATGCTTCGGTGCATTTCTCACCAAGTTGAATACTTGAAGTGATGATAGTCGCCGACGAGGATCTCTAGAACGACGGAGTTGAGAATCAGATATTGATAGGTAATCGCCGTAGAGAATTGTCGAAGAGAATCTTGAAGATAACGGAGGTGAGATCGAGGTGCAATTCTGAGAAGAATCAAAGAATCTTGAGGATCTTGATCAAGATGAACCGGGAGTATTTTGATGGATGAGCTCAAGGATTTAGGTCAACAATGATGAGATTATACAGTACATCGCAGTCATGCGGATAGCGCTCAGACAGTGCACTGGAGCACAAGTAGTGCACTGGAGCACGAGTTTCAACAAACTTCGCCGTGGGTAAAAGAATTTAAAGTGATAAAATCATTGTAAAGTGATTTCATACTCTGAATGTCTTTTACATCGTTGGCCAGATCCCAAAACATCTTCTTGATGGATTTCAATTCGGCCGTGACTCGGGCAACTTCGGAATCCTGACTTGCGTTGGATATTTTGATGGAAGCAAGCTGTTCTGAAATATTATTGATCCGCTGTTCTGTTGGAGAGGCGGTATCTGGAATGGGGAAAATACCCGGCGATTTGGGGAGCAATGGAAGAGCGGACATACTGATTGTAAACATATTGATTAATAAAAGTTAGCGGGAAGGAAGAAAAGGAGACGAAATAATTGTGAGCCCCAGGATCTTGTATCCAATCCGGAAGGTAAGTTAGACAAGCTAACGGACCTGGTAGACTCGCTAAAGGGTAGACAAGCTAAGCGGATTATAATTCGTAGGGAGGGGAAATCAAAGGCAGGAGGAAGTCTTAAAGACTTAAGTACGCGTAGAGGTGTTGGTGAAATAAAATGGTATTGCAAAGTTTTTAAGAGACCAATATTACAAAGATTTTGTCTCAGGGAAAAGAGAATCCCTGACGTTACAACCAAAACTCTTTAAATATTCTAAACAACAATTTCTAGAATCTTCTATGTACAGGTAGATTGTAGAGTTTCTGATGTTTCTTGTATGAGAATCTAATATAACTTCAGAACTTTCAAGATTTTGATTCCTCAATTGAAGCTTCTAGAAACGTCTGAATATCATCTACACTTTATTCTAAAAGGTTGTTTTTCTGCATTGTTACAGACCTCCTCCTGGCCGGCCAACGAGATTTCCCACACACCAATTTGTTTGGCCTGTGGGGATATGCTCATGTAATTGAACCGGTGGACCGGTTCAATTATGTGAGCATCCCACACGGTGTGTCAGCCACTGAGTACATATCACAGTACCTGACATGTACCACGTAACTGCAAATATTATTAATTATTATTATCTCTAATAATAATTACTATTCTTATTAATTATTATTACTATTTATTATCATTATTTATTCTAAATAACTCCACGTAATATTAATTATTATTATCCTTAATAATAATTACTATTCTGTAGTTATTATTATTATTATTATACCTTCATTATCATTACATTAATATTAATATTATTAAAGTACATTAATTACATTAATTAATATAAATACTTTAATAATATATTCATTAATAAACTCATGAATAATTCTGGTTAAGCTATGTACTCCTGTTATACAAGATACATAACTTGTAGGCCCTTTGCCCCCCTGTCACGTGAAATATCCAGAGTAACAGATATCACTCTTTCCCTCTGATTACGCCCACATTCCTTAATATTGGAATATTTCACGTATAAGATATGTACTTTAATATCTTATTAATAAAAGAACTTATTAATATTATGATAATTAATACTTATAAGATGTGCCAATAATAAATGACATCATTATAAGATATTATCTCTAATAATATTAATAACAGATCATTGAATACAAATGTCATGATGTGATCCAATCACACTAAGGATTACTGATCAAAATGTGTCCCATAACACAGCCTTAGTATAATTCACATCATAAACAGTAACAGATCCTCCCAAAAGGATCTGTCTTGTCCCTGAAGTTCCACAGTACCTCCCAGGTCCTGGAAGCGCTCACAGTTCCCCCCTGAGGAGCTCTTACAATATATAAACAGACTGTAAACAGTTGTTTATCCCCCAGAGAATATTTAGAACACCTTAGCACAGTATATAACTTAGATTTATTTACCTTGCTTAGTTCCCCATTCTCCACCAATACCCCAATTCTGGATAATATATAGTCTATTACTGTTATTACCTCAAGAATTGGCCACAACCTACCTTCAATAAGGTAGAAACCACGAACCCAAGTGAGTATCTCCTTGGATGCCTATTAATACTTTGTATTGATTTGGATGCGCCTCATTAGAGCAATTAGAGCAAGCCTCTCAGACAAGACTTACTGATTGAGGAAGTACCTTTTTTACAGGACTTAACCATTACCCAAACCACTTCAAACCATCAACCTACCTTAGTTACAACCCATAACCACGGTTAGTTCCACACCCAGGCTGACAATTGGGGGTCTGGCCTTTATTTATCCGTGATTTTTCACCCTTCAACCCTTAAAAATCATCACTAACACCTCCTTACCTTTTTTATTTTTCGTGAAAATGGCCCTTTGATAGATGCCAGAAATCATTTGTGACTTCAGAAAGAACTCCAACCTTTTCCAGCAAAGATATTATCAATTGGACAACCCAGAAAATATCATCACGTCACAACTAGTGATAAAAACTGAAGTTATAGAAGGAGAAGACCAATTCTATAACTGTACCTGGAAGAAAATAAAACAACTTAGACTCACTAATACTTATTCCCCTGACGGCACTTTGCTTAATACTGAAGAATCTGACGTATTAACCAAAGAAGAGCACACTAAAATTGTCAGAAAAGAAATTAGATCAGCTTTAGAAGAAGTAAATCCACCCTTTAATGATATATATTGTGATATAATTTCTTCTAACAATACTTACGTGTCTGTTCCCCCTTTTTTGGATTGTGACCCTCCAGAAGTCCCTAGATATCTCCTTAGAAACAGTAGAAGGAACAAAGATCCAAGATTGACTGCTTTTAACTACAGGAAAAATATAAAATCATAAAAAATACCGCTTGTTTTTCTATATTTCTTATCTATAAAATTCTAAATTGCAATAAAAACAAAGTCTGTTTCCCAAATTTGAGTCTAAGAAAAAATGAAAAAAACTACAAAAATTGAGAGAAACTCGAAATTATAAAATAAAAAACATATAAAAAATTAAAAACCAATATCTGGCTGAAGATATTGATCAAAAACAAGAAAAAAGCGCCTTTTTTATAATAAAATCCCTTCAAAATTCTACGTTCTAGTAGATCCACTACTCATAGAGAAATTCTGAGTAGACCATTCGAACCGCAGTAGTAGATTTACACTACTAAACTCTCGTTCCCTTAATCTCTAGAGCCTCCATTCCCAAGGCACTAGTCACATCATCTCTACAAATCCTCCTCGATCACCAATTAAATAGTGGTAATACCCATAGTTACCGCATATAAGTGGTAATACACACCGTAGTACATACCAGGTGTATATTACATAGTGTATAAGTGATCGGAAGATCGATCTTCTAGGATTATCACGTGATACATACTGTATTCCCCGGATATTCCAGGATCTACAGTATACATACGTGCGCCGACGCACTTCTGGAAGTTCCAGCATACATTCTACAGTGTAATGCACGGATAAGACCCTTATATCCAATCATAAGAATCGCCGACGTTAGACTGTCTCACTCAATACTTCAGCTATCAAGGTGTTGAGTAGATCAAAATAACGGGAAAAATCAGCAGAATACAACTGTCTGATCCATTCCATTATTACACATCGAGAACAGTGTGTATTAGCCCCGTCGAGACTTTTTATCTCACAAATCACGTGTCAGAGTGTCTCCGTGATTTGTACATAGTAAAAGAGTGTAAACTAACACAAATTACAGTAAATCAGATCATTTTTTGACCAAGTTTACATATTATCTCTCACCCTGAAAGGAAGACTAATCCCCTTTCAGGCACATCTCACAAATCACGTCGAGTCTCTCCGTGATTTGAACAAATAAAAACAACTAAAAAATAACAAATTCAACTGTTAAACAGATCAATTTGATCAGTTTACATATACTCTCTCAACCTGAAAGGAAGACTAATCCCCTCTCAGGCACATCATACTAAAAATTAAGCTCATTTTTTTGTCTTTTCCACCTGGAATTTTAGACATAAAAGCAGCCTCCTTTCAAGTCTTGTCATACTCACAACAATCAACTTGATTTTACCGCATAACAATCATAGTACAACTACTATTACTCTCAATAAAGTAACACATTCACATTACTTTATACCTCTTTTCTCTATAAAACAAACCTTTTCAGCCCTCTTCAAAGAACAATTCTGAAGAGTAAGCAAACATCTTTGAATAAGTAAAAACATAACATATTTTTTACTAATTTTCCTTTGTTTTTAGTGTCCACCAACGTAGACAAGCTTACCCCTGAATTGGACATTTTGAAAGTGTCTCACAAGACCACTACAGCCCGTGACACCAGAGAAACCTCTGAGATTACCACTCACAGAGAAGCCTCTGTTACTCCATCAGACAAGTCATCTGGTGAATTGAATTTTAACAAAAATTTCCTTATAAGAATCTCCTACTAACAACTTTTTACGCATTTTTACCATGACTCCTCCTTCCCTTAGAAATAGAGGTTACAATGGCCGCACCAGGGAGCCAGAGCCAGGACTTGGATTTCCATCAGCGTCAGTTTTGCCCCCTGGCAGACAAGAATCTTTAAATAAAATTATTTATAGAAGTAAAAAGACTAATGATAAGGGAAATGCTTCTGATTCTAGTCACAGCAGAGGGAAAAATTCGAGAGATTTTACTACAGGATGAAGGAAAACAAGTACTGGTTGAAAGATGTGAGAAACAGAAGCAGCTTCAATGCTGTGAAAGCCCATCTAAGTTACTGCCAGGAGGATTTCCGTCAGATGGTCAGCCTCAAAGGTCTGCCAGCAGCCCTCTACCGCACCAAAGATTGGAACCCACTACTTTTGTCTCCAGGAATCCTTTTCTCTCCCCCCAATCCTTCCAATACTCCCATCAGAACCCAAAATCCCCGTGGTCCAAAGGGGAGAAATGTCAATTCCAGACATCCCAGGAACACAGGGAAGAATACTCAGTGGCGCAACCAGATTTATTCAGAGATGGTACGCCTAGGGAGATCCCTCCAAGGGACTTATCAACATCTGGAGCAAGGCAAAATAGCCCGTCAAGAGCGCCAGATGGCAGAATCCCCATAAATTGTAACACTTCCCCATCATCTAGTCAAAAAATTAGAACACAAAGTTCCCCATGTGTAATAATTAATGACTCAAACAATTCTACTTGTACTCCTGAACAACATCAAAAAATTACCACATTTCAACATGTAGTAAATGCTATGAACAATAGTAACAAAGCTCTGTCCAATGACTTACAAGAATTATGCCGTAAAATTATGAGAGCTACAGATGAACAGGTGAACTCAGAAGATAGTACGTTATATCTTATTCAACAGAGGTTGACTGAAATGGATACAAAAATTGATATGTTTCATGTAGAACTGGATGATCATTGTAAAACATTTAGTAAACAACTGTCTAATTCTATGACCAGAATAGATGACTGGGTTGAAGAGCAAGGTAATTCCAACCAAGATCTTGTTAAGAAAGTGGAACAATTGGAATTAAAAATTCAGAATTTACAATCAGATACTACTAATAAAGTAGATTCTCAATTTAGAACTTTTGAAGATGTAGTGAACAGAATTGAGAAACAGTTCACATGTGTTACGTCAGAAATGACCAAAAACAACTCAGATATCATGCACAAGTTGGAAGAACTCCTGACTAGAGATGCCCAACCAAGAAGCAGACATGATACTGTTAATGACATTGGAGATGACAGTCAATCTATTTCTCCAGTCATTACAACTCAATTGGCCAATTTGACCCCTTCACCTTTACAGAGTACCCAAGTTGAACCAAGCAGGGATCAAACTGCTACACCAACTCTCAATAATCAACAAATTAGAGTGGCCACATCCACCATTAATAGTTTGGATGAAGACAAGGCCATCCACAAATTAGTATTAGCAGGTCTGCCAAAGACTAATGAATGGCTAACCTTTTCTGGAGTGGGAGAATATGACCACTTTAAATTTATTGATTGGATTGACAATTTGAAAGAAGACACTAATGCCCCTGATCAAATTATATGCTCAAAATTGAATTCAATTCTTACTGGAGTTGCAAATTCATGGTATAATTCTAGGAAAAAAGAAGTACCTGGCAATAAAAATTGGTTATTCTGGAAAAAGGAAATCATTAATAAATTTAGCACTCCTGAATGGAAGAGAAAAGTGAAAACCAACTTCAGAAGAAGCAGATTTGACATACTGAGTGATGTAGAACCATCTGATTGGGTTACACAACAAGTAAACAGAATTAAAGCCATTGAAAGAGATGTAGACAATGCCTCTATTAATGATAAATTACTTGGACAATTAGATCATAATACTGAGTACATGATGCGTAGAGTTCTACAAAGTGACAGTGATTTAACTGAATTCATCAATCAACTGGAAAGTCTTGTCAATGTTAAAAGAAAAGACAAGAAAGACAAGTATAAATCTGTCAAAAGAGATAATTACAAAGACTCCAGGAAATCAGACCAGAAGGAAACCAAAGACACTTCTGAGAAAGAAATTACGTGTTATGAATGTGGAAAGAAAGGAAATAGATCCAATAAATGTCCCAATAAGAAATCTAGTAAGAAGGTACATTGTATTGAAAACATTGATGACAACTTGGTCCCAATTAATGATGATTCCCAATCCAGTATAGAATCTTTACCAGATGATTCTGATCCTGATTCCATTGATTCTGACTCAGATATTCACAGTACTCATGCCATTGTTTCAAAAGATGAATTGATCATATCTAATATTTCTAAAATGGAAGATAAATTCAGACCTGTAAACATTAAGAAATTACACTTGTCCAAAGAGATGCATACTGGAAATATACATAAGACTGGTGGTACTAATATCACTAATATAATATGTAACAAGTTTAAAATTAAATGTTTAATTGATGGAGGAGCTTTCTGCTCTATTATTGGTCCCAATTTATTAGATAAGATATTGCCTCAATGGAAGAAAGAATTAATCCCCATTAATTCTGAGAAATTCTACAGTTGTAACAGCAAATTAAAACCACTAGGTATTATCAAATTAGATATTATATTCCCTCATAACAGACAAAGTATTCAGATTACCACTGAATTAATAGTTATGGAAGATTTTAAAATGAAATATATCATTTTAGGAAATGATTATATCATTAATTATGGAATAGATGTGATAAATTCTAATGGAAGATATTTTACCTTCAGAGGTGACATTATGAACAAGTTTGAACTTGGCATAAGTGACAAAATGAACCTGGAACAGCTTGAATGTAATTCTATTAATAATTCTAATTTTGATAATACAATATTGGAAGCAAAAATTTCTGAGACTTTAGATGATGTGCAATTAAAAGAACTGAAGAATTTGCTACATAAAAAGAAACTTGCATTTGCCACTGCTGATGAACCCTTTGGAAGCATTAGAGGACATGAAGGAAGAATTAATCTTAATACTACTAGACCTTATCCTCCTGCCTTAAGGAAAGCTGCTTATCCTGCTTCCCCCAGAAGTAGAGAAGCCTTACAGCAACATGTCACAGAATTGGTAAGAATGAATGTTTTACGCAAAGTGGGAGCAAATGAAAATGTAGAAGTTACTACCCCAGTTATTATTGCTTGGCATAATGGAAAATCAAGAATGGTTGGAGACTTTAGAGGTCTTAATAATTATACCATACCTGACAGATACCCTATGCCCAAAATCAGTGAAGCACTGACTCAGTTAAAAGATGCAAAATTTATAACTTGTATGGATGTACTCAAAGGTTTCCATCAGAATTTAATTCATGAAGACAGTAGATATTTGATGAGAATCATCTTACATATGGGAATTTATGAGTACCAGAGAATGCCTTTTGGAATCAAAAATGCCCCCTCTCATTTCCAAAGAATGATGGACATAGAATTCCACAAGGAATTACGTGAAGGATGGCTTGTTATCTACATTGATGATATCATTATTTTTAGTCAAGATTGGAAAGAACATTTGGAAAAACTTTCAATAGTTTTAGACAGAGTTACAAAGATGAATATGAAAATATCCATGAGCAAATGTCAATTTGGTTTTAAGGAATTAAAAGCACTTGGACATATAGTTTCTGGACTTAGTATTGCTATTGACATGAATAAAGTGGCTGCAGTATTGCTTAAGCCCATGCCAACTAATGTCAAAGAATTACAATCATTTTTAGGTTTTGCTAGTTATTATAGGCAACACATTAAAGATTTTGCTAAAATTACTGGACCCCTGTACCAAATTACTAGCCCAAACACTGCATATGAGATGACTTCCCCCAGAGTATATGCCTTTAATAAAATCAGAGAAATGTTAACCTCTGCCCCTATATTATTAATGCCTGACCCTCACAAGCCCTATAAATTATATGTAGATGCAAGTATGGAAGGACTTGGAGCTGCTTTACATCAAGTACAAGATTCACAAGACATTCCCAAAGAAGGAGTAATATGTTATATTTCACGCACACTTAAAGACAGTGAAAAGAAATATGGTGCTAGCCAACTAGAATGCTTATGTCTAGTGTGGGCCTTAGACAAATTATATTACTACTTGTATGGTTGTGATTTTGAAGTTAATATTACTGATTGTAGTGCACTCAAGAGTTTACTCAGTATGAAAACTCCCAACAGACATATGTTAAGATGGCAGATTGCAACCCAAGAATGGAGGGGCAGTATGACTATTGTCCACAGAGCTGGAAATATACATAAAAATGCTGATGGTCTCAGTAGATGGTCTTTAGACAATCTACCAGAAAATCCTGCTTGGGATGGAGAGATTGCTGCAAAAATTATGTGCCTTTTTCCATTAAATAATGATGAACATAATCCTGCTTATGAGGACCCTTCTGAAACATATGACATTCTTGGACTTCATGTTACTGAAATGAAGGAAGAATTTTGGGATGAAATACGTGAGAGTTATAACTTGGACAAGAATTGCTCCACTCTTAAAGAAATTCTACAAAGTAAACATAAAAACCTGGACTTGATTAATTCTTTAGAAGAACCTTGGTCTACTGCATTTAATGAAAACAGATTTTCACTTCTGGATGGATTAATATATCATAGAACCAAACATACTAGTGTAGTAGTTCTGGCAAAAAAGGAACATATTAATCTTTTTCTTAAAGAATGCCATGATAATATCACAGCAGGACATTTTTCCTTTGACAGAACTATAGAAAGAGTTAAACATATAGCTTGGTGGCCCCATTATAGAAATGCAACCAAAGAATATTGTGAATCTTGTGAAAGATGTCAAAAAGCAAATAAAGCTACTGGAAAAAGATATGGTTTACTACAGGAAATTGAAGAACCCACAGAAAGATGGTCCGTAATTAATATGGATTTTGTTACAGGATTACCTCCAGCTGGAATGAATAACTACAACTCTGTACTAGTAGTAGTTGACAGATTCTCTAAAAGAGCTAAATTCTTGCCATGTCATAAGGAAAATAATGCATTTGACGTAGCACTACTATTTTGGCAAAAGATTATAGCTGACGTAGGCTGTCCTAGATATATTATTACAGACAGAGATCCAAAATTTACATCTGAATTCTGGAAAGGTTTATATGATTTATGTGGCACTCAATTGAAGTTCTCTACAGCTTATCATCCTCAAACTGATGGATTAGCTGAAAGAATGATTCAAACTTTGGAAGATATGATTAGAAGATATTGTGCTTATGGTCTAGAATTTAAGGATAAAGATAATTACTCACATGACTGGTGTTCACTATTACCAGCATTAGAATTTGCCTACAATTCCAGCAAACACAGTAGTACTGATATCACGCCTTTTGAATTAGAAAGAGGATGGATACCTTGGTTCCCCAAAGAACTAGTCCTCTCTAAATCAGTAACAATTCACCCCAATGCCACTAATTTCCATCAAATGATGACTAAAACTGCAAATTACGCAGCAGAATGTATTAAGAAAGCTTTTGAATATAATAAGAATAGATGGGACAAAACCCATAAGGTTCACCAATTTAAAGTTGGAGATCAAGTTCTTATTTCCACATTTAATTTCACTAATTTATCAGGACCCAAAAACTGAGAGATTCCTATGTTGGACCTTATACAATTAAAGCTTTACATGGAGCAAATGCTGTAGAAGTTATATTAACTGGAGAATTAGAAAGGAAACACCCCACATTCCCAGTTAGTCTAATAAAACCATTTATTCCTAATAATGATGATAAATTGCCCCTAAGGAAAGATAACATTAGAGTTGTGATACCTCCAGTGGAGAAAGACCAACTCATTAAAGTTAAGAAAGTTATACAACATAGAAAAATTAGAAAGAATAATGAAGATGTCAAACAGTACTTAGTCAGATATAGTGGATCCAAAGAGGATGAATGGCTTACAGCTGAGCAGATCCCTGATTCAGAAAGAATTCTGAGACAATACAGAGTTGACAAAAGAAACCATTAAAAATTTTTAGTCAACCCTTTTTTTAGAGGGAGGAAGTGTCAGCCACTGAGTACATATCACAGTACCTGACATGTACCACGTAACTGCAAATATTATTAATTATTATTATCTCTAATAATAATTACTATTCTTATTAATTATTATTACTATTTATTATCATTATTTATTCTAAATAACTCCACGTAATATTAATTATTATTATCCTTAATAATAATTACTATTCTGTAGTTATTATTATTATTATTATACCTTCATTATTATTACATTAATATTAATATTATTAAAGTACATTAATTACATTAATTAATATAAATAATTTAATAATATATTCATTAATAAACTCATGAATAATTCTGGTTAAGCTATGTACTCCTGTTATACAAGATACATAACTTGTAGGCCCTTTGCCCCCCTGTCACGTGAAATATCCAGAGTAACAGATATCACTCTTTCCCTCTGATTACGCCCACATTCCTTAATATTGGAATATTTCACGTATAAGATATGTACTTTAATATCTTATTAATAAAAGAACTTATTAATATTATGATAATTAATACTTATAAGATGTGCCAATAATAAATGACATCATTATAAGATATTATCTCTAATAATATTAATAACAGATCATTGAATACAAATGTCATGATGTGATCCAATCACACTAAGGATTACTGATCAAAGATGTGTCCCATAACACAGCCTTAGTAGAAATCACATCATAAACAGTAACAGATCCTCCCAAAAGGATCTGTCTTGTCCCTGAAGTTCCACAGTACCTCCCAGGTCCTGGAAGCGCTCACAGTTCCCCCCTGAGGAGCTCTTACAATATATAAACAGACTGTAAACAGTTGCTTATCCCCCAGAGAATATTTAGAACACCTTAGCACAGTATATAACTTAGATTTATTTACCTTGCTTAGTTCCCCATTCTCCACCAATACCCCAATTCTGGATAATATATAGTCTATTACTGTTATTACCTCAAGAATTGGCCACAACCTACCTTCAATAAGGTAGAAAACACGAACCCAAGTGAGTATCTCCTTGGATGCCTATTAATACTTTGTATTGATTTGGATGCGCCTAATTAGAGCAATTAGAGCAAGCCTCTCAGACAAGACTTACTGATTGAGGAAGTACCTTTTTTACAGGACTTAACCATTACCCAAACCACTTCAAACCATCAACCTACCTTAGTTACAACCCATAACCACGGTTAGTTCCACACCCAGGCTGACACGGTGCACGCAAATTGGTGTCAGCCACTGAGTACATATCACAGTACCTGACATGTACCACGTAGCTGCAGGTATTATTCATTATTATTATCTTTAATAATAATTACTATTCTTATTTATTCTTATTACTATTTATTAATTTATAATTAATATTATTCCTTTAAATAACTCCAAGTAATATTAATTATTATTATCTTTAATAATTACTATTCTTTAGTTTTTATTATTATTATTATACATTCATTATTATTACATTACTATTATTATTATTAAAGTACATTCATTACAAGAATTAATATAAATACTTTAATAATAAATTCATTAATAACACATGATGAATAATTCTGGTTACTCTATGTACTCTTGTTATAAAAGACACGTAACTTGTAGGCCCTTGCCCACCTTTCACGTGAACTATCCAGAGTAACAGATGTCAGTTTTCCCCTCTGATTACGCCCACATACCTTAGCATTGGAATATTTCACGTATAAGATATGTACTTTATATTGAAATCTCTGTGAAATCTGAATCAATCTGCAGCAAGATATTGAAGTATCACTTAGGGTTCCTCATTCATGAAGAAAAACTCGATGAAGAAGATTATTATTATTTTTTCTTTAATCAGCTTCAAGACTTGATTCACCTCCTCAAGCTCCTCAAGCTCAATCCTCAAGCTCCTCAAGCTCAAAATTAAACTCATTCAACTCACATCAATATCCCCTCATCTCATCAACATTTTGCTCAACACTCCACTCTCTCTCCTTCTTAACTATCACTCCTATCAACTCGAACTCAATCTGCTCCCTGCTCTATGTTTGTTTTTCACACTCATTTCTCTTTCTATTTGCCTGATGTACACTGAACTTCTATTCTCTTGTTCTTTCTCTTTTTCATTCCACTTAAGAACTTTGCTCACTTTATGGTACTAGTCTCCTCCAATCAAGTCCTCACATCTTTAAAATAACTTCCATTTACATTAGTGGTATGTTTCTATCTCTTTGACTTACTATATTATTTTTTATTGTCATTTCTCACATTGTTTCTTTCCTAGTCTGGTTTTTGTTTAATAAAAATATCATCATTTTTATTTCACTTTAATATCTTATAAATAAAAGAACTTATTAATATTATAATAATTAATACTTATAAGATGTACCCATAATAAATCTCATCATTATAAATTAATATCTTTATTAATATTAATAACAGATCAATTAATATAAATGTCATGATGTGATCCAATCCCACTAAAGACTACTGATCAAAGATGTGTCCCAACTAAAGACTACTGATCAAAGATGTGTCCCATAACACAGCCTTAGTAGAAATCACATCATAAACATTAACAGATCTTCTCAAAAGGATCTGTCTTCCCCCTGAAGCTCCTCAGTACCTCCCAGGTCCTGGAAGCGCTCACAGTTCCCCCCTGAGGAGCTCTTACAATATATAAACAGACTGTAAACAGTTGTATATACCCCAGAGAATATTTAGAATACCTTAGCACAGTACATACCACAGAGTTATTTACCTTGCTTAGTTCCCCGTTCTCCCCCAATACCCCAATTCTGGATAATCTATAGTCTAATACTGTTATTACCTCAAGAATTGGCCACAACCTACCTTCAATAAGGTAGAAACCACAAACCCAAGTTGAGTCTCTCCTTGGATGCCTATTAATACTTTGTATTGATTTGGATGCGCCTAATTACAGCAATTCAAGCAAGCCTCTCAGAAAAGACTTACTTATTGAGGATTATCCCTTTTACAGGACATTTTAACCAACCAAAACCACTTTAAACCATCAACCTACCTTAGTTACAACCCTTAAACACGGTTAGTTTCACACCCAGGCTGACCATTGGGGGTATGGCCTATATTTATCCGTGATTTTTCACCCATTCAACCCTTTAAAAATCATTACTAACACCTTCTCACCTTTATATTATTGTGAAAATGGCCCTTTAATAGATGCCAGAGATTATTTGTGACTTTAAAAAGAACTCAAACCTCTTCCAGCAGAGATACTATCAAGTGGAAAACCCTGATAATATTATCAACTCACAGCTAGTAATCAAAACAGAAGTTATTGAAGGGGAAGACCAATTTTATAACTTTACCTGGACAACAATAAAACAATTAAAACTCACAAATACTTACTCTCCAGATGGAAATTTACTAAATAAAGATGAATCTGACGTGTTAATTAAAGAAGAACATACAAAAATTGTCAGAAAACAAATTCAATCAGCTAGAGATCAAGGAAACCCTAAATTTGATGATATATTTTGTGAAATAACTTCTTCTACAAATAGTTGCGTGACTGTTCCATCTTTTTTAGACTGTGATCCTCCTGAAGTCCCTAGATATCTTCTAAGAAATAGCAGAAGAAACAAAGATCTTAGATTGACTGCCTTTAATTATAGAAAAAATAAACAATCATAAAAAAATACTGCTTGTTTTCATATATTTTTAGGGCATTAATAAAAAAACCTGGTTTTTCCGCGTTTACACCCGGTTTTACGCAGCGGCAACCTCCAAATTGCTGCGCAGTACACCCGGTTTTCCGCATTTACACCCGGTTTTTTTATTTAATTCTTTGCGGGCGGATTTTCATTATTTTTCGAAATTTTAAATTTATTTATTATACTTACAGGGGTGTAGAATATTGCGGTAATTTTTGTCTTGCAAAAAAACTATGTCTTCTATTATTTTTGGCCAATCCACCCGGTTTTTTTTTGCTTTAATTTTTTGCAGGCAGATTTTCATCATTTTTCAAAGTTTTAAATATATTTAGGGCATAGATATTTGCACGCCCATCGGCGCACGCCCACGCCGAACGCACGCCGATAAAAAGAAAGGCGTGTTCCCCGCACGCCTTTTTTTATCGGCGTGCGGGCTGCACGCCCATCCTTGGGCGTGGGCACGCCTGTAGATGGGCGTGCGTGCTGCACGCCCATCTACAGGCGTGCGACACTGCAGGCGTGCAGTCGCACGCCCTGTTCAGAACAGGGCGTGCGTCTCGCCCGCCCCTTCAGAAAAGGGCGTGTGGGTCGCACGCCCTTTTTATGTGTATAGGCAGGGGCGTGCCCCCTGCCTATACACATAAAAAGGGCGTGCGACCCACACGCCCTTTTTATGTGTATAGGCAGGGGGCAAGCCCCTGCCTATACACATAGATCGGCGGACCGCCGACCTATGTATATAGGAATGGCGTGCCCCTTCCTATATACATAGAATCGGCGTGCAGTCGGCACGCCGATTCTATGTATATAGGAAGGGGCAGGCCCTTCCTATATACATGCTGATGTCATGCGTACACCAGAATGTACGCATGACATCAGCATGCCCCCACCCGCCCCCTCCCCCCCTCCCCCCCGGCGGATTTCAACCGCAACCACCACCTCACTCGATCACTTCCCCCCCACCTCACAGCACCTCCTCCACATCAACCCAGCCGACCCGAGCCGACCCACCCGACCCAAGCCTACCCACCCGACCCGATCCGACCCACCCGACCCGATCCCAGCGAGCCAAGCCACCCGACCCACCCAAATGTGGGTGTTTTTTTTTTATCCTGCCTGAGCCCCCCTGAGCCCCCCGTGCCCCCTGAGCCCCCCGTGCCCCCTGAGCCCCCCGTGCCCCCTGAGCCCCCCGTGCGCCCCGTGCGCACCGTGCCCCCGTAAGATAAAAAAAAATTAAAAATTAAAAAATTAAAAAATTAAAAAATTAAAAAATTAAAAAATTAAAAAATTAAAAAATTAAAAAAATAAAAAAATAAAATTAAAATTAAAATAAAATTAAATTAAACAAAATAAAATAAAATAAAAATAAAATAAATAAAAAATAAATAAAAATAAAAATAAAAATAAAATAAAAATAAAATAAATAAATCAAGAAAAAAAAAGATTCTGATAAAAAAAACCAAAATTTACTCAGGGCCCATTAGGCACCTGTATTGACAGTGGGACAAGCCCCAAAGGGCCTAGTAAAGGGGCCAACAGGGCCCACTATGACTGGCCAAAAGGAGCCAACTGTGCTCCCAGCCGCCCAAGTTTGACATGTTAGGCCAGGGCCCCTTTATATCTCCGCATAGGTATCCAAGGGCCCCATTCCCCTTGTCCAAGCCCCGGACGGGCACACCAGAACTTGATGTTCTTCCACTCAGATCCAATTAATCCCTCCACATCTTCATTATTATTATTTTCATGCCAGCTGATTATTTCTTCTTGTTCCTCTGAACGCACAGATATCAGCAAGTGTTCTTTGCATCAACTTTTATTACCCTCCAGCAGTGTAAGTGCATGTCTATCAAAGTAAATATCATCCAAAATTACTCACTCTGGCCGTTATTTACAGCAGAAAATGTCTCAGCCAGGCCGAAACTCCTCCTACTACCACGTATCTCCCAACCCATATGGCGTCCACAATCAGCCGCACCCCCAATACCCTAATGCAATAATGCATGCCAGTGGTCAGCCTAATGTCACCCAGTCTCACTTGGCACAGCATGTAAGCACACACAGCCCAATTCGTCTACTTAAATAACTTTCTCACACAGTCCTTCCTCCTGCCTCCATCAGCCGCAACCACCAGTTCCATTTGGGCAACCCCCTTGGTTCCAGGTCCCATCCAACCCCTCCATCCCCCCTCAAACGTCTGATCAATTTCCCGGCTTCCCCAATTACCTACACAATGCTGCCGCATCCTCAATACCCCCAATCACACATAATCCCACAAACCAACACCCCAGCTTCACCAACCATGGCCACCCCGCATACCCGTCAAACTCAATGGCCTTTCCAATTCCAAATCACGGGCAACCTGCACCCCATATGGGCCACCAAATACCATCTTTCAACCCATACAACAACCTTCCCCCCCACCAATCATCCCAAACGGCCTCCTATAACAATAGTACAGCCTTTCCTCACATTCCAGTCACCAGCCAACTCAATCCAAACTTTCCAAACTACACCAATCCAGCAATCCCCCTGCAACAGACGTCCAACATTCCTCCCACCCACCAACCCAATCAACCAACCTCCTATACATTACAGCAGGAAATGTACTCCAACAACTGGAATGCCCCCCAACCAATCCAACACCCACCATCAATACCCAGCAACCTGTCTGCATCAATACCCAGCAACCCGTCCATCAACCAGCCCACATACTACTGGGACAACAACACCAACCAATCCGCTGTCGAAATCAATTCTCTGCTTGACTCTTTAAGTCCGCCTGCCCCATTCGCGCAGCTACCTACAGCAATTGATCCACTGGCTTCCTTGGTTGTCCCTCAAATGCCTGACAATACAGCTCAAGGTAGGTCTAACTTTCTCTTGTAATGTATATTCATTGAGAGCTGACAAACTGTAAATCATTAGCTTTTCCCCACAATTTCCTGCCTTCTGCAAATGACCTGCCTTCTCCCTCTTCTCCCACCCAAACCAATGAGGATCAAGGTCAAGGTGGGTCTTAGTATCTCTGGTAAACTTGCTTTATTGGGAGCTGACTATTTATTGATGAATCAGGTGGTTCCAACTCTACAACATCTGTGGTACCGTCTGCAGTCCTGGCTCCTGCAAGAACCGCCCAGGAAATTTCTGTTCCCTCCCCAATCCCCCTGGAAATGTCTGTTCCCTCTCCAATGACTGAGGAAAATCCCCAAGGTGATTGTAACTTTCACTCAGAAAAGTCCTTTGCGGTGTTCTTACCAATGTTTTACTGTACAGATCCCAGTGCATCTGCGCACCACACCAATGACTTGTTGATGGCCCCAAATCTCCCGGATGGAAATGCTTTGCCCAAAGCCCTACTGACCAGTGAGGATGTCAGATTGTTTGACTACTCTGTTGGAGGTCAGTGCCTCATTGATTTATCATACTGTTTCCAATGGATGCTCAGGGGAATTAATTTTGTAGAGCCGATGGACCCTCCACCTGAATACCTGTTCACCTGTGTTGACGATCTGAAGAAATTTGTGTCCACATGGGCCACCGAGCATGGTTATCGGCTGGCGGTCTCAAAATCCAAGGCGGGGAAGAACATTTACCTTGCCTGCTCACTGGCTGGAGAAGACACTACCACCGTGGACTCCTGTCGGGCTCGTGAATCACGTAATAAGCGAGTTGGATGCGCCTTCAAGATTTCGGGCCACTTTTCATGTGCCAAGAACCGTGAAAACGACTATTGGGATCTCCGCAGCAAGACTGTCCCTCACAACCACAATGTCATCCAGCACAACTACAAGGCCATCCACAAGACACTTGGGGCAGAGGGCCAAGCAGAGGTGGCTTGACTGGCCTCTCTTGGTTTGCAACCACAGGCAATTGCCCGGCAGCTGAGTACGACTGAGGGACGCTTTGTCACAAACAGGACAATTTACAACACAAAAGCAGTGCAGAAGATACAGCGGAGGGCCGGCGACACCCCCATCAACCATCTTCTACGATGCCTCAAAGGCTCCAACTGGGTTCACAATGAAGTTTACGATGATGACGGAAAGCTCCTCTACCTATGGTTTGCGCACCCTGGATCAATGTTACTTGCTCGCAAGTTCCATCATGTGGTTAATATTGACTGCACCTACAAGACCAACCTCTGCAAGTACCCCTTACTGCATGTTGTTGGCCAGACCTGCACGAACAGCTTGTTCTCAATTTGATTTTGTCTCATGAGGAATGAGAAAAATGCGGCATACTCTTGGGCTCTGAATAAGTTGAAGTGAGTGTGGTGATTGTCTTTTTTAGTATGAGATTGATAATCTGATGGTAATTTTACATACACCTATCAATTCTTGCAGGTCGGTATGGGAACCAGAGAGCTCTCCAAAGGTCTTTGTGACGGACAAAGAGGTGGCTCTCCGAAATGCAATTGCGGAGAACTTCCCAAATGCAACCTCCAACCTATGCGCCTGGCACATTGATCGGAACATTGTCACCAACTGCAAACAGGCTTTTGCATCCGAGGCAGACGAATGGACGAATTTCATGAAGCTATGGCACGAGGTTACATACGCACCGGACGAACCCTCATTCGACACAGCTTGGGGAAAGCTTCAGGTGGACCTCAGGGAACAAGCAAATGTTCTGGAATACCTTCAGAACCATGTTCTGCCCTGTCGCAAACGATTCATGGCTGCATGGGCTGGGAAAACCCCGCACTTGGGGAATCTGACGTCATCTAGAGGTGAATCAGCTCATAGCTGGCTCAAAACATACGTGACATCTGGCAAGATCGACTTTGCTACGCTCTTCCTGACCATTTCATCAGCTGTGGACCGGCAACTGGACGAAGCACAGGTCACCATTGGCCATGAAAGGATCAAAGGGCTATCCGGACTCCCAAATGTTTTCAAGCCGCTTCACACCAAGATCTCAACCCATGCCCTCAAATTGGCAATCCGAGAGTACAATAAGTACTTGAAAATGAAGAAGGCCAAACGTGATGATCCGGTCAGGCAGTGTACGGGGAACTTCAATGCGGGAATGGGGGTCCCATGTGCACACTTGATTGAAAAGTTGCTTGAAGAGAAGGGTGATGTGGAACCAGCGGACTTTCATCCCCAGTGGCAATTGTGTTACAACCCTGATGGACCAGTCAGTGTATAAATCTGCCCCCTCCTCCATAACCCATTGGCTAATCCTGTTTGACCTTGCTTAAATTACAGAACCTTGATGAGGAGCCGTATAACTTTGATGATGATTTTGAGGCGCTAAAGCAGGAGATCTTGGAATCTCACCCCTCCACAGCTTTGCCGGCACTGATGAAGAATTTCCGTCGAGTTGTTGCAAACACACATGTGGTCCCACTGATTGAGCCAGACCCCATCAGACAAAAATCCAAACCAAATCAACCTTGGAAGAAGAAGAATGGAAGCCGCCGTGTGCAAACCCGAGATCCTACTCAGGCAGAAATCATGGAGTCTCAGATTGAAAAGGCACAGACAGCCAAAGGGAAACAGCGCGCAAGGACCAGTCAGAATCAAGCGGGCCGGAGAAGGACAGACGAGTTGCAACAAGATAGCAGCTCATCAATGGAAGACCCTGATGAGCTGCCCACCTTGGCCAGACTGACCGCCCCAAAACCCTGAGGCCGACCAAGAAAGGCTCCTGATCCCGCAACATCTTCTGAAGAAGACAATCAGAGCCCACCGTGTGTGGCCAAGCAACAAGGCCGACCTCCAAAGTCTCAGCTACCATCTACGTATGCAGCCAACAAAGACTACCAACCAGGCCGCACGTCACATAAGCGGAAAGCAAGTCCCCCCACTTCCGACCGGCCCAAGTCCCAACGCCGTATGGAAGAAAAGCCCTCAGTATCATCTGCAATGAGTCAGATGTCTTTGGCAAAAGGGAGCTCCGCAGAAGGCAGTCATTCTGGGTCATCTAGTGGAGTACCAGACTCATCCATTGATCAATCTGATGGCAGTGATGGAGATCCCTTTGGGTCTGAACGAGATGCATGTGAATTTGCAGAGGACAATCCAATTGATATTCCTCTTGCCGGGACTTCAATTTCAACTTCCCTGGTAAGCCCCTTGAATCAAACCAACAAGATTCTCCTAATAGTGATTGGCCTAATTGTTCTGTTGTATTTTTCCAAATCAGGATGCTATTCCTATGTCGCATACGGAAGGTGATTCTCAGGCCAATGACCCCCCCAGGCCACCCACTTTGGAGGTAAATTCAAGGGTTAGGATGAACCCATTCAATGAGTCAACATTATAACTGATTGGCTTGTCTGGTTGAATTCAGGATGAAAGTATGGTTGTAAAATGTGGTCCCACCTTAGGGACACTGGCTGAAGCCTCTCAAGAGGTTCTGTCTGATAAATCAGTAAGTGAACATAGTGTGAATTCATTATGATTACTGATGAGAGCAAAGCAATTTACTCACTTGTTTGTGCTTATGCTGAATTTGCCCTCATCTCCCCCAGGTTGAGGAGTTACCTCCTTGGGTCATTAAGTATGTCCAATCAAGCTATAACCCCAAAGGCAATGGCAACTGTGGGTATTCTTGTGTGGCACATGCATTGGCTGCTGAAAAACCCGAGGGCCCGTATGCTAGAGACAATGGGTGGTATCAAGTGCGATTGGACATGTTACACGAGCTGGACATCAACAGGGCACTTTGGAAGAGGCAGCTAGGTGGACCAGAAATGTTCGAGAAGACCTACGGCAGCATTTGCGTGGAGAATCCCAAGGGACCAGTGCCCACTTCCAAGTGGATGGGTAGGCTTGATGGTGGTCCTATTCTGGCTAATGCATACAATAGGCCAGTGGTGTTCCTCACAAACAACCAAGCAGCTGGCTGCATGACGTTTCTCCCTTCAACTGTTGCACCCGACCCCAAACCAGCAAGCCCAATCTACCTTGCACTAATTAACGGGAATCACTGGATACATGTTATAGTCAAGCGTGGCCTAGTACCTTTCCCTCCACCGTCCATACCTAGATCGTTTCCAAAGAGCCAAGCTGCTGGTTGGTTGAGCATCATTGAACCAGCCACACTTCTTTACTCCAAAACTTGCAAGCCAATGTAACACCCCTCCTCTGATTTGTAATTAATATATTAAATTTGTTTCCATAAATCAAAGTAGAGTAATGGCTGTCAACATTACTCCTGAATATTGTCAGCCTCCTTGATGCCAACAACAAGTCTTTCTAGCTACAAGTGGTGCAAGGATACAAGGAAAGAGTGATATTACTCTGGGTAAGGTTTTAAGGTTATAATTCCCAAATAGAACGGGGGAATTGTGACGTAAACTTTAGAGGAAAAATAGGACAAATAAGGTAATAAGTATATTAAATAAATTTAATATAATAGGGGCCTGATAAATCAGGGGTGGTTTAAATCTCTCTCAGGTGCTTGCAAATAAATTGCAGAGGATTTAAGTACCTGGAAAACTGGGGCCTGTTGACACAGGGGTGGCTTAATACCAGGAAAGGTCAGTGGGGAATATCTCCAAGAAAAGGGTTATTACTTACTAGTAATAAACCTTGAGGGATCTTGGGGATATTCAGGGTGAAACTGGACAGTTTTGGGCGCTTTGATGGGTGGATGGTGGAGCTGGATGGTCACTGTAGAGTTGTTGGGGAAGACAGGGCTAATAACTACTAATACGCTTACCATACTGTTTTAAAAAGTTGTATATCTAATAATACATGGGTAAGGTTGTTGGTGGGTATAAAAAAGCATGAGGAGCTTTATTTGGGCGGTTGAAGACCTCCTTAAATAGTCTTGAGTGACCTCTGGGGACCCTGTAGGTATTATTGGCCAACTTGTGGGATATTTGGACCACATTTTGGCCATTTTTGCTTTCTTGGTGACGCGTCAGCAGCCCCTGCTTTGAATCCACGTCACCAATTGATTTTATTAGTTTATTTATTTATTTATGTTGACTTACAGTCTGTAGTACATTAGTACTGGTTGTTATAGATTAATACTAGTGGCTTATTTGTATTTTATAATAAGCCGCAGTATTATTTGTACCGTTTTTTTCAGTCAATATAATTTTATTTATATGTCTAAATAATAATACAATCTGGTATAATCATTTATTTAGTCCCCATTAATCTTCATTACATGTGTAACTTATGTAATGAAGTTAATTGGGCGTGTTTTTGTTACTTTGGGTGTACCTTGGATGACTTTGCAGTCCGCGTGCCAAGCTGAGAGCCTGTAAGGGGCCTGATGCTTGCGCGGGGGCTTATATTCCAACTTTTGCGCCGGCTTTCAGTCACGCGGGTTGAACTTCAAGGTATGCGGGCTGCGGTGCACGGGGTTTGAGTAAAACACATTGTATTTATACTATCTCCCCTAATTTACACAACACCTCATTTCTGTGACTGGAAATTGGGGGTAAGCATATGTATATGAGTATGTAAGCATAAAGTTAGGTAATCATACTTTTAACTGATCATTAATACAATTTTCAGTTATTAGTATCATATCATATGTATAATAATAAGTTTTAGTTGCACACCAAGACTGACACCTATAACGTAGGAAATAGATAAACCAAAAGGCAAATAATGTATCATTTGGATGGAAGTGATCAATAGAACATGCAACATGTAGAGCTGGAGACACAGGATAGGAGTTAAATACCATACAAGTCAGAAGTGATAGTTGGACAAAGCTATTTCTATATCTTGAGAAAAAATGTGGAGTAGGTGGTGAGTAGCAAAGTAGTGGTGAAATTCTTTGTAGGTTCTTTCCCAATCCACTTGGGGGAGTCCATTCTCACCAATCTTATTGAAGCCCATAGCACACAAGAAGTCCAGAAAATATATACGAAGATTGTCTAAAGTTTGGTGGGGCATTGGGAGAGTAATACCACCATCCACCTTTTGTTTAAGGACTTTGGCCCCAAATTCTAGCAAGGCTGAAGCGTTGGCATTGCTGGCAGTCTGTCTGTTGAATGTGAAGACTGATGTTGGACCAAAAACGAGCAGACCAGCTAGCATCTGGATCTGAGAGGGTGTATTCCTTGTGGAGCACTCATCCGTCCTTGTATGCTTTGGACGTGGCCGGGTAAAGTCGGATAAGCTGCAGATATACGCCAGAGCTGACATTGCCCCCACCAGGTGCTGTGACACAAGCATGAGGCCGCCAAGGTTTGGTGAATTGGCATCGAATGTCCCCAGGTTCTCGTAGGTTCGTTGGAAGCCCCAGTGAGCAGAGTGGACCTTTGTTGTATCTAGTGGAAGGGGTTCCCATTGGGCGCCCTGCTGTTCGAGATGACGAAAAGCCCAGCATTGATGTAAAGCAGATTTGAGTCGGAGGTATGCCGTGTCAGGAGGAGAGATGAATGATGCCATGTTTGAGGCCAGTGTGTGTACCTGAGTTTGGTTGGTTATCGTCTTGCTTTTGTTGGCCTGGACAACTTCAATCTGATCCATGTTGATCATGTCATGAGTGATCAGAGACATTGAAGTAGCAGGGTGGAGGATTTTTTCTTAACCGCACCACAAAAATTGGTCAGTGTCATTTTTAAATAAATAGATAGTAACTAGGAGAATTACCTGATTTGCAAGCAGCCAGAGTTATTGTAACGTCCCGCCACACTCTTTCCTTGAAATTGTGGTCCATTGGGCCATGACAAGAGAGCATATGGGGGAGGTGATTGAGGACATAGGCGATGTTCTTTATCATCTTCTCAGCTGATGTGATGGACCATGCAATGCCACGCGCCAAATTGTTGTTCAAGTTTTCTACCACTGATCTTGGAAGCAGTGGGCCTGGTAAAAATAGTTCCACAGCTGCAACAGACAGACAGACATGAGTTCGAGAAGTGTTTAATGTTTAGAGGAGAGGGGGATGACTCACATGCATCCCGTGTGGACCTTGCAGGGCGAGGAGGGCCTGTTGACCTCTTGCTGGGGTTTGAACTGGAGCTGGGAAATGAACTGGAACTGTCCACTGCACTAGTGGTTGCGGTGCGGGAGAACTTCATGCCTTTCAAGTGTTCGGCCGTTAGGACAGTTGGGTGAGGAGTGAATAGGTGGCTTGGGAAGTTTGGGCCGGTTTCCCTTGGGTCGAATACGCACAATCTGTTGATGAGAGGTAGAGGAGCCCTGTTGAGGGACTGGGCTTCCACCACATGAGGGAGGATTGTCTGGACTTGGGGTGTGATGCCGGGATTTTTTGGTTGTAGGATCATTGGACGTAGGATCAACAAATATTGCAGTTGGATAGCGGTAGCGAGCCCGGCGTGGGTGACTTTCAACGATAGTGGAATGTGGGTGTGGGGCTGCACGATGGTTGTACGGCAAAGAGACTTGTGAGGCTGGAGGGTTGATTCCCAATTCTTCAGGGTCGGTTTCCCCCTCGGCATCCGGGTCGTTTATATTGTCATCACGGTTTTTTGATAAGTTATGCAAGGCTCGTTTGGCATTTTGGGATTCCATGGCGGTAGTTATACCATCAAGGTAAGCCTCATTAGAGGTGGTGAGAAAGGTGCTTTTGCCTTTGCTGTTGCGCCTGGGTGATCTTATTGGGTGGATGGGGCCATATGCCGGGTTCATAACGTTGGCCAAGCCGTTGTCAAATGCAGCGGGTTCGTTGTCCGATTGAGCTGGTATGTTGTTAATTCGAGTGGGTTCTGGTGTGCGATGAAGTGTTGGTGCTGCATTGTTTGCTGAGAGAAAATCTGACAGTTGTGGAGCGGTTGTTTGAGGTGGTGGGAGGTCTTTGGGAAGATCAGGAAACCAAGGAATGAATCGGTTGAGGTTAGGAGGTGGTTGGTTGAGGTTAGGAGTGGAATGTAGGATGGTTTGGCTAGCTGGGGGGTCAAACGTGTTTGTTGGAGCTGGGCGAGTTGAGGACTCATGACCCTCATCGTCTGACTGCTCGTATTCGGCTTTTATTTTGTTGGCGAGAACTTCCAGATACTTGTATTCCTCGGGACTGCATGCGGGATGCTGAGCAAGCTCAGTGCATTTTTGCCAGAAGTCCAAACCTGATTTTCAGTGTTTTGGGGTGGAAAGTGGTAAGCAGGAGGTTTATTGTCATACATCTTATGAGGAAACAGAACTTACGTGATTGTTCATGACTACCAGACATTGTTGTTGCGTGGAAATACATCTAAAGTTTGATGGAGGAGGAGAAAACGGTGTTGCTGTTGGTTGGATTGCAAAGTAAAACAGATGTCAGCTGCTGCTCCTGGAATTAAGTACCTTTTGCAGTGAGAATATGAGAAAGGGGAATATCAGCCCTTGCGGGGGGTTTGGGGGGGCACTTTGGGTGTGTAGGGGGCTTAGACGGGGGACTTGGGGCCTGATATGCATCTGTGGGTATTTCCCGGGGCCCTTTAGGCCAAGATGTGTCCCTTGCACATTTTTCCTGGGCCTTGGGTGCAATGGGGGGCTTGCAAGGGGGCCTAGTGGCACATTCACACCTTGAATGTGTCCATAGGGGCCACTGGTTCTAGTTGGCCCCTTTTGGCCAGGCCCAGGTGGCCCATCTGGCCCCTTTTGGCTGGCCCATCTGGCCCCTTTTGGCCAGGCCCAGGTGGCCCATCTGGCTCCTTTGGGCCAGGCCCAGGTGGCCCATCTGGCCCCTTCGGGCCAGGCCCAGGTGGCCCATCTGGCTCCTTTGGGCCAGGCCCAGGTGGCCCATCTGGCCCCTTCGGGCCAGGCCCAGCTGGCCCAGGAGCGGGCGGGGTTTTGGGTGAGGGGCAGGGGGGACGGGGGGGCGCGGAGGATTGGGGGGAACGGGGGAAACAGGGGAGACGGGGGGACATCGACTTACTTGTCGATGTCCTGGCGGCTGGCTTGAGGTGGTCGGGCGGCTGGGTCGTTCTGGCGGCTTGAGTCGGCGGTGGGCGAGGCTGGGTTGGGTGGGTGGTGGGTCGGAACGGGTGGGTGGTCTGGAAGGTGGGTGGTGGGGTCGGTGAGGTGGTGGTTGGGGAGGGATTTCAGGAGGGGGGGGGAGGGACGATCGGCAAAGGATGGGGGGAGGGGGCGGGTGGGGGCATGCTTATGTCATGCGTACATTCTGGTGTACGCATGACATCAGCATGTATATAGGAAGGGCATGCCCCTTCCTATATACATAGAATCGGCGTGCCGACTGCACGCCAATTCTGTGTATATAGGAAGGGGCACGCCCTTCCTATATACATAGGTCGGTGGTCCGCCGATCTATGTGTATAGGCAGGGGCTTGCCCCCTGCCTATACACATAAAAAGGGCGTGTGGGTCGCACGCCCTTTTTATGTGTATAGGCAGGGGGCACGCCCCTGCCTATACACATAAAAAGGGCGTGCGACCCACACGCCCTTTTCTGAAGGGGCGGGCGAGCCGCACGCCTGTTTCTGAAGAGGGCGTGCAACTGCACGCCTGCAGTGTCGCACCCCTGTAGATGGGCGTGCAGCACACACACCCATCTACAGGCGTGCCCACGCCCGAGGATGGGCGTGCAGCCCGCACGCCAATTAAAAAAAAGGCGTGCGGGGCACACGCCTTGTTTTTTATCGGCGTGAGATGGGCGTGGGCGTGCGCCCATCGGCGTGCATTTAAATGCACATATATTTATCATACTTACAGGGGTTTAGAATTTTATGTTAATTTTTATTTCTCAAAAAAACTATGCCTTCTATTTTTTTGGCCAATCCACCCGGTTTTTTTGAATTTAATTTTCTGCGGGCGGATTTTCATTATTTTTCAAAGTTTTAAATTTATTTATCATACTTACAGGGGTTGAGAATCTTATGGTAATTTTTCATTTTGCAAAAAAACTATGTCTTCTATTTTTTTTGGCCAATCCACCTGGTTTTTTCATAAAAAATCCTCACAGCTTAATTTCCAGGATTTCTCAACATTTTAAACTTTTTTAACGCACTTTAAGGGGTTTAGAATCTAATGTGACTAACAGTTTTCTTTTCAAATCACTGGTTGGAGTTCTATGATTTTTGGACTCAATTTATTTCTAAACACCTTCACGTCTGTCTTTCAAGATATTCAGGGAGTTTTTAAATGGATTCATACACTTTAGAGGGTGAATAATTCATTGGAAACAAATACTGATTATAAAATTAACTTCTTATCAGATTTCATGACAAGGAAATGGAAATACAATGATACACAGAGGTATGGTACATTGCATAATGCTTTGAGTGTTACATGTTGTTTATTACATTTATTATTTATTCATAAATTATTAACTTGCTGAGTGTTACATGTTGTTTATTACATTTATTATTTATTCATAAATTATTAACTTTATTACATTTATTATTTATTCATAAATTATTAACTTGCAATTATGTCTCTTGCTTTTAATGTATTTATTTATTTTATTCATTTCATTTATTCCATTTATTTTGTTTTATTTCATTTTATTGTATTTTATATTATTTTGTTTTGTTTATTTTACTTGTTTTACTTATTTATTTTATTTGTTTTAAATAAAATATTGAATGAGGATGATTGGGGAGGTTGCGTTATTCATAAATCATAAACTTGCAATTATGTCTCTTGCTTTTAATTTATTTATTTAATTTATTCATTTCATTTATTCTATTGATGTAATTTTTTATCATTTTATATTATATTATTTTGTTTATTTTCCTTGTTCTATTTATTTATTTTATTTGTTTTGGGGTGACGCGCATCAAATGCCGCCCTCCATATGCTACTTGCATAAAAATTAAAAATTAAAAAAAACCCGGTGCCTGCGCGGAAAACCGGGTGCACTGCGCAGAAAACCGGGTGTAAACGCGGAAAAACCGGGTTTTTTTATTAATGCCCTATTGTTATGCCTATAAAATTAAATTCACAAATTTACGTCTGAAAATATAAAAACCCTATAAAAATTATTAAATTTGATAGAAATTTTTGAATTTATCATCTAAAAAACTGATAACAATATTAAAATCCAATATCTGGCTGAAGATATTGATCAAAAACAAAGAAAAAGCGCCTTTTTATAATAAAAATCGTTAAAAATTCTACGTTCTAGTAGATGCTCTACTCATACCATTCAAACCGCAGTAGTAGATTTGCACTACTCAAGTCCCATTCCCTTAATCTCTAGAGCCTCCCTTCCCAAGGCACTAATCATCTAAATCCTTAAGATCCTCCTTGATCACAAATACACAGTGGTAATACACATAGTAACCGCATACAAGTGGTAATACACACCGTAGTACATACCTGGTATATATTACATAGTACATACATGATCAGAAGATCAATCTTCTAGCCTTATCACTTCATACGTGCTGTATTCCCCGGATATTCCAGGATCTACAGTATACATGCGTGCGCCAACGCACTTCTGGAAATTCCAGCATACAGTCCATAGTGTAATCCACAGTGGAACCCTTATAACTGATTGTAGTAACCTTTGACATTAGACTTCCTCAATCATGAGTTAAGCTATTGAGCTGTTTAGTACATCAAAATAACGAGAAAATCCAGCAGAACAATACTAGCTGATTGAGAACATCGTGTATTGGTGTTGAAACTTTGTGCTCTATGATGCGCTCTTGGCGTCACATGTTCTCTCAGTCAGAGTGAACCACCATTTAAACCTAATTCATCCTCTTCCCTCGTTGAGATCTTCATTCCACCACATCTCAGTTTACCACTTCACTTCTTCTCTTCCTTCTCACCACTTCACTTCTTCTCTTCCTTCTCATTACTTCACACTTCTTCCCTTCTCATTACTTCACACTTCTTCCGCTTCCACTTCTTCTCCCATTCACTTCTCATTGCATCGTTCTCATCAAGACTCACTCCTCACTCGAATCAGCTTTAGCTCGGGCAGTATTTCTAGCTGCCAACTTGGTGAGAAATGCACCATCGAGCATTTCCCTTCTATACTTATTCTTTATAGTCATCATTAACTGATACCTTACCTCTATCTTGTTCTCAGTACTGTCATCTCAGATCACTTAAATCTCTCTATCATTATTCAGCTCTTCATTAACCTCATCAGTAGGGTGTGTTAGCTTTTTACTTCAAAACAACGTTGATCAAATACTAATTTTCAGTCATCTCAGTTCTACATCTTAATTGTCCATCTACTCCAAGTTTTTGGAAACTTCACATCTCTTTACTCCACGCTTCAGGGTCTGTAACTTTTATTGTAACTTCATTTTTATATTATCATCTTGTTCTTACATTTTCAATGCTGTTCTAGTTTCTGGTCTTTGTCTTTAAGCATAAAATTTAGGTCATAGGTCAAATACAATTAACAGTCAAAATCAAACGCTACCTAACGCATGACCAACGAGAACAACAAATCAATGTTTCCTTCGTCCTCTACTTCCAAAGACCAGTCTCCTGCTTATACAACAATCTCGTCATCAAAAATGGATTCAATTCAATCATCCGTGATGAAGACTGTCGTTGAGGGAATTCCTCTTCTAACGATGGACAATTATACTCACTGGCGACAACGAGTCTATAACTTTTTAGATGTTGTTAAGCTTAGATCTGAACTAACTTCAAACACAAAAAATCTTAGCTCTGATCAAAATATTTTTCTCAAAGCTATACTCGTTGCCAAACTAGAATCATCCGTTCAGGCCAATGTGGTCGACTCTTCAAACAAAGAAGATGCTAAACTCATTTGGGCATCAATAGTCAAGTTGTTTGCCTCCAATCAAGCATTGAATAAATCTAGAGTTTTTCAGTCATTTTTCCGAGCTCAATACTCTCCAAACGATATTCCTGGGTTCATTACGACTATGAAAACTTTTCAATCTCAATTAATTGAAGCCGGCTGGTCCTTCTCTGACGATGCGATAGGCCATATGATCTTACACAAATTTCCGACAGACATGAATGACATTGTTAATAAAATAACTCATTCTGATAAGGAACCAACTGTCAAAGTTGTATTTGAGCATCTACGTATACACGCGCACAATACTGAACTCAGATCTGGTGGAAGTGGATCTCGACCCAATCCGATTACACTACTTACCGATGAATCTAAGAAGTGTCAAAGAAATTTTCATAACCCAAATGCTGATCATCCAAAAGACAACTGTTGGATGCTGTACCCAGAAAAACAAATTGCTCATTACAAGAAGAAAACGACTCAAAAATCTTGTCAGCTTGCTACTATGTCAGAGACAACCTGAACAAAATATAAAAATATAATAATGAAAGAGACATTATTATAAACCAACAATGAAAGAGACATTATTACAAAACAACAATAAAAGAGACATTGTTACTTATGAAAGAGACATTGTTACTCTTTACGCCATCAAAAGAGAAAAATACATATAAACACATATAAATAATAAAACATTATTTAATATTCTGATTCTACATGTAAAATAACATAGGGTACCTCAGCCAAAGTACCCCTGTAACTTTACTCCTTCTAGTAGTAAATCTACCTTAAAATAATAAGTATAAACATGAATAGTAGAATATACAACCTGTGTGACGAACAGAATAATCATCATAAAACAGTAAAACTATAGTACAACTCAAAGGAAACATATGTAAACATCCCTACATACATAATTTGACATTTGTGGCCCAATTGGGATGACATATTACCAATGGTGATCATGACAGATGTTCTACATGGTTACCACTTCAGTTGGACACTCTGAAGCGCACACTTGAACCATATTACATGACAGTAACTGTGGTAATACTCCCATGTCAACCATTGACATCATTGCCAATCTGTCATGGCTCATCCTTAGTAGTTACTACTAAGAATCATGACACAAGACAGCCCTCTCTAGCTCTCCTGTTTCGCCACCAAGGCTTCAAAGAAGATGTTTAAGAGGCTCTTCTTTCCCCTTGCTTTAGCCCCCATCATCTTATATACATACAACATACATACATAGCATTCAACCAGTCATAGTAACCAGTGTCCTGCCCTGTAAGTTTGTCTATTATAGACCTGATCACTCAGCCCTCTTTCTTCACCAACTACCAGTCTTTAGCCCATCAATCCAACCGCCTCAGCCTGTCCAGTAACCCATAGAAGTGCCCCTTCCTTCCAGAAAAGACCATAACAGTAAGTCCTTTCTTTCAGGAGTTGTGGCCCTTCTAGCCATCTTTACTGGGATCAAAACAACCCCTGCTTGCAGGCCCCAGTTGTAACAGGTCACCAATTTCCTCTGCTTTTGCAAGAAAACCTGTGGAGGGAACTAAACCACCCCTGCTTGCAGGCCCCTCCTTAAAAAATTTACCCTTATATTTTTTATATCTCATAAAACCACCATATTACCACCCTTTTTTATCTTTGCACCCTGTGTAGCTAGAAGGATCTTAGTCCTTGGCATCACAGAGCGTGACAAATTGTATTATTATTTATTTTATTCTATTTATTTATTTATTTTTTACTTGACTTTCTGTTTATAACAGAAATTATACTCAACTGTTTCAACAATTGGTATCATAGTCTAACATTCAAGAACAAACTTATGAATATCTGCCTGATAAATAAGTCTCTGTGGTCAAGCCACACTCATGACCACATGTAGAAAATAGTAATAAAATTATTTAAATTATATCTATTTTTTATCAAAAATAAAAGGAAATTTAATTAAAGAAAATCCTTGGCAAATCAATTTTCAAACACGCAATAAATGGATAAAGAACCAATTATTGGTATAGCTTTTTCCATAAAAATCCTGGAAAATCCCAGCATAACCCATTGTAATGTATATTATAAGATTACATATGAATTTAAATAAATAACTTATGTAGTATGTATTATATACATAAGTACATGTGATTTTAAATCAATGATCACTCAGCGCAAGCGCTTTCTCAAGCTCTGGTCCCTAGATAATTTATTCACAAGTATTTTTTAGTGAAATAATCATTTATTGCTGAAATAAATACTTCTATAGTTAGTGTGACATAATTATGGGGTCATTCCAACTAGAAATGACACCATATTTCACATCTGATCACGAAAAGGGTGATCAATTCACCCTGGTGATCTTAGTCTGATCACTGCTTTCAATAAGCATGTGAAAAGAACTAATATTTTATGATTTAAGAGGAGGTTTTCTTCACTAAATTGAAGACAACCTCCCCATCAATTTTTAATCCATACATAGATAACTCAGTATAAGCTACCAAGGCCCTCAACTTCTCCTGTAAGTAAGGAGGACTGGCCTGTTCTTTCTTATAAATATCTTATTAGTTAAAATTCCTCAAAACCTCCCCCAATAAATAAATATCTATTAATTCTATTGGAAGAACCGTGTTAAATTCTGGTTGACCCTTTGGTGGAGAATTTTTTCCACTGGAAGTTTGGTAGCAGGCATCTAGAACCTGTTTAATTTTTACTTAAGTGTTCTTACACTCTAGTAAATATTTTATAAAGCTTATAATATTCTAATTACACTTTAAAAAGTGTATCTTTGTCTTTTATTCCTCCCTGTACGCACCACAATCAGTGGAATAGAGTACAGGAAGTTGACAAGCTCTTACAATGTATAAACAGACTGTAAAATGTTGTTTATCCCCCAGAGAAATATTAGAACACCTTAGCACAGTACATAACTTAGAGTTATTTACCTTGCTTAGTTCCCATTCTCCAACAATACCCCAATTCTGGATAATCTATAGTTTAATACTGTTATTACCTCAAGAATTGGCCACAACCAACCTTCAATAAGGTAGAAACCAAGAACCCAAGTGAGTACTCCTTGGATGCCTATCAATACTCTGTATTGATTTGGATGTGCCCTTTTTAGAGCAAGCCTCTCAGACAAGACTTACTGATTGAGGATTAATCCTTTTTACAGCATATCTAACCAACCAAAACACTTTAAATCATCAACCTGACTTAGTTACAACCATTAACCATGGTTAGTTTCACACCCAGGCTGACAATAGGAGGACATTGAAAATGATCTTGAGGTACATGGCCACAACTCCAGAGTGTATAACTCTGTGTTTGGACACCTCATGTTTGAGCTAGATGCACAACTCTGGAATAGCACCAACACAATCAGCGACTGGACCAAGAAGGAGCAACAGCTCCCAACCAAAAAGACCATTGCTGCACAGGTTGCACTTGAGAATCAAGGTCATTTGGCCAAGAATACTGAGGAGGGTTGGATTTAAATCATCCCTATTCCTATTCACTTTCCCTTCCTCACTCTTACCTGTTCCTTGTTCCTTTTCCCTCCTATCCTTTTGATCCAATACTATGATTACTACTTCCCCATCCCTTTGCCTGTTGGTTGTTTGGTTTCATATTATCTCTGCTTAGCCTAAAGTTATCCATAGAAACATATCAACACATGCATGCAATAAATCAACACAATCCCAAGGATTTTTTCCCTTTAAAACATACAACAGTGCCATTGAGCACAAGATCAGTGGCAGTGATCTTCAGCTGCCCTCCTAGCCAGCTGAACTGTGATGTTTTGTGGGAAATATTAATAGGCCCAGACAAAGAAAATGATGTGTCTTGAAGTTGGCTATAAGGCAACAGAGCACCAGATCAAGTTAGATCCAGTTTCAACATCTGAAAAAATGGCAGATTAATCCACTAAAACGTTTTGGGCTAATGTTCATTCTATTGCTTTACAGAAGATTTTTAAATCTACTATAGAACTAAAAGAATAGGCTCTTGGAGCCAAACAAATCCTGTACCGAGTGTACAGGATCTATTGATGCATCCTAACGGGTCAACGTCAACCCATTAGGTTGCATGACATATCAATACATGCAACCTAACAGGTTGACATAGATCCGTGTCACCTGCCCTCCTTGCTGGGAACATCTGTTGACAATGGCTGCTCCCTGCAAAGAGGTTATCAACATAAAATAAAAAATAAAAAATAAAGAGGGCACTAATAAAAAAACCCGGTTTTTCCGCGTTTACACCCGGTTTTCTGCGCAGCTGCGGCTGCGCGGTGCACCCCGTTTTCCGCGCAGGCACCCAGTTTTTTTAATTTTTAATCTTTATGTAAATAGCATATGGAGGGCGGCATTTTATGCGCGTGACCTCCCCAATCATCCTCATTTAATATATTATTTAAAACAAATAAAATAAAATAAGTAAGTAAAACAAGTAAAATAAAATAATATTATGGAGGGAGGCATTTGATGCGCGCAACCTTCCCAATCATCCTCATTCAAAATTTTATTTAAAACAAATAAAATACATAAGTAAAACAAGTAACATAAACAAAATAAATTAAATAGAATAAATGAAATGAATAAAATAAATAAATAAAATAAAAAGCAAGAGACGTAATTGCAAGTTAATAATTTATTAACAATTAATAAATGTAATGAACAACAAAGATAAATTAGTACATACTAAGAATGCGCACACAAATAATAAGTATATGAAAGAGAAATTGTTATAAACACTACTGATAACAACTAGAAAATGCTTAAAAATGGTGAATCTACGCCTGAATTACATTCCTGAACCCATATGTAATGTGTAATAATTATATTACATGTGACACTCCAAAGCATCATACTATGTACCATACCTCTGTGTATCATTATATTTCCATTTCGTTGTCATGGAATCTGATAACAAGTTAATTTTATAATCAGTATTTGTTTACAATGAATTATTCACCCTCTAAAGTGTATGAATCCATTTAAAAACTCCTCAAATATCTTGAAAGACAGGCGTGAAGATGTTTAGAAATAGATTCTGTCCAAAATCATAAAAAAACAAACAGTGATTTTAAAAATAAACTGTTTGTCACATTGAATTTTACACCCCTTAAAGTGGGGCATTGATAAATGCACGCCCCCCCGGGCACACCCACGCCCAACGCACACCAATAAAAAAAAAGGCATGCTGCCCGCATGCTTTTTTTTTATCGGCGTCCGGGCTGCACGCCCATTGGCGTGCAACACTTCAGGCGTGCGGTCGCACGCCCTGTTCAGAACAGGGCGTGCGGTTTGCACGCCCCGTTCAGAAAAGGGCATGCAAGCCGCATGCCCTTCCTATGTATATAGGCAGGGGCGTGCCCCTGCCTATATACATCCTGATGTCATGCGTACACATGAATGTACGCATGTCATCAGCTCCGGTCGAGGAATACAGCCTCCTCAACCGGGAGGCAATCCCTCCCGGTCAGGAACTCCTCCTGGCTGACGAGGTTGTATATCCTTGTTGGACGGGAGGAACTCCTCCTGGCTGACGAGGCTATACAACCTTGTCAGCCGGGAGGAGTTCCTCCTGGCTGAAGAGGTTATACAACCTCGTCGGCCAGGAGGAGTTCCTCCCGGCCAACGAGGATATACAACCTCTTCAGCCAGGAGGAGTTCCTCCCGGCCGTCGAGGTTGTATAACAAACCTATTTCATTTTCTTTCTACTACCATCCTCAACATGGCAATTCCCAACCTCTCCACACTAACTTCTATTGCTCCTCATACATCTACCCCGAACACCACCGCAATTCATCCAGACCCCGCCCCGAAATTCACCCGCTGGAAACTCTAGCCGACATCCTCCTCCACACGAAGGAATAACGGAAAACCCCAGAATCTCAGGAGAAGATCGCGAAACTCAATGACAGAATCAGTCAGACGACCGTGCCAACAGACTACAATAGGTAGAAATTGACCGCCTCGCCGCCGGCCTGATCGCGGCCGTCAACAACCATATCAAAGAAGAAGACATCCTTGCCGCCGACGGTAAGAATTTTTCTGCTTGGGAAGACTACATTGAAGAGAAGATGCGGGAAGCCACAGGCGCTGTCACCTTTTTTAGACGACCGGCTCGAAATTTGCTACATGAAAGAGTAGGTCGGGCGTTGATCATTCGGACAATCAACAGATCTCTGCGTCGGGGTGCGACTTGCATGGCTAGTGCACACGACATCTTTCTGGACCTGCACTCCCGTTTTCACTCCATAAGTCAGGTGGTCCAATTGAACCTGTTCCAACAGCTCACCAGCTTTAATTTTGCAGACCATCAGTCCACGGCACAGGTGGCAACACACATTGGGGACATCCTGCCCATATAAGGCTCTCTCTTGTAGGGTTTTCGGGCCCAGTTCCTTTTTGCATCTCGAAATCCAGAGTGCATTTCTCATCATCTTCGCGTCACTCGTACTAGTTCCCCAGTTACTGTAGAGCCCCGCCACATGTTCCACCATTCAGGGAAAGAAGCCTACCCCAGCAACCAAGGGGCCTACAAGCCAGACATCTAATGCTGTGGAAGAGCTTGTGAAAGAGGAAGACGTCGCCGACCCGTCAGATGATATGCCTGCTTTCAATGGTCCGTTACTCCAAAAGATTTGTGGCTCAGAATCCAGGATTTACACCCACAGGGTGTGAAGTCCGTCTCTGATCCCTTTTCCGGAAGCCTGGAATAGACTTCTTCTACCACCCGGCTGTTCTCTTTCCATGTTTCTCCTTCGTCTATCCTAGATCCATGTATTACTATTATCGTATCGGCTCTGATTATATAATCGGAGCTCATTTCCTTTGTCCTATTTTATTGTAACCGGGCCCATCTGACGGGATGCAACCGGAACCGGCCTCTCTATATATCTTGTAATTTCTCTCTCTCTCTCTCATGCCTCTAAAAAGGCCTCGAGTCCCTGCAATGAATCTCCAGCTTAGCTTCTCGCACTTTTCTTGTATGTACTTGGAAACTGGCGAGATTCACACAGGGCTGCATCCATCACCTGTAGCACCGGTCTGAAATGTTTCAGGCATTTGCGGTCGGGAATGACGATTTGAGTCTACGCCGGAATGGGGTAATCCAGGATCAGAGACCGAGAGCGGTCAGAAAAGTACAACCGAAAGTACGGAAGCCAGTACTATGACTGGGTAGCCAGTGCTATTACCTCAAGCGGAAGCCGTGGGCTCCACCCGACTGATAAAAGTTGGCAAATGCGGTATAAACCCATGAGCATATGGTGCTCCGCTTGAGCCCCAGTCGAATATAAAACCAGGTGGCTTTCCGCTCCCCACTCCCATCTCCGCTCTCACATCTCAGCTCACATCTCTTGACTTACATACATTTACTCGTACACTCACTGAAAACACTACATCCCAAACACAACCTCTCCACAATTCAACATGACTCATCGCAAAGAAATCGGTGGTCCCGGTGGCTGCGTCGTCAGCAACGAGGCGCATAAACCTCGCGGTGAAATTGGCGGTCCTGGGGGTTGCGTCGTCAGTCATACACCCCGAGGCGAAATTGGCGGTCCAGGCGGCTGCGTTGTCAGCCACGATGCTCACGCCCCTCGCGGGGAAATAGGAGGTCCTGGCGGCTGCGTTGTCAGCAGAGGCCCATCAAGATGTCCCCAATGATGAGTCGTCGTAACTTTCTGCGACTCCTGTCAACTCTTCAGGTATTTCCCTCATATCTGTCACTGTGATCTTGATTGCTCAGCAAACCCCTCGCCTGACTGTGTTGACCTTCTAGGTTTGCCTATGTTCTCTGCTCCGCAGGCCCCCAATACTCCCCTATTTTGACTGTGACTACAAGTTCGCTTGAAGCCTAGCAACGGTGTCTGCCTGTTAATTCGAGAAAAATCCTTTCCCACTCCGCAATGTTTCTTTGTGTCCATGATGCCAATCATGTGTGTAGCAATAATCCGTTGCCGACAACCTGGCATCCCAATTTCTACATGAGCCTTCGATAAGCTCTATATTTAAGTTACATGGGCCTTTGACAAACTGCTTTTAACATTTTGCACTTGGCAAACAAACATCTTTTCATGAGTGACAAACCAAAAGAATTACCCGAAGAAAGGCCAAGTGAGGGAAGATTGATCCCAAATTACAACAGATCGACCCAGTCAAACTTTGAGTATCCCAATTGATTCAAAAACTTGTCAACTCGAGTTCGATTCAAACCAGACAGACTTTGTCTATCATTACTATTACTACTGTAATTAATAACGTTCCTATGTTGTTGATGACCAATCTTTTTAGGCTTCCTCCATTTATGAGATTCTAATTCCAAAAGATTACCGATGATTTCAGCCGCGAAGTACCTAAAGGTTATGGAAACGGAACAGGTAAGAAATCGCATATAACACACGCGTTGAGAGACAAGGGATAAGAGCATGAAAACACATACCCGGGAAATTTACTTCCTTTTGAGCCATCATCAACGATTGAAGTGCAATCTTCCTCTGCTGCAGTGTTGCCTTTCGAAGTCCATTGTTCATCATGACCTTCAATCACATGTCCGAACCCCTTTTCGCCCTTGTAATCCCACTGGACCATAAAGTAAGGTAGCTTCGAAACCATCGATCTTCGGAAGCCCCCCGGCTTATCACTGAAGTTGATCAGCTTCTTATGTTGAGACCATTCCGACTCACACGAATTAATCGATTCCTTCATTTATCGCCCAAAACCGATGCGAAAAAAAAACCACCAGCCTTGATGATTAAATTGTCACGTCGCTTAAGAGAAAATGAGGGACCAAGACAGAGAAAAGATAGGAGCCACTCACTCTGAAATAAGCAGGTATGTCATTGAATAAATCCCATGGGATTGGGACTGCTTCAATGTAAGTATGAAGCTGGTGCTTAAAACTCAAAACGGTTTCATAGAAAACAACCCCTTTATCGTACTTTTCTGAAAACATCCTCATCAAGCATTTCATGTAATTCTATAAGAAAAATGAAAGCAAACGAGAGATGAATCACAACTGGTTAGTATGTTTTCTCACAGCTAGATAATCAACAAACCCGCTGGATGATAACCAGGAAAGAGAACCAGTCTTACTTTGATCTCGTCCCAAACGTCATCATCGAGTTCCAAAGTGGTCAGACAATGCTGCACAGGAACGATCCAACAGTGACCATCGACGAGTTCTTCGAATCGAGTACAACTCAAGTAGACCTTGGAGCCACTCGAGATTACTCCTAAATTCGATGGCGGGGATCCATCGTCCTTGGAACAAAACTCGCAACTCTCTAACGCCTTTCTCGTTCTTGCGTAATCTACAAGGCCACGCCGCGGGAAAAAATCCAGTAAACATCCGTTTTTAAGCTTCATTTGAGAGTCGCTTATGAAGAAATGGGAGAACTGTTATATCAATCTTACCATTGATGGCAAACAATCGCTTGGATGCCTCCGTTTTCATTTTCTTCCTCGCCAATCGGTCGGCATGATCGTCCATGTAATCCAAGTCATTCTAACAAAATGAGAGGGTATAACAATTGGTTTTGCCATTCAAGGACCCCTTAGATTCACAATACGACCTTACTAACTTCGAATTTCACATCACCCATGATCCTTGAGGCCATTTCGACATCAAAATCTTTTTGGTCAGCGGCACCCGCTTGGAGTTTCTCTTGTCTGAACATTTGAGCTAAACTGATTTGATCATCATCTGGATTGAATCTCAATAGCTGTCCGGTTTTAGGCTCCCGTGTTTCAAACTGGATGTAGCAGAAGATAGGTCAACCATAGTTAGGACAGGAAGAATCACCCTGCAACCACTCACCTTGGCCTCTTTTTTCCTCTTGCTACCCGGCCTTGATGAAGAGACCTCCTCAGGATCGATTCCCGCCCCAATGTCATACATCCGTCCTCTAGCGTCGAGTGAAGGGATTAGTTTAACGGTTTGTTCGGGTGACGCGCCATGTGTCTGGGAATCTAAGGCCTCTTTGTATTGTTTTTCAAGCTCGGGAACCGCTTCTGGATTCATGATTTTGGCTTTCATGATGCTGGCCTGAAGTTTATTGAGCGTGGTCGTGTTTGCAGGGGACTTATTTTTCCCAGCCAGTGATGCTCGACTGGCAAGGGGATTGATAACAGAAGGAATTGCGGAGTATGGTCCAGAGGGTGAGGGTGAGACGGCATTAGAGTTCGAAGGGCCGACTCGGATTTCATCCATGCGTTTGTTAGTTCCCGGACGGCCGGCTTCGGGGGTGTTGAGGCCTGAGGTAGGTCTTCGAAATCCAGAACGACTACTTGGGCGGCTGTTACTACTATGAGGCTCGGGGTGAGTGAACACGTATCGGCGTTCATAGGACGACGAGTCTTGTCGAGGTGTATTACGTCCACTGCTGTGCCCAGAATGGTTGCGATGATCTTCAACAACCCGACGCTCCTCGTTGGCTTGTTCCCAGGCTTCTAATGTTCCGTATCGTTCGAGAGCCACTTCCTCGATAGGTCGGCTCTCATCTTTGGCGGTATCCAAAGTCCGCATGAGCTTTGTCAGTCTCCAATGATAGCCCGGTCCTCCTGGGATGATTTGTATTTGAGCTAAGTAAACAATCATATACCAAGACCGTTAATAAACTCAAGGGTCACCTAGTAATTTCGATATCTTACAAGGATGAGCATCGGGTTGGTAATCTGGATCACCTGCTCCCAATCGCTTGATGGAGCTGGAAGACTGTGTAATTTCAATCAGTCAATTTCGGAGAGTTGAATCGAGCTAATGGACATGGGTACATAGATGTTACTCAAGCAGAAAAAAGAAACCAACCTGACGAAGTGAATCTATTTCTTTGGCTTTTGCTTGGTCTGCTTTCTCCTTGTTGACTCTAGAGCTAACCAATGTACCCAGACCGCTGAGAAAATCGTCTTCCCGACTTCCCTCTTGACCATTTGCCACATCCTTCGATACCATCCAACTCTCTCGTCCAGCAGATCTTGCCTCTTCGATCTCGTTGCGTTTGTCATCACCTGAAGTCGCAGGTTCAAATTTTGAGGTTTGGGCGGACTGTGGAGTTTTGATGATGAAAGAAAAAATCAATCGGCGCGTTAGAACATTGTGGATTATCTTCAATTGAACGACAAGAACCTTGGCTCCTTCCTCCACTGCCGGTTCTTTCTCGATCCATTCATCTGATCCCTCCTCCTCCTGCTGCCCAACTTCATCGAGTTTGTGCTTGTGTTTTGTCCTATGCTTATGCTTCTTCTTGCTCGACTTGTGTTTGCTATCCTTCTCAGTCCGAGATAGTAGTTTTGCTTCAGTCATTGCTGTTAGTGTTGAGGTGAACTGAGTCAGCAATCAATGAGTATGTGAGTTGCTGGTTGGGAAGGATAAGATTGCAAAACATAAAGAGAAAGGAATAGAAGAGAGAACAAGAACGAGAAACTAACCTGAGCCAGCAATCAATGAGTATGTGAGGTGTGATGTGACTCAGACTCAGAGTCGGTGAAAGATGATGATATTTCATGTATTGTATTTTGAAAAAAGCTTGGACTTTTTTCGATTTTCCAAACTTTATAGTTATGGGTTATGTCATGCATGAAAACTTAACACAAGGTTTTCTGCCTGACATAACCGTCATGTGACAATACAAGGTTGCTGTGCAGCCCCTACACCACGGCCACTCTCAGACGCCTTCGGGGCGTCTTTTTTTGACGCCTCGAAGGTAAAGAGGCACGAGTATGGAGTACGAGGAAGACAAGCTATTGGTAGATTGCATAAAGAGAAGGAAAGCCATAATGTGGCTGTAAATACATAGTATTTATAGTACACATTATGTAATGAAAAGAAAGGAAATGGAAACAGAGTGACATGGGAAAGTCTGACGTCTTGTCGAGACCATCCTATACGTCTTTATGACGTATAGTGTAGTGAGGAGTAATCTCTGCATGAGATTACGTAGCCGAGCTACAACACCCCCCCACTCGACGAGACCGTGACTTGCCCAAGCAATTGGGGAGACAATTGAATTGACTGTTGGATCGACTGCATGTGATCTGAGCAGAGGTTGTATAGTACTCAACTGATTGAGACTGATCCAACGGGTGATTTGGATGAATTGAGGATTGTGATCACAAATGTTGTTAACCATATATCAAATGATGAGAAGTAGGGTTGTTGAGTAGAAAGCCTAATCGGTTGTTGGCGACAGGTCTCAAGTGCTTGGGTACTTTTGCTTGAGCCAAGAGCAAGGACATCAACGGCAATGATTCCCAGCGATGATTTGGGTTTCAGAATATGCCGCTGATCAATAGGATTTAGAGGAAGCTAAGTAGTCAAGAAAGCCGCCGCCAACAGCGGGTCGGGACGAACGAGTTCGGGGGATACCGATCCCTTCGACTTGGCACAGGGACCCGACTGGGGAGAGGACAGGCCGAAATCCGGTGGAAGGATGATCAGTTGGTATAGGTAGAGTGCCGGTGTGCCGGTGAAACGTAGGATGATGTTTTGGGAAATGTAGAGGGCAGGGGAAGAGGGGGAGGAGGTGAAGCTGGGGTCGTGATAGTGGTGGGTAGCACTAAAAGCTGGGGCCGAGTGGGGAGACAGTGGTCTGTAGTCTATCCAAGCCATAATTGCCGTGAGCTCATTAATGGCTTGAACGTTGAAGCTCTTCGCATTGGTCAGGTAGTCACTATCGGTTGTCAAGAGTAAATGGGTGAAGCCGCTTGCAATAGCAGAGTGGTTATAGGGGGCGGGAAAGTGACAGCATCAAACGGTTCTAAACCGCTGCTTGACTTTGGTGATGGGAGCCTATCCAAAGGATGATTGTAACAGGATAGTACAGATGAGATCTATCCTGCTCTTCGACTTCTAACTCGTTCAACCTGTGCGTTGGTGGGTGATAGAGAGGGTAGCCAAGGGGGAATTTGAAGGCGAAAGGATCAAGTTTAAGGGGAACACCTAGTAGGAGCATTTGGAGCCTACCGGTCGAGGGAGGAGGGTTGAAGGCAAAATGTGATAGAGGCTAGGGAGGGGAGTTTAAGGAAGGGTTGAAGATGGTCATCAAGGGACAAATGATGATAGTAGCGGTGGCCGGGACCAGTTGATTAGTAATCGGTCTGGTGGCACACAGCTGATGGTGTAGAGGTACGAGGTAGCCGAGGGGCGGAGATAGTGGTGTGCTGAGCCAAGAGGGCAGGACAGCGGGTGGATGGAGATTGGTAACGGGAGCATTGGATGCCCCGACAGAGATGGTGCCATGTGCTGCAGTCAAGCTCTGTGAGACCGGGGGCAGTTGGACCGGAGGCGTCCATGTTAGACCAAGTCGGAGCATTATCACCTTGTCCGTGGCGGCGGGATAGGCTTGGTGACTGCAGCGGGGATGGTCGGGCCCGGAAGGGGATGAGTAGAGCAGGGAGAGTTGATGAGGTTGTTTAGAGGGCTTAGTCAAAGTGGGAGAGTGTTGTAGTTTGGGCACTCAAGCTCTGGTGGTAGGTTCACCAATATCAGTATGTATGGTAGGAGCAGTTGTGGCCTACGGGTCAGCCTGGCCATCTGAACGAGGTGGTGAGGCCACTGAGACTATTACCAAGATTGGTCTGACTAAAGTGAGGGGAGCCAGAGTTGGAAGATTCAATTGGACTGAACTTGGGGTCAATAGGCGAGGTGTTGGAGGAAGCGAGGGATCCGGCGAGGTCACTTATTGTTGATGTGGTGGGTAGCCAATGAGCAGGAGGGGAGAGACTAGCAGCACAGTCACACCGGTACCTCTACTGAGTAGGTTGGGCGACGAGCGGATTGACTGGAGGATGGGGCATGTAGAAGAGGGATGATAGAGGAGAGTAAGAGGAGGGAGAGTTATTGGAATGCGCAGAGAAACCGCGATGGGGATAGGTGGTGTTATTATCTCAACAGGGGGAGAGACCTTAGCTGTGGCGACGGAAGCAATGGGTGAGGCGGGCGCTGAGGATTCAGAGTGAAGGAGTGGAGCGTGGCTGAATGCGGGGAAGGATGGAAAAGAGGAGGGGAAAGGGCAGAGAAAGTTGTTGATTTGATGGCTGAGGTGGTAGGGTGAAGTGATTTAGTAAAAATTACAACCCCCCCAGTTTGACATCGTCCAAGAATTTAGCAGTATTTGTTGTTTACCGGATGGGAGATATAAGGGAAGATAGTAGAGTAAAAAGTCAAATCAAGAAAAAAGGAATACTAGTTAGGAATACAGGGTGCCACACAGGCTAAGGTTGCCACACAGGCCAAGGTTGCCACACAGGCAAAGGATGCCACACAGGCAGAGGATGCCACACAGGCAGAGGATGCCACACAGGCCTAGGATAAAGGAAACTACACAGTATAACACTACACAACACGACACAACACAACACGACATGATAACAGAGAGAAACACTACGACTCAGTAACTACATGATGACAGAGAAAAATATCACACTTTCAATTCATTTGGCGGACCACACAGCCAAAAATCTGGTATAATAAATAAATAAATAAAGTTATAAAGGTCTAAAAGAAGGAAGGTATAAGGGTAACTAAAAAGAGTCGTACCAAGAAACTAAAAAGAACGAGAAAGGCTCATAACCTAAAGAGGCACGAGTATGGAGTACAAGGAAGACAAGCTATTGGTAGATTGCATAAAGAGAAGGAAAGTAATGGACTGATGACTGTATTTCAGAAGACCAAAAACCAGAACTGAAGAAACAAAATTATAAGACAGATATTTAATGAATGTTAATGATAAGAAACAAGAAATAAGAAATAAGAACAAACCCTGTTTGGAGAATATTAATCTGATATAGTGGACAACCAAGTAAGACAAGACAGTTTTTATAAGACAAGGAGCTGAGAGGTCAAGTTGATTAGTTAATAGCTTTGAGTGAGTTGAGTTGAATAGAGAAGAAACAAACCAAGAGGACAAGAGTTATGAGAAACACAAGGATAAGGAAGATAAAGAATGGAGGACAAGTGGGGAACTGTGATGAATAGAACATGTTAGTATAATGTTGAAGGAGATCAATGATGAGTGGAAATGCATCAGTGCATTTCTCACCAAGTTGAATACTTGATGAGTGATTGATATCGCCGTTGAATGTTGTTCTTGAGATTGGCGGAAGCAGTTTCGAGTTCGGGTATGAAACTGAATAGATTGTTGGACAGAGATGGAAGAGATTGTCGAGGGAAGAGATTCAATGATTGACCGAGATCTTTGAAGAAAAAGCGATACAATTAGGGTTTTCTTGATGAGATTGAATTCAATTACTCAGAGCACACGCGCGCACGTTGCATGATTTGAGAGCACAAGAAGCAAGTTTCAACACCCCCCTCAACTTGGTGAGTAAGAAACCAAGAAACATTTTTCACGAAGTCTATTGAGAGATTCAACATTGCTTGCTTTGGTTAATGTATCTGCTATCATTTCTTCTGATGGAATGAGAGTAACTGTGATTTCATTCTTGTTCTTGAGATCGCGAAGCCATTTCATTTTGATGTCTAGATGCTTCGTCTTTGAATTAGAGCCAAAATTCTTTAATTTTTCTGCTAGACCTTGATTGTCAATGTGAAAGTTAGTCGGGTTAATTTCTTCATCCCATAGTTCTTCCACTAGAAATTTAATCCACTGGTTTTCTTGAACCCCGTCCGCTAGAGCATTCATTTCAGCTTCGGTCGATGAGAGAGTAATGTTCCGCTGCCGTTTACTATTCCATGCCACTGGACAGTTTTTCCAAAAACAAATCGATCCGCTTCTGGATAGACGGGTTTCCAGGTCATCTGCCCATGTGGCGTCTGTGAAGTGTTGAAGAGAGTCTGACAAAGAAGGATCGGGTCGCAGAGTCAGGTGAAGATTTTTCGTTCCTTTTACATATTTCCAACAGTGTATAACCTCTTTCCAATGAGATAATCCTGGATCGTTATTGAAGCTTGATAATATTGATACAGCAGGGGCTAGGTCGGGCCGAGTACGACATGACAAATAGTTGAGCATACCGGTGAACGATCTATAGTTAATCTTGAGTTTTGCAAATTCATCTTTGTCTTGTTGACTCGCGGGTTTGAGTTGTACAGCAACTGAGAGAGGAGTGTTTACCGGCTTACAGTCATTCAGCCCTAACATCGTTAGTCCCTTTTCAACAAGTTTTTCCTGAGAAAGTTTGATCGCTTCTTCTGTAATTTCAACGTCCATTCCTAGCAGGGTATCCGGAGTATGAGCTGATGAGTTCGGAAAGCGTTCGAGAAAAAGCTTTTCAAAGACATCAACATTTCCAACTACTATTAGATCGTCGACATGGAAGAAAATGGATGAGATTTTTTTATTATGAAGGAACAAGCAAGGATCAGATGTCGATTGATGATAGTCAATTTCAGTGAACCAAGTCATCAGTGTTTCATACCAATTCGCTGGAGCTTGTTTCAATCCGTACAGAGACTTTTTAAGTTTAAGATACGGTGCCTCTCTAGATGATCCTTCAGGTGTTTTGATGTACAGTTCCTCTTTCAGAGGAGCGTACAGGAACGCACTTTTCACATCAAATTGTCGGATCGGAAGTTTCTTGTCGATAGCATACATCAGAGTAATCAACATAGATGTGAATTTTCCCGTCGGTGCAAAGGTATCACCATAATCTTCTCCTTCCCTCTGACGAAATCCTTGAATACATAATCGCGCCTTTTTTCGTTCAGCTGCGGATAAAGTTGAAGGTTTTGTCTTGAAGATCCATAAGGTATGCAAGTAAGAGTCGGGAGTGTCAAACATGTCTTCCCATACTTGATGATGCTCTATATTCGACAATTCTTCTTCAGCAGCTAGAGCCCATTTTTCTCGATCGGCCGACTTCATGGCGTTTTTAAAGGAGGAGGGATCTGATGTGAGGTACAAATACTTGACCGGTTTTACTTGAGTCGTTCGTTCTCGAAGAGATCGAGTAATCGCAGGAACGGGATTGAGACTTGCGGCTATCACCTCGTCATTTTCGTCAGATTCATCCGAGTCTTCGTTCATCTCGATGATTTCAGGAGGAGCACTTTCAGGTTCAAATTCATTCGGAATATCAATGTCCCAGTCTGAGCTCTTGGAACTTGATGAAGAAACATAATCTAGGAATTTAACGTGTTTTGTTTCGATGATCTTTCCTTCATCGGAAAGGATACGATAGGATCTGATTTCATCAGCGTAACCTATGAGACGACCAAGTTTTCCTTTAGGTTGTAGCTTGGAGAATGATTGTTCAGGAAGAATCAGAAACGACACCCTGTTTCCTAATGGATAGAAGTAATTTAGAGGCAGGGTACGTCCTTTGAATAACTCAAAAGGTGATGCCTTAGATCGATGAGCGGGAATTTGATTAATAGTCAAGGCACTGACTTTTACAATTTCACTCCAATATTTTCGCTCGATTCCTGAGTCTTCTAGAATTGTTCTCAGAGATTCGATGATAGTTCTGTTGAAACGCTCAGCCAACCCGTTTTGTTGGGGTGTATAAGCATCCGAACATCGTTGTTTGATTCGATGCAAAGAACAGAATTGTTTCAAGGTAGCATTCAAGAATTCGGAGCCTCTGTCTGAATGAAAAGTGCTAGGATAATACTCGAATCTCTTAGCTTCAACGTCAACTAGAAATGATATTGCTTCAGCTGTGTCGCTCTTCTGCTTGATGGGAATGGTCGCGCAGAATCGAGTACAGCTATCGACTACAGTCAGAATGTATCTGCTTCCATCAAATGACTGAGGCCATATTGGACCGATAAGATCAAAGTGTAGTTCTTCAAAAGGCCTTGATGCTGGCTTGTGAATGGACTTGAATGAAGCTTTGGTGATCTTGGCTACTGCACATGATTCACAGGAGTTGACAATTTTTAAGGGAATCCCCAGTTTCTTCCTCAGCCTGTGATAGCTTACATGACCAAGAGATTTATGGAGAAATTCAGAGGATGAGAGGTGACTTGAATGTTTGAGATGTTCAAAGTCGAGACTTGGTAGATTCTTAATATAATTTCCTTTCATTTTTATGTCATTGTTTTTTAGTATTTCAAACGAGTTTTTATGGAAATTTACAAGATAATCGTCGAGAAGAAGACATCGAACGGAAAGAAGATTAACTGCTAGATCTGGGATGTATAGCGTTTGATTAAGAAATATTTCTCCATAATTATTCTTCAATCGTATTGATCCAACACCTTTTATTTTTAGGTGATCTTGACCGGAGCTAGTTTGCACGCTTCCTAGTTCTTTGAGCTCTATAGTTTGAAAAAGTTCCAAGTTGGATGTCATGTGAGCTGAAGATCCCGAGTCTAGAATGAACATGTGAGATGAGCTTGAGATTGATGAGTGAAAGCTACTAACTGATGATTCGGTTTTTGCTTCGGCTTTCTTTTGATAATGAGCAGCTCGCTTTTCGGGGTATAATTTCCAGCAGTTCTCCTTCGGATGGTCAGCTTCCGGGTTGTGATAGTTCCTTCGACATCTTTTGGACTCATCGGTGTATAGGGTGATTGGATTGGATCGTGTACCACTTGCTGAAGCACGTGTTTCAATGTTGTGATCATGAACTCGAAGATGATCAAAAACAACATCAATGGTTGGCTCTTTGTCGGAATGAGTTATTTGATTAACAATATCATTCATGTCGGCCGGAAATTTGTGAAGGACCATGTGTCCTATAGCATCATCAGTGAACGTCCATCCGACTTCTATGAGTTGAGATTGAAAATTTTTCATAGTGGTGATAAAACCAGGAATGTCGTCCGAAGTGTATGGAGCACGAAGAAACGATTGAAACACTCGAGCCTTGTTAGAGGCTTGAGTGGAGGCAAAGAACTTAACAATCGATTTCCACGTGAGTTTAGCGTCTTTCTCATTGACGGAGTCGACAACATTGGCTTGAACGGTAGGCTCGAGTTTAGCCACTATGATTGCTTTAAGAAAATCATTTTCGTCCGGAGTGAGCTTGTCTTCATCGGAGGTGAGAGCCCTCTCAAGTTTTACAACATCGAGAAAGTTAAGAACTCGTCGTCTCCAAAATGTATAGTTGTCCATCGTGAGAAGAGGTATGCCTTCAATCACGGTCTTGAGAACTGACGAGTGAATCTTGTCCATTCTGTTAGTATCGGTTGCCATAGCAGGTGTCTGGTTTTGGTAAATCGAGGAAGTGGTCTGAGGTTGATTGGATGTCAGTTTTTTATCGTCGGACATCAACTGATCGTATTCGCCTTTTTCGACTGTTAATCGTAATGGACTGATGACTGTATTTCAGAAGACCAAAAACCAGAACTGAAGAAACAAAATTATAAGACAGATATTTAATGAATGTTAATGATAAGAAACAAGAAATAAGAAATAAGAACAAACCCTGTTTGGAGAATATTAATCTGATATAGTGGACAACCAAGTAAGACAAGACAGTTTTTATAAGACAAGGAGCTGAGAGGTCAAGTTGATTAGTTAATAGCTTTGAGTGAGTTGAGTTGAATAGAGAAGAAACAAACCAAGAGGACAAGAGTTATGAGAAACACAAGGATAAGGAAGATACAGAATGGAGGACAAGTGGGGAACTGTGATGAATAGAACATGTTAGTATAATGTTGAAGGAGATCAATGATGAGTGGAAATGCATCAGTGCATTTCTCACCAAGTTGAATACTTGATGAGTGATTGATATCGCCGTTGAATGTTGTTCTTGAGATTGGCGGAAGCAGTTTCGAGTTCGGGTATGAAACTGAATAGATTGTTGGACAGAGATGGAAGAGATTGTCGAGGGAAGAGATTCAATGATTGACCGAGATCTTTGAAGAAAAAGCGATACAATTAGGGTTTTCTTGATGAGATTGAATTCAATTACTCAGAGCACACGCGCGCACGTTGCATGATTTGAGAGCACAAGAAGCAAGTTTCAACAGAAAGCCATAATGTGGCTGTAAATACATAGTATTTATAGTACACATTATGTAATGAAAAGAAAGGAAATGGAAACAGAGTGACATGGGAAAGTCTGACGTCTTGTCGAGACCATCCTATACGTCTTTATGACGTATAGTGTAGTGAGGAGTAATCTCTGCATGAGATTACGTAGCCGAGCTACAACAGAAGGCGCCTTTTTCCCATTCAATGCGGCTGTTACAATCCGCAACTGCATTCAAGACGACTTGAGCAGTAGTTGAATCCCACGGGAGCTAAGCCGCCGCCAAGGTGCCTCAAAGACGTCTGCTGATCCAAGTCGTCTTCCAGGCGGATTGCGATCCGCCTCAGAGACAACTATGCAGCCGAGTTGAAGTCGGTCTGCTACCGACTTCAAGACGGGTGCGGGCCAAAAGTCGTCTTGAGGGCGGTTTGGAATCTGACAGCTCACCCAGCTTGGCAAGTTTGGTGGAAACATTCGCCAGAATGTTGCCACCAGTTTGGGCCGATATTGTTGCTCTTGGGTCTCTATACTAGACACTCGGGTTGGTAAAATTGCATGTATGTAGTTTAGAGTTAGTGAGAGAGAAAAAATGGGAAATACAACAACTTGACTTAGGCAACCAGGACAAGTGTTTTTTTTAATATCATGCATTGAGAGATCAAGGGAAGCATAAGTGAAGGGGAGTATGAGTATAAATAGGAGGGAGAAGGAAGTGGAGAGTCAGGGATATCAGACAAGAGAAAGGAATGAGGTTGAGAAGGGTCAGGGTAGATAACTTAACCCTCCCGGTAAGCGTTCAAAGATTGGCCATTCTGATTCTCTAGTGCAACCCGTGCTGAGACGGTCTCATAAGTTGGAAGTTGTTGGTCGGCCTCGGTCCAATCGTCAATGGTAGATGTGCCGTTCCAGAGCCAAGCATCCAGCTCGAGGATGAGGTGTCCAAAGGCCGAGTGATGTACCCTTGATTGGTGCCGATGCACCTCCAAATCAGCATTGATGTCTTCCCAGGCAGAATTGACTTTCCCAGTGGGGTTGGCAACGCGGTTAAGTTGGTTAATGTTCATCATGGCCCTAAGGTAGGCCATTTGTGCCCGGTGTGCTTGTGTATTTTGAGTGTTGCTGTGGACCTGGCTGGGTGTGAGGTCCTTGAACCAAGGGTCCATATTGATATAAGTATCAACTACTAATTTCTTGAGCTTTGGCGGTGGTACTGCTGAGGCTCCACTGATGAAGCCTATTCGGATCAAGTTTGAAAATAGGGGCGCTGATAAACGCACGCCAACGGCGCACGCCAAGGCAACCCGCACACCACTTTTTTTTGGCGTGCGGGGCCTACACGCCAAAAAAAATTGGCGTGTAGGGTCTACACGCCAAAATAAATTGGCGTGTGAGACCCCACACGCCAAAAATGGCGTGTGGTTCCCACACGCCAATTTTTTTTGGCGTGTGGGCCCCGCACGCCAATTTTTTTGGCGTTCGGGTCCCCCCTCGCTCACGTAATCGAATGGGCCCTCCCATTCGATTACGTGAGCGGGCCGGCTGACGAGGTTATACAACCTCGTCAGCCGGGAGGACTTCCTCCCGGCACGAGGCTGTATAACCTCGTTGGCCAGGAGGACTTCCTCCCGGCCGACAAGGTTATACAACCTCGTCGGCCAGGAGGAAGTCCTCCTGGCTGACGAGGCTGTATAGCCTCGTCGGCCAGGAGGACTTCCTCCCGGCCGACGAGGTTATACAACCTTGTCGGCCAGGAGGAACTCCTCCTGGCTGACGAGGTTATACAACCTCGTCAGCCAGGAGGAAGTCCTCCTGGCCGACGAGGCTGTATAACCTCGTCGGCCGGGAGGACTTCCTCCTGGCCGACGAGGTTATACAACCTCGTCGGCCAGGAGGAAGTCCTCCTGGCTGACGAGGCTGTATAGCCTCGTCAGCCAGGAGGACTTCCTCCCGGCCGACGAGGTTATACAACCTCGTCGGCCAGGAGGAAGTCCTCCTGGCTGACGAGGCTGTATAGCCTCGTCGGCCGGGAGGACTTCCTCCCGGCCGACGAGGCTATACAACCTCGTCGGCCAGGAGGAAGTCCTCCTGGCTGACGAGGCTGTATAACCTCGTCAGCCGGGAGGACTTCCTCCCGGCTGACGAGGTTATACAACCTCGTCAGCCAGGAGGAAGTCCTCCTGGCCGACGAGGCTGTATAACCTCGTCGGCCGGGAGGACTTCCTCCCGGCCGACGAGGCTATACAGCCTCGTCAGCCAGGAGGACTTCCTCCTGGCCGACGAGGTTGTATAACCTCGTCGGCCGGGAGGAAGTCCTCCCGGCTGACGAGGTTGTATAACCTCGTCAGCCGGCCCGCTCACGTAATCGAATGGGACCTCCCATTCGATTACGTGAGCGGGATCCCCCCACACGCCAAACAATTGGCGTGTGGGAGCCGCACGCCAATTGTTTGGCGTGCGCTCCCACACGCCAATTGTTTGGCGTGTGGGAGCGCACGCCAAACAATTGGCGTGCGGGGCCCACACGCCAATTTTATTTGGCGTGCGGGGCCCACACGCCAAAAAAAATTTGCGTGTGGGAACCACACGCCATTTTTGGCGTGTGGGTCTCACACGCCAAATAAAATTGGCTGGTAGACCCTACACGCCACTTTTTTTTGGCGTGTAGGCCCCGCACGCCAAAAAAAATTGGCGTGCGGGTTGGCGTTGGCGTGCACCGTTGGCGTGCGTTTATCAACACCCTGAAAATAGACTCTTCTCGCTCTTGAGAACCGTAGCCACATGTCGATTGAGCTTGGTTTTGTAGTATGTGTCTTCCTTATAGTTGCTTGGCATGTTTGTGGCCTTAAAAGCGGAGCTGGATTGTTCAATCATAGCCTAGAACATGGCTTTAGTTGGGGCTGATTTTCACATATGAGATCGAAGGAAACAAAGAAAATGCTATTTACCTTGATCATCAAGAAGGGGGTCCGCTTAATTGTGTACTTCTTCGTAGTTTGTCATGCGTAAGCCTCCACATTGGGTTGCAATAACACCTCGCGGATGCTGTTCCAAATGAATACCCAAAAAGTCAGGGGGAATAGTTCCCTGGAGTATGCAGCTGGTGCGGTGTTGTGATTTGAAGGGATGTTGCGTGCAATCTGGCTTTTGAGGCTGATGAGGAGGGTCATCAGCCTCAGTTCCTCTTCAGGCATCTGAGGACAACTTGTTAGCTAATTGTAATTCTGGTGAAAAAAAACATGCAACTACTTACATCAATGAGGCCTTGGGCCCACTGAATCATCTCATTGCTAAGCTGGAATTGGCCATTGATTGATTGAAGATGTGCTTGAACGGCCGCAATCAATTGACTGGTGAGCCGTCTGCTAGATGCCAATGATAACGAAGAGGGTTGACTGGGGGGATGACTGGAGCCCGTTTTGGATGGTTCAATAATGTCTGAACCTTTGCGCTCAATGTTACCTGTAAGCTGGGAATGTTGGCGAGCTGGCGTGCAATATATAGAAGGGGGGCCGGATACATGTGTTGATGGGAGATTTTGAATCGGCCCACTTTGACTCTCCCGGTGGAAAGGTGGGTGGGGGGTATTGAACTCACCTTGATCCAGTCCAGTGGTTGGTCCAGATGATGTCAACCTATTGGCATCATCCGCATGACGAATTGGGTGCTGAGAAACTAAATCCTCCCAACTCTTGCTGGGGGGCTCCGCGAGCTGGTCAGATAGATTTGGGCTGTACATGCTAGGAGTTGCCAACCAGGAGAGTGGCCCCTGGAGGTGTCAATTGGTGTTACAAGTCGGTGGATAAAGAACCATTTATTGGCATAGTTTTCTTCTTGAAAATCCTGGAAGATCCAAGATTAACCCATAGTAATTTATAGTATAAAATTACACATAAATTAAGGTAAATCTTTAATATTAATTATGCAATAATGACTTATAAATTAATTCCCACATGTTTAACTCTCCAGAGCAAGCGCTTTTCCAAGCACTAACCCCAAAGGAAGTTACAGGTACATGTGATTAAAATTATTTAGTTTAATTAAGAGAAATAGACATTAAATTAATTTAATTAATGTGAAATACATATGGCATCATTTTAATTAAAAATGACACCATATTAAACTTCTTACCACGAACAGGCTGATCAGATTCACCTGTCAACTTTGCCCCAATCCCCACTGTCAAATAAATTGCAGGGGGAATAATACATAATATTTATTATTTAAGGAGGAGGTTTCTTCACCAGATAACTTGTTATAAGCTACAAAGGCGCTCACCTTCTCCTGTAAGTAAGGAGGACTGGCCTTTATTTATATACTATCTTAATTAGTTAAAATTCTTCAAACAAATCCCCCCCAATCAATTAAATACCTTTAATTGGATTGGAAGAACCGTGTATTAAATCTGGTTAGCCCTTCTAAGGATTTATTCCCTCAATAGAAGTTTTGGCAGCAGGGTAATAACCTGTTTTTATTTGATACTTAGTGTTTTTATAACACTTAAAGTTATTATTCTTATTGGTAATTGGTTCATTACACTTTATAAGTGTAATATTATTCTTTTAGTCCTTACTGTACACGCCACAACAAGTGGAGTAGAGTACAGAAAGCTGACATGTATTCTAAAACATGTATAATATTTTTATGTTTATAAAACCTCTTGGTGTGAAACTAATAGCATAAACTGGTATTTTCCCATTTAATTTTAATTGTATTTTGGGGACATAAATGGGGGGTAAATCAAGACCAAGTGACACTCCATTCCCTTGTTTAACCAAGCACTGATTTCCATTTAATTTTTTATGCACTATAAACAATTATTCTCTTTGAAATAGTTATCACTCAAAATATCTTATCACTATGAAGATCAAGGGTCAGTGGTAGACTTTGATTTTACATATTTACCATGACTAATATCCTTTGTTTTTTCCTTTCAGGATTTCAATCTGTGTTTCAGCCTAATGGGCATGAAAGATTTATGTGTGTTTCTTGTGGTGGAAAATTAATGGACTGGAGGTATGTTCACCGACACCTGCAGACACCCAGTCACAAAGAGATGGATTCAGCTTTGATTATTGAACAAAAGAAGGCTGAAAATACAGCAGGGGCTTATCCTCATGATACAAGTGGAGGTTCACCATTGACAACAAGCAGGCTTTCCTTATATGATGGGCTGGAGCGGGGTGGCTCACTATTGGACAACAGCAGGCTTTCCCTCAATGGGGTAGATGATGTGGTTATACCAAATGTGACTTGGAACTTTCAAAATGATTTAGATGATACTCACCAAAACTCTTCCCCCCCATTGGACTTGAATGACACATCTGGTTTTGGCTTTGGTGGATCTGAGGATAGTTCAGATGATGGTCCAGAAAGGGAGTTAAACTGGAATGATTGGCTGATAGATGATCCCTTATCATCTTTGATTCAAGACCTGGGTGCTGACCGCTTTAATTTACCTGGAGATGATATTTTACCAGAAAATGATGAAGATTTGGAGCCAAGTGGGATATGGTATCCATTTCCTGAAAAAATGGTATGTGTTTTCTCTTCACCTATTCCACATATAATTTTGTTTTGGAGATTGAGATTCTGTTGCATTTCTCTGGCTCTTTTTCCTTTATAGTATCTCATTGCAGCCCTGATACTGGGTCACTTGCATCATATAATGTCACGGTCCATGTATCACCAGATACGCTTGATACTTCAGCTTTGTCATGTGATTATTCCACACTGGGAAACAGTCAGGAGGAGAAGGGAGAAAATCCACAAGATGCTGAACATAAATATTATTTAAAATGTATCAGTATTGAATAACAAGTGTTATTCCCTTAGCTTGAAGGATATCATCAGTCATGTGAGTACATAGTACCATCATTTTGTCTAATCAACACATCTGGCATGGTAATTTATGGAAAATTTACTTTGTGGTGGTTTCAGGAGCTGGGAAATCCTTATGTCAGTGAACATCCAGAGTTCTATCCCCATGAGACATTTGGGAAGAATATACATTCCATATATCAAAGTCAAAAATGGCGTGAATGTTTATCCTGCAATGGAAGAGTAAAAATGGTTGAAACTGCAAATAAGCACTATTAAATCTTTGAACCCATCACACTAAAAGGCCCTGGACAGAACATTGTTGTACCAATTTTCTTCTTCAAGGTGGAAAATATTTTACAGGCCAAATGTATTGTACCAAAGTTGAATGATTACCCCAACACAGATTTTCATAATTGCCAGCCCAATCTGGCAATCATGATACCCAGTCATATAAGATACAATTCACCTGAGCTTCAGACTATACCTGCGGACCAATTTGACCTGACTTATTATGAAATGCCAAGTATTGGACAAAAGAGATTCATTGATAAAATTGGCCATCAAATTATTGAAGTGAACAAATTGGGCCAACATTTTCCCATCCCTGTACCCAACCCTTGGAGGAAAAAAGCCAAAGGACAGGTGATCCGTCATGTGCCTATTACCCTATACTCTGATGATACATCAGGAAACCAATCCAAGAGATGGAATAAACATGTCTCATATTATTTAACTCTTAGTGGTCTACCCCCCTCACATAGCAACATGGAGGATGATTGCCATTTTGTTTCTACATCTAATGTAGCAGGGCCACTGGAGTTGGGAGAGTCAATTGTCCAAGAGATGAAGTAGGTCCAGTCTAAAGTGAATTATGAAATTAAGACATATTTCACTGACATATATATATATTAGCTCTTTGACCACTCAAGGTATATTTGCATATGATGCAACTCTCAATGATGAAGTTTTGGTCATGAGTATGGCTCTCTGCTATCTGGGTGACTCCCCCATGGCAGCCAAGGTCACAAATACCCCAATTCCTGGTAATTGCAAGAATCCATGCCGAATGTGCCATTTGAGGCTTGATGAAGTTAAAGAAAGGAGTAGTATGGATTACATTTATTGATTCTTTGGGATAAAAAACTTACCAGCTCCACGCCGGTGGTATCAAACTGGTCAGAAGACAAATGAGGCATGGGATGTACCCACAACAAAATCCAAGGCAGAATATGACAAACACATCATTGAGTTTGGATTGGTTGACAAACTTCAAGATAAACTGATTGAATTGAGACACAACAATACTCATGACCGGCAAAGAATAGAGGCCATTGAACAAGCTGAACCTCACCAACTTGGCAATGTATTTAGACATCTCTTAGAGTTTGATGGATGCAAAGACACACCTGTTGAAATTCACCATGTTTTCTCACTTGGAATTGTCAAATATTTGGTCAGGGACTTCATGGAAAAACAGAAAAACCTTGCAAAGATGGAGGCTCTTTTCAACTCATTTAACTTGGAAGGCCTAAATATCCCACCAATTCAAGGCAAATACATGATTACCCACTGGAGAAGCTTTGTTGGGAAAGCCTTCCGGACTTTAGTACAGTTGGCCCCATTTGTTTTTTTTCCATTCATGGATGAAGGCCAAAAGAAATCATGGATTCCTCTATGCACAATTGGAAGTCTAATTTTCCAAACCCATATAGAAAGCATGGATGAATATATTGCTGAATTTAATACAAATATTCAGGTATTCATGTATCACATTCTCAGAATGCCAGCACAATGGGCGTTGATAAACGCACACCAATGGCCCACGCCAACGCCAACCCGCACGCCAAATTTTTTTGGCGTGCGGGGCCTACACGCCATTTTTTTTTTGGCGTGTAGGGTCTACACGCCAAAAAGAAGGGGGTGTGAGACCCACACGCCAAAAATGGCGTGGGGGTCTCACACGCCCTTTTTTTTGGCGGGTAGGCCCCGCACGCCAATTTTTTTTGGCGTGCGGGTCCCACACGCCAATTGCGTGTGGGAGCGCACGCCAGGCGTGCAGGTCCCCCCTCGCTCACGTAATCGAATGGGAGGGCCCATTCAATTACATGAGCGAGCCGGCTGACAAGGTTATACAACCTCTTCAGCCGGGAGGACTTCCTCCCGGCGCGAGGCTGTATAACCTCGTCAGCCAGGAGGACTTCCTCCCGGCTGACGAGGTTATACAACCTCGTCAGCCAGGAGGAAGTCCTCCTGGCCGACGAGGTTGTATAGCCTTGTTGGCCGGGAGGACTTCCTCCTGGCCGACGAGGTTATACAACCTCGTCGGCCAGGAGGAAGTCCTCCTGGCCGGCGAGGCTATACAACCTCGTCGGCCAGGAGGACTTCCTCCTGGCTGACGAGGTTGTATAACCTCGTCGGCCAGGAGGAAGTCCTCCCGGCCGACAAGGCTATACAACCTCGTCGGCCAGGAGGACTTCCTCCTGGCTGACGAGGTTGTATAACCTTGTCAGCCGGGAGGAAGTCCTCCCGGCTGACGAGGTTATACAACCTCGTCAGCCACGAGGACTTCCTCCTGGCCAACGAGGTTGTATAACCTCGTCGGCCAGGAGGAAGTCCTCCCGGCCGACGAGGCTATACAACCTTGTCGGCCAGGAGGACTTCCTCCTGGCCGACGAGGTTGTATAACCTTGTCAGCCGGGAGGAAGTCCTCCCGGCCGACGGGGCTATACAACTGCGTCGGCCAGGAGGACTTCCTCCTGGCCGACGAGGTTGTATAGCCTCGCCGGCCGGGAGGAAGTCCTCCCGGCTGACGAGGTTGTATAACCTCGTCAGCCGGCCCGCTCACGTAACCGAATGGGCCCTCCCATTCGATTACGTGAGCGGGATCCCCCCACACGCCAAACAATTGGCGCGTGGGACCCGCACACCAATTGGTTGGCGTGCGCTCCCACACGCCAATTTTATTTGGCGTGCGGGGCCCACACACCAAAAGAAATTGGCTTGTGGGAACCACACACCATTTTTGGCGTGTGGGTCTCACACGCCAATTTATTTTGGCGTGTAGACCCTACACGCCAATTTTTTTTGGCGTGTAGGCCCCGCACGCCAAAGGAAATTGGCGTGCAGGTTGGCGTTGGCGTGCGCGCTTGGCGTGCGTTTATCAACGCCCCAGCACAATGGGCCAACAAGCCAAAAATACATATTTTATTACATCTCCCTGAATCAATCAGGTGTTTTGGGCCACCAACTTTATTTGCAACTGAGAAATTTGAGAGCTTCAATGGTCGCCTCAGCCACACTGCTGTTCACACCAATCAACAGAGTCCAGGACATGACATTGCAATCAGCTTCAGTAACTACCAAATTATGCGCCTGATACTTTCAGGTGGTTACATGTTTGACACCAATCAACAAAAGTTTTTCCAAGCTTCAAAACAAGTGAGAGGGATTTTTTCAGGAAACCCAGCAATCCAAAAATCAATGGGATTCAACCCACCAAAAGGGGATACCCATGGACAATACCCCTCAGTCAAATCATCCATAATACCTGAAAATGAAACTGAAAATGTACCTGAACAATTGAAACAGTATTATCCAGCTTCCCAAATACGCCAGGTATGGATATTAAACATCAATGATAAAGAAGCTATCCAGAAGGATACGTGTGTCATTGTAAGTAGTACCCATTTCATTGGTACATTTTACATGTCAAAATTAAATAAGACACTGACAAAAATTACCAAAATACCAGGTAGATGACCCAAACCCCCATGCAGGAATATCATCTGTACTTTCCATTTGGGAAGTCATCTACCCCAAATTATACATTTTGAAAATAGAAGAATGCAAACTAAATGGCTTAAAAAAAGATTGTTTAATGCGGATTGTGGAAAAACCGCCAAACTTTACTTACATTCCTAAAACTGCAAGGGCGTTGATAAACGCACGCCCACCCCAAACACACGCCAATAAAAAAAAGGTGTGCTGCCCGCACGCCTTTTTTTTATTGGTGTGCGGGCTGCATGCCCATCCCTGGGCGTCAGCACGCCTGGAGATGGGCGTGCAGCACGCACGCCCATCTACAGGCGTGCAACACTGCAGGCGTGCAGTCGCACGCCCTGTTCAGAAAAAGGTGTGCGGTTCGCACACCCCTTCAGAAAAGGGCGTGTGGGTCGCACGCCCTTTCTATGTGTATAGGCAGGGGGCACGCCCCTGCCTATACACATAGATCGGCGGACCACCAACCTATGTATATAGGAAGGGGCGTGCCCCTTCCTATATACATAGAATTGGCGTGTAGTCCGCTACAGGCATGCGGCACTGCAGGCGTGCAGTCGCACGCCCTGTTCAGAAAAAGGCATGCGGTTCGCACACCCCTTCAGAAAAGGGCGTGTGGGTCGCACACCCTTTTTATGTGTATAGGCAGGGGCGTGCCCCCTGCCTATACACATAAAAAGGGTGTGTGACCCACACGCCCTTTCTATGTGTATAGGCAAGGGGCACGCCCTTTCTATGTGTATAGGCAGGGGGCACGCCCCTGCCTATACACATAGATCGGCGGACCACCGACCTATGTATATAGGAAGGGGACCACCCCTTCCTATATACATGCTGATGTCATGCATACAACAGAATGTACGCATGACATAAGCACCCCCCCCCCGCCCCCCACCCCCCCTCCCCCCCAGCGGATTTCAACCGCAACCACCACCTCTCTCGATCCATCGAACGATCACTTCCCCCCTCCCTCCTCACAGCCAGCTCACGGAACTCCCCCCCTCCACACCAACCCCCCAGACAAGCTGAGCCGACCCACCCAACCCGATCCGAGCAAGCCAGCCACCCAACCCGACACGGAACAACCGGACAAACCATGTGGGTGTTTTTTCTCTTTTCATCCTGAGACCCCGTGAGCCCCATGCCCCCGTGAGCCCACCCGTGCCCCCCGTGCCCCCGTAAGATCAAATAAAAAAATAGAAAAAATAAAATAAAAATAAAAATAAAGTAAAAATAAAATAAAATAAAGTAAAAATAAAATAAAATAAAATAAAATAAAATAAAAATAAAAAAAATAAAAATAAAAAAATAAAAAGGGCATTATTAAAAAAACCCAGTTTTTCCGCGTTTACACCCGGTTTTCTGCGCAGATGTGGCTGCCCAGCAAACCCGGTTTCCCGCGCGCACACCCGGTTTTATTTAATTTCGAGTTTTTATTCAATATGCAAAATGAGGGTGGCACATGATGCGCACAGGCTTCCCAGGTATGCTCATCCAACTTCCAACATCAACCACATTGAAATCCGCTCACCACAATCAAAAACCAACCCCCCCCTAAATCATCAACCCCCCGTAACTCATCAACCACTCAACCAATCCACATAAAAAAAACACCAAAATTCCCCATTTTTCCTCCTCTCCGCAACCCCAGTCACCAATTTCACTTTTTTTCCCCAAATTTTCCCAACTCCTCCCACCACCCATTTTCACTCCCCCCACTACTCCTCATCCATTTTCCACCCAAACCCACTAAAAATAACACCAAAAAACTTCGTTTTTTCCCCTCTCCACGCCACCTCAAAATCTTCCATACCCCACCAATTTTTTCAACCTTTCCCCCAATCCAAAAAACCCCCAAATTCCAACATGTCTCACATCAACCCCCTCTTCCTCGCCAAAGATGCCGCCACCACTCCCGCCACCACTCCTGAAGTACCCAACCTTGCTCCTCCTCCTGAGTTAACATATCAAACAAAGGAGGAAATGCATAGCTCTGTCCAAACTTGGGCCAAGAAGCATGGCTATGCCCTCTGCATAACCCATTCCTCCACTGAAAATGGGGAGAACAGATCCACTTATCAATGTGACAGATCTGGGGTTTTTCAGACCAAAGATGGTACTCACACTGCCAGCATAATTGCCTAGGATGAAGTCATCCCAGTTAAACTGGGATGCACTCAACCAATTTAAACTTGGTTGAAATCAACTGATGAAATATAAATCCAAGGGACCCCCCTTGGTTTTATATTTCATTGGTTGAGGTCAACCTACTTTAAATTGGTTGTTTGCATCCTAGTTTAACTGGGATGAACTCAACCTAGGCAATTATGCTGGCAGTGTCAATTGGGGAAGACCAAGAAGATTTCCTGTCCTTTCAAACTTACTGGAAACTTCTATAAGAAGAAAGGCTACTTCCAAATCAAGATCAAAGATCCTAGCCCAGCTTCTGAAGATCCTTCCATCCATGCCGTCCATCACCGATTAACCGAAGAACAAAAAACCACTGTCACCCAATTAACCCATTCTGAAGTTCGACCATTAACTATTAAGACTGCATTATTGCAAGACACCAATCTCCCCTCTTCTGTCACCCTCAATACCATCTACAATCACCGTAACCTCTTGAGATCCACCCAACTTGAAGGACGTACCCCGATTGAAGCTCTCGTTCATGAAATCCGCCATCATGAATTCTACCACACAATTGATACCTCCGAAGGCCACATGACCTCTTTGTTCTTTGCTCATCCGAAATCCCTTGACTTGGAAAAACAATTTCCCACCACTCTCCTCCTTGACTGCACCTACAAAACCAACAAGTTTAAAATTCCCCTTCTTCACATCGTTGGTATTAACTCCTCAAACAAATCTTTTTCCTTGGATTTCTGTTTCCTTTCTGCTGAGAAGATAGCCAACTACTCTTGGGCCTTGGATCAGCTTTGCATCTCAATGGACAATCAATCTCCATCTGTACTAGTCACCAACAACGAGGCCGCCCTAATCAAAGCAATTGAACATGTCTTCCCAAATTCCTCACATCTCCTCTGCTCCTGGCACATTATGAAGAATATCCAGTCCAACTGCTACAAACATTTCAACTCTGAAGAAGAATGGTCCACCTTTCGAAACCATTGGAATCAGTTACTCCATTCCAAAACTGTTTCAGACTATCACAAGAACTTCACTCAGCTGTCTATGACTTGGAATCTGCCAACCGCCGACTACATCATCTCCAACATCCTCCCTTGCAAAGAAAAAATTGGTAGCCTGTTTTGTCGACAAGAAAACCCCACTTCGGTAACACTATCACCTCTAGAGTCGAAGGTCTTCACGCGTACATCAAACAATTCATCAACTCTTCCACTGCCTCCTTTGCTGCTGTTGTCAAACAAATCCACCAAGCTCTGACCAATCAACTTCACAAACGGTACATCAAATCATCTCAGCACTCCTACAAACTCCTCACTGGCCTCCCCCCTTGTGTTGGTGATCTAAATGGCACCATCTCCCACTATGCCCTCAAGATCATCCATTCTCATCACATCTCTAAACCACCAACTACCACTTGCACTGGAAACTACTCTTCTCACATGGGTATCCCTTGCATTCATCAAGTTCACGAAGCAAAAGGACTTGGCAGCAAGTTCACCCATTGCAAATTCCATTCTCAGTGGCATGTTAAAAAGGATCTTGAAGTGAGTTGGCTAATATAATTTCCTGGTTTCTGTTTCTCTCTCATAGCTTTATAGTTCTAATTTGTTTTTTGCCTCCATTTATGAGCAGACATTCATTGAAGAGGACAACAACGATGGATCAAGTGACGGTCTACTTCCCACCAAAGAAAACAACGAGGAAATTTTCTTGACAGATCTCTTTAAGGAATTCCAAACGTTTCAACCTGGCAAGCAAAAATTCTACATTGGCGAAATCAAGAAGCTCTTTCAAGGGAACTACACCACAGTGGCCATCCAGGAACCTCTCTTTAGCAAGGATCACCAAGGACAAGGAAGACCAAAGGGCGCAAAAAGGAAACACAAATCAACTACTTCAACAAAAAGGGATCCTTCAGGCTATGAATACACAGAATTGGAGAAGAAAGGAAGAGTAAGGCCCAGGAAGCTGGTGACAGAACACAAGATATTTATTCATTTATCTCTTGTCTGTTTGTCTTTGGTTATTGATTTCTTGTGAACTTGTAGGAACCTTTGGCCAAGACAAAAGGACGTGGTAGGCCTAAGAAGATGGATGAATCTGAGGAATCCGAGGTAATGATTCATCTTTATTCTTCACTCAAATATCACATCTAATTATTTCTCCTTGTGTTTTCTAGGCTGTGTCAACAGAAGAGGAAAGTGAGGAGGAGTCTGAATCAAGTGGAGAGCTTCCAGAGGTGGGTGATATCATTCAAACATGGCTCAGAACATGAAGGAGGAAATTTGAAGACTGTAAGTGTTTTTTATTTCCATCTTGAGTACATTATACTGAAGTTAAATGATTTTTTGATACATCAGAGGTCTGGAAAAATACTTAAACAGGTGAAATTTGAATCAGTTAAAGGACCAAGACATATGAATACACTTTGGCAGAAAATGATGCTTATAGGCCTTTTGATGTGAGTTTTCCTAATTTTTTTGAAGAGATCTTTACTTCTGAGCTTCTTATTGGTTACCCCTTTCATAGACCTCAATGGCTGCCAGCTCAATCTCTAATCCTGACACCTATATGTCTGAGGCACTCAGTTGGAGTACTTACAATAATGTGTCTGTTGATTTGGTTAGTAATTTCCTTTTATTTAGTGTTCATTTTATATACAATTAATCTTTTCTCAAATTATCCTTCAGTACAAGTACAAAGAACACATTCATCCCAAAGAAGCCATCCAACATCTCTCTACAATTACCAATGTCAAAGGCAATGGGAATTGTGGATTTTGAGCCGCTGCAGTCAGCATGGGACGTTCCTCAGACGAATGGATGAAAATTTGCAAGGAAATGAAAGAAGAACTCAAATCAAACCCTTTATATTCAAATCATCAGATGCTAAAGAACATATGGGGCGCCAACCACAAGGATCTAATTGATGCACTCTCTGTGGATGGAAAGGACAGGCCCCACTGAAGTATTGGATGACCTTCCCTGCTCATGGATACTTGATGGCTGACACTTATAAAAGACCTGTGGTCTTGTTTTCTGGTCTAATGCCCACCATTTATCTCCCTCTCTCTTCTCCACCCACCACCACCCACTCTCCCATATGTCTCATACTCATTCCCAGTCTTCTTCATCTCTTCATCAGCTTCACGTTTAAGGCTGAAATATGGCTTCCCCTAGGATTGATCCATATTGGCAACATTGGGCTGAAGAGGAAGCTCTGTTGTGGAAAGAGTGGATTCAGCCCAATTTGGAACCTTGGGGAAAAAGTGCTTTCCCTCCAATAAGAAGATCTGCCAGAATTAATAAGATTGTTGATGTTGAATAGTTATTTGTCTATTTTCCTATATTCCATTTTATTCTGATAAAATTCCATTTTATTCATTATATTCTGATACAAGTCAATTTTATGATCTGTATTTCTTTCCAATGAATTATTCACCCTCTAAAGTGTATGAAACCATTTAAAAACTCCCCAAATATCTTAAAAGACAGCCGTGAAGGTGGTTACAAATAAGTTCTGTCCAAAAATCATAAAACAAAAAACCAGTAAATTTAAAAATAAACTGTTTGTTGCATTAAATTCTACACCCCTTAAAGTGCTTTAAGAAGATTTAAAACTTTGAGAAGTCCTGAAAATTGAGCCGTGGGGAATTGTTTTTGAAAAAACCGGGTGTATGGGCAAAATGAAATAGAAGATGTTGTTTTTTTGGAAAATAAAAAAAACCATAAAATTCTACACGCCAAGAAGTATCTTTAGCAATTTCAAAATTTTGAAAAACCTTAAAATTCCGCCCGCAAAAAAATGAAAATAAAAAAACCAGGTGTAAACGCGGAAAACCGGGAACTCCGCAGCAAATCTTACGTCGCCGCTGCGTAAAACCGGGTGTAAACGCGGAAAAACCGGGTTTTTTTTTATTAAGGCCCAATAAAAATAAAATAAAATAATAAAATAAAATAAAATAAAATAAAAATAAAATAAAAATAAAATAAAATAAAAATAAAATAAAATAAATAACACACAAAAATAAAATAAAATAAAAGTAAAATAAAATAAAAATAAAATAAAACAAGGAAAAAACCAAAAAAAAAACAAAAAAAAAGATATGATAACAAAACTAAAATTGGATCAGGGCCCTTAGGCCCTGTATTGACAGTGGGACAAGCCCCAAAGGGCCTAGTAAAGGGGCAACAGGGCCCACTATGACTGGCCAAAAGGAGCCAACTGTGCCCTTCCCAGCCGCCCAAGTTTGACATGTTAGGCCAAAGGGCCCCTTTATATCTCCGCATAGGTATCCAAGGGCCCCATTCCCCTTTTCCAAGCCGGAAGGGCACACCAGCACTTGATGTTCTTCCACTCAGATCCAATTAATCTCTCCACATCTTCATTATTATTATTTTCATGCCAGCTGATTATTTCTTCTTGTTCCTCTGAACGCACAGATATCAGCAAGTATTCTTTGCGTCAACTTTTATTACCCTCCAGCAGTGTAAGTGCATGTCTATCAAAGTAAATATCATCCAAAATTACTCACTCTGGCCGTTATTTACAGCAGAAAATGTCTCAGCCAGGCCAAAACTCCTCCTACTACCACATATCTTCCAACCCATATGGCGTCCACAATCAGCTGCACCCCCAATACCCTAATGCAATAATGCATGCCAGTGGTCAGCCTAATGTCACCCAGTCTCACTTGGCACAGCATGTATGTAAAAACTTCCCAATGCTTCTACTTAAATAACTGGCTCACACAGTCCTTCCTCCTGCCTCCATCAGCCGCAACCACCAGTCCCATTTGGGCAACCCCCTTGGTTCCATGCCCCATCCAACTCCACCATCCCTCCTCAAACGTCTGATCAATTCCCCAGCTTCCCCAATTACCTACACAATGCTGCCGCATCCTCAATACCCCCAATCACACATAATCCTACACACCAACACCCCAGCTTCACCAACCATGGCCACCCCTCATATCCAACAAACTCAATGGCCTTTCCAATTCAAAATCATGGCCAACCTGCACCCCATATGGGGCACCAAATACCATCATTTGGTCCATACAACAACATTCTCCCCCACCAATCATCCCAAACTGCCTCCTATAGCAACAGTACAGCCATTCATCACATTCCAGTCACCGGCCAACTCAATCCTAACTTTCCAAACTACACCAATCCAGCAATCACCCTGCAACAGACGTCAAACATTCCTCCCACCCACCAACCCAATCAACCAACCTCCTATACATTACAGCAGGAAATGTACTCCAACAACTGGAATGCCCCCCAACCAATCCAACACCCACCATAAATACCCAGCAACCCATCCGCATCAATACCCAGCAACCCGTCCGTCAACCAGCCCACATACTACTGGGACAACAACACCAACCAATCCGCTGTCGAAATCAATTCTCTGCTTGACTCTTTAAGTCCGCCTGCCCCATCTGCGCAACTACCTACATCAATTGATCCACTGGCTTCCTTGGTTGTCCCTCAAATGACTGACAATACTGCTCAAGGTAGGTCTAACTTTCTCTTGTAATGTATATTTATTGAGAGCTGACAAACTGTAAATCATCAGCTTTTACCCCTGATTTCCTGCCTTCTGCAAATGACCTGCCTGCTCCCTCTTTTCCCACCCAAACCAAAGAGGATCAAGCTCAAGGTGGGGCGTTGATAAATGCACGCCAACGCCAACCCGCACGCCACTTTTTTTTGGCGTGCGGGGCCTACATGCCAAAAAAATTGGCGTTGTAGGGTCTACACGCCAACATAATTGGCGTGTGAGACCCACACGCCAAAAATGCGTGTGGGCCCCGCACGCCAATTGTTTGGCGTGCGCTCCCACACGCCAAACCATTGGCGTGTGGGAGCGCACGCCAAACAATTGGCGTGCGGCTCCCACCCGCCAATTGTTTGCGTGTGGGGGGATTCCCGCTCACGTAATCAAATGGGAGGTCCCATTCAATTACGTGAGCGGGCGGGCTGACGAGGTTCAAACCTCGTCAGCGGGGAGGACTTCCTCCCGGCCAACGAGGTTGTATAACCTCGTCGGCCAGGAGGAAGTCCTTCTGGCTGACGAGGCTGTATAGCCTCGTTGGCCGGGAGGGACTTCCTCCCGGCCGACGAGGCTATACAACCTCGTCGGCCAGGAGGACTCCTCCCGGCCGACGAGCTATACACCCCTCGTCGGCCAGGAGGAAGTCCTCCTGGCTGACTAGGTTGTATAACCTCGTCTGCCGGGAGGACTTCCTCCGGCTGACGAGGTTATACAACCTCGTCAGCCAGGAGGAAGTCCTCCTGGCCGACGAGGTTTGTATAGCCTCGTCGGACCATCTGTGGTACCGTCTGCAGTCTGGCCCTGCAAGAACCGCCCAGGAAATGTCTGTTCCCTCCCCAATCCCCCTGGAAATGTCTGTTCCCTCTCCAATGAGTGAGGAAAATCCACAAGGTGATTGTAGCTTTCACTCAGAAAAGTCCTTTGCGGTGTTCTTACCAATGTTTATTGTACAGATCCCAGTGCATCTGCGCACCACCCCAACCAAACTTGTTGATGCCCCAAATCTCCCGGATGGAAATGCTTTGCCCAAAGCCCTACTGACCCGTGAGGATGTCAGATTGTTTGACTAGTCTGTGGGAGGTCAGTGCCTCATTGATTTATCATACTGTTTCCAATGGATGCTCATGGGAATTAATTTTGTAGAGCCGATGGACCCTCCACCTGAATACTGTTCACTGTGTTGACAATCTGAAGAAATTTGTGTCCACATGGGCCACCAAGCATGGTTATTGGCTGGCGGTCTCAAATCCAAGGCGGGGAAGAACATTTACCTTGCCTTCTCATGGCTGGAGAAGACACTACACCGTGGACTCTGTCGGGCTCGTGAATCACGTAATAAGCGAGTTGGATGCGCCTTCAAGATTCGGGCCACTGTTTCATGTGCCAAGAACTGTGAAAACGACTATTGGGATCTCCGCAGCAAGACTGTCCCTCACAACCACAATGTCATCCAGCACAACTGCGAGGCCATCCACAAGACACTTGGGGCAGAGGGCCAAGCAGAGGTGGCTCGACTGGCCTCTCTTGGTTTGCAACCACAGGCAATTGCCCGGCAGCTGAGTATGACTGAGGGACGCTTTGTCACGAACAGGACAATTTACAACACACAAGCAGCGCAGAAGATAGAGCGGAGGGCGGCAACACCCCATCAACCATCTTCTACGATGCCTCAAAGGCATACAAGGGTTCACATGAAGTTTACCATGATGACAGAAGCTCCCTCTACCTATGGTTTGCGCACCCTGGATCAATGTTACTCGCTCACAAGTTCCATCATGTTGTTAATATTGACTGCACCTACAAGACCAACCTCTGCAAGTACCCCTTACTACATGTTGTTGGCCAGACCTGCACAAACAACTTGTTCTCAATTGGATTTTGTCTCATGAGGAATGAGAAAAATGCGGCATACTCTTGGGCTCTGAATAAGTTGAAGTGAGTGTGGTGATTGTCTTTTTTAGTATGAGATTGATAATCTGATGGTAATCCACATACACCTATCAATTCTTGCAGGTCGGTACGGGAACCAGAGCGCTCTCCAAAGGTCTTTGTGATGGACAAAGAGGTGGCTCTCCGAAATGCAATTGCGGAGCACTTCCCAAATGCAACCTCAAACCTATGCGCCTGGCACATTGATTGGAACATTGTCACCAACTGCAAACAGGCTTTTGCATCCAAGGCAGACAAATGGACGAGTTTCATGAAGCTATGGCACGAGGTTACATATGCTCCGGACAAACCCTCATTCGACACAGCTTGGGGAAAGCTTCAGGTGGACCTCAGGGAACGAGCAAATTTTCTGGAATACCTTCAGAACCATGTTCTGCCCTTTTGCAAACAATTCATGTCTGTGGGGAATCTGACTTCATGTAGAGGTGAATCAGCTCATAGCTGGCTCAAAACATACGTGACATCTGGCAAGATTGACTTTGCTACCCTTTTCCTGACCATTTCATCAGCTGTGGACCGGCAACTGGACAAAGCAAAGGTCACCATTGGCCATGAAAGGATCAAAGGGCTATCCGGACTCCCAACCGTTTTCAAGCCGCTTCACACCAAGATCTCCACCGATGCGCTCAAATTGGCTATTGGAGAGTAAAATAAGTACTTGAAAATGAAGAAGGGCAAACATGATGATCCGGTCAGGCAGTGTACGGGGAACTTCAACCCGGGAATGGGGGTCCCATGTGCACACTTGATTGAAAAGTTGCTTGAAGAGAAGGGTGATGTGGAACCAGCGGACTTTCATCCCCAGTGGCAATTGTGTTACAACCCAGATGGACCAGTCAGTGTATAAATCTGCCCCCTCCTCCATAACCCATTGGCTAATCCTGTTTGACCTTGCTTAAATTACAGAACCTTGATGAGGAGCCGTATAACTTTGATGATGATTTTGAGGCGCTAAAGCAGGAGATCTTGGAATCTCACCCCTCCACAGCTTGCCGGCACTGATGAAGAATTTCCGTCGAGTTGTTGCAAACACACATGTGGTCCCACTGATTGAGCCAGACCCCATCAGACAAAAATCCAAACCAAATCAACCTCGGAAGAAGAAGAATGGAAGCCGCCGTGTGCAAACCCGAGATCCTACTCAGGCAGAAATCGTGGAGTCTCAGATTGAAAAGGCACAGACAGCCAAAGGGAAACAGCGCGCAAGGACCAGTCAGAATCAAGCGGGCCGGAGAAGGACGGACAAGTTGCAACAAGATAGCTCTTCATCAATGGAAGACCCTGATGAGCTGCCCACCTTGGCCAGACTGACCACCCCAAAACCCCGAGGCCGACCAAGAAAGGCTCCCGATCCCGCAACATCTTCTGAAGATGACAATGAATCTTCTGAAGAAGACAATGAGAGCCCACCGTGTGTGGCCAAGCGCCGAGGCCGACCTCCAAAGTCTCAGCTACCATCTACATATGCAGCCAACAAAGACTACCAACCAGGCGGCGCGTCACATAAGCGGAAAGCAAGTCCCCCCACTTCCGACCTGCCCAAGTCCCAACGCCATATGCAAGAAAAGCCCTCAGTATCATCTGCATTGAGTCAGATGTCTTTGGCAAAAGGGAGCTCCGCAGAAGGCAGTCATTCTGGGTCATCTAGTGGAGTATCAGACTCATCCAATGATCAATCTGACGGCAGTGATGGAGATCCCTTTGGGTCTGAACGAGATGCATGTGAATTTGCAGAGGACAATCCGATTGATATTCCTCTTGCCGGGACTTCAATTTCAACTTCCCTGGTAAGCCCCTTGAATCAAACCAACAAGATTCTCCTAATAGTGATTGGCCTAATTGTTCTGTTGTATTTTTCCAAATCAGGATGCTATTCCTATGTCGCATACGGAAGGTGATTCTCAGGCCAATGACCCCCCCAGGCCACCCACTTTGGAGGTAAATTCAAGGGTTAGGATGAACCCATTCAATGAGTCAACATTATAACTGATTGGCTTTTCTGGTTGAATTCAGGATGAAAGTATGGTTGTAAAATGTGGTCCCACCTTAGGGACACTGGCTCAAGCCTCTCAAGAGGTTCTGTCTGATACATCAGTAAGTGAACATAGTGTGAATTCATTATGATTACTGATGAGAGCAAAGCAATTTACTCACTCGTTTGTGCTTATGCTGAATTTGCCCTCATCTCCCCCAGGTTGAGGAGTTACCTCCTTGGGTCATTAAGTATGTCCAATCAAGTTATAACCCCAAAGGCGATGGCAACTGTGGGTATTCTTGTGTGGCACATGCAGTGGCTGCTGAAAAACCCAAGGGCCCGTATTCTAGAGATAATGGGTGGTATCAAGTGGGATTGGACATGTTACACGAGCTGGACATCAACACGGCACTTTGGACGAGGAAGCTAGGTGGACCAGAAATGTTCGAGAAGACCTACGACAGCATTTGCGTGGAGAATCCCAAGGGACCAGTGCCCACTTCCAAGTGGATGGGCAGGCTTGATGGTGGTCCTATTCTGGCTAATGCATACAATAGGCCAGTGGTGTTCCTCACAAACAACGAAGCAGCTGGCTGCATGACGTTTCTCCCTTCAACTGTTGCACCCGACCCCAAACCAGCAAGCCCAATCTACCTTGCACTAATTAACGGGAATCACTGGATACATGTTATAGTCAAGCGTGGCCTAGTACCTTTCCCTCCACCGTCCATACCTAGATCATTTCCAAGAGCCAAGCTGCTGGTGGTTGAGCATCATTGAACCAGCCACACTTCTTTACTCCAAAACTTGCAAGCCAATGTAACACCCCTCCTCTGATTTGTAATTACTATATTAAATTTGTTTCCATAAATAAAAGTAGAGTAACGGCTGTCAACATTACTCCTGAATATTTTCAGCCTCCTTGATGCCAAAGACAAGTCTTTCTAGCTACAAGTGGTGCAAGGATATAAGGAAAGAGTGAAATTACTCTGGGTAAGGCTTTAAGGTTATAATTCCCAAATAAAACAGGGGAATTGTGACATAAAATTTAGAGGAAAAATAGGACAAATAAGGTAATATTTATATTAAATAAATTTAATATAATTCAAACCAGAGGACCCTGATAAATCAGGGGTGGTGTAAATCTCTCTAAGGTATCTTGCACATAAATTTCAGAGGATTTAAGTACCTGGAACACTGGGGCCTGTTGAAACAGGGGTGGCATAATACCAGGAAAGGAAAGTGGGGAATATCTTCAAGAAAAGGGTTATTACTTACTAGTAATAAACCTTGACGGATCTTGGGGATATTCAGGGTGAAACTGGACAGTTTTGGGCGCTTTGATGGGTGGATGGAGGAGGTGGATGGTCACTGTAGAGTTGTTGGGGAAGACAGGGCTAATAACTACTAAGAAGCTTACCAGACTGTTTTAAAAAGATGTATATCTAATAATACGTGGGTTGGGTATAAAAAAGCTTGAGGAGCCTTCTTTGGGCGGTTGAAGAGCTCCTTAAATAGTCTTGAGTTCCCTCTGGGGACCCTGTAGGTATTATTGGCCAACTTGTGGGATATTTGGACCACATTTTGGCCATTTTTGCTTTCTTGGTGACGCTTGGCGCGGGCTTTCAGTCACGCGGGTTGAACTTCAAGGGATGCGGACTGCGGTGCGCGGGGTTTGAGTAAAACACAGTGTATTTACACTATCTCCCCTAATTTACACAAAACCTCATTTCCGTGACTGGAAATTGGGTTTAAGCATATGTATATGAGTATATAAGCATAAAGTTAGGTAATCATACTTTTAACTGATCATTAATACAACTTTCAGTTATTAGTATCATATCATATGTATAATAATAAGTTTTAGTTGCACACCAAGACTGACACCTATAATGTAGGAAAAAGATAAACCAAAACACAAATAATGTATCATTTGGATGGAAGTGATCAATAGAACATGCAACATGTAGAGCTGGAGACACAGGATAGGAGTTAAATACCATACAAGTAAGAAGTGATAGTTGGACAAAGATATTTCTATATCTTGAGAAGAAAATGTGGAGTAGGTGGTGAGTAGCAAAGTAGTGGTAAAATTCTTTGTAGGTTCTTTCCCAATCCACTTGGGGGAGTCCATTCTCACCAATCTTGTTGAAGCCCATAGCATACAAGAAGTCCAGAAAATATATACGAAGATTGTCTAAAGTTTGGTGGGGCATTGGGAGAGTAATACCACCATCCGCCTTTTGTTTAAGGACTTTGGCCCCAAATTCTAGCAAGGCTGAAGCGTTGGCATTGCTGGCAGTCTGTCTGTTGAATGTGAAGACTGATGTTGGACCAAAAACGAGCAGACCAGCTAGCATCTGGATCTGAGAGGGTGTATTCCTTGTGGAGCACTCATCCGTCCTTGTATGCTTTGGACGTGGCCGGGTAAAGTCGGATAAGCTGCAGATATACGCCAGAGCTGACATTGCCCCCACCAGGTGCTGTGACACAAGCATGAGGCCGCCAAGGTTTGGTGAATTGGCATCGAATGTCCCCAGGTTCTCGTAGGTTCGTTGGAAGCCCCAGTGAGCAGAGTGGACCTTTGTTGTATCTAGTGGAAGGGGTTCCCATTGGGCGCCCTGCTGTTCAAGATTACAAAAAGCCCAGCATTGATGTAAAGCAGATTTGGGTTGGAGGTATGCCGTGTCAGGAGGAGAGATGAATGATGCCATGTTTGAGGCCAGTGTGTGTACCTGAGTTTGGTTGGTTATCGTCTTGCTTTTGTTGGCCCGGACAACTTCAATCTGATCCATGTTGATCATGTCATGAGTGATCAGAGACATTGACGTAGCAGGGTGGAGGATTTTTTCTTAACCGCAACCACAAAATTAGTCAGTGTCATTTTTAATTAAATAGATAGTAACTAGGAGAATTACCTGATTTGCAAGCAGCCAGAATTATTGTAACGTCCCGCCACACTCTTTCCTTGAAATTGTGGTCCATTGGGCCATGACGAGAGAGCATATGGGGGAGGTGATTGAGGACATAGGCGATGTTCTTTATCATCTTCTCAGCTGATGTGATGGACCATGCAATGCCACGCGCCAAATTGTTGTTCAAGTTTTCTACCACTGATCTTGGAAGCAGTGGGCCTGGTAAAAATAGTTCCACAGCTGCAACAGACAGACAGACATGAGTTCGAGAAGTGTTTAATGTTTAGAGGAGAGGGGGATGACTCACATGCATCCCGTGTGGACCTTGCAGGGCGAGGAGGGCCTGTTTACCTCTTGCTGGGGTTTGAACTGGAGCTGGGCATTGAACTGGAACTGCCCACTGCACTAGTGGTTGCGGTGTGGGGGATCTTCATGCCTTTCAAGTGTTCAGCCGTTATGACAGTTGTGTCATGACTCAGCATTTCCAATCAAACTGAACTACGCTCCTTAACCAAAAGGCTATGAAACTGGCTGAATGACCAGTTCATGTTGGAAATTTGTAGTGTCATATACCACCATATGACAGTACCCCCGGGGTTAAGGGCACTTTGTCTCGAATGTGCTATGGATGGTGGCACTAATCCATCCCTTCATGGAGCCATATTCAGACACACTCTTGACGCTACAAGGAACCACCAAGACTGCGGGGAAACTTCCCTCAATGATAGAGATGCTTCGAACCTCGACTTTTGAAGCAGCTTCAAAGTTATCTTCGAACTTCAAAGTTATCTTCAAAGTTATCTTCAAACTTCGAAGAAGTGAAGTTCAAAGATAACTACAATCTTGCTACCAACGGGTGGAAACCCTCAACAATGGTCACAGGCTGGAGGTGTCCTGATCGCGCATTGAGCCCGTGGCAGGGTTAGCCAGTTTACTGTCATGACTCAGCATTTCCAATCAAACTGAACTACGCTCCTTAACCAAAAGGCTATTACACTGGCTGAATGACCAGTTCATATTGGAAATTTGTAGTGTCATATACCACCGTATGACAGGTTGGGTGAGGAGTGAATAGGTCTCTTGGGAAGTTTGGGCCGGTTTCCCTTGGGTTGATATGCACAATCTGTTGATGAGAGGTAGACGAGCCCTGTTGAGGGACTGGGCTTGCACCACATGAGGGAGGATCGTCTGGACTTGGGGTGTGATGCCGGGATTTTTTGGATGTAGGATCATTGGATGTAGGATCAACAAATATTGCAGTTGGATAGCGGTAGCGAGCCCGGCGTGGGTGACTTTCAACAATAGTGGAATGTGGGCGTGGGGCTGCACGATGGTTGTACGGCAAAGAGACTTGTGAGGCTGGAGGGTTGATTCCCAATTCTTCAGGGTTGGTTTCCCCCTTGGCATCCGGGTCTTTATATTGTCATCACGATTTTGGATTAAGTTATGCAAGGCTCGGTTGGCATTGTGGGATTCTATGGCGGCAGTTATATTATCAAGTAAAGCCTCATCAGAGGCGGAGAGAAAGGTGCTTTTTCCTTTGCTGTTACGCCTGGGTGATCTTATTGGGTGGATGGGGCCATATGCCGGGTTCATCACGTTGGGCAAGCCGTTGTCAAATGGAGCGGGTTTGTTGTCCCATTGAGCTGGTATGTTGTTAATTCGAGTGGGTTCTGGTGTGCAATGAATTGTTTGTGCCGCATTGTTTGCTGAGAGAAAATCTGACAGTTGTGGAGCGGTTGTTTGAGGTGGTGGGAGGTCTTTGGGAAGATCAGGAAACCAAGGAATGAATCGGTTGAGGTTAGGAGGTGGTTGGTTGACGTTAGGAGTGGAACGTTGGACGGTTTGGCTAGCTGGGGGGTCAAACGTGTTTGTTGGAGCTGGGCAAATTGAGGACTCATGACCCTCGTCGTCTGACTCCTTGTATTCAGCTTTGATTTTGTTGGCAAGAACTTCCAGATACTTGTATTCCTCCGGACTGCATACGGGATGCTGAGCAAGCTCAGTGCATTTTTTCCAAAAGTCCAAACCTGATTTGCAGTGTTTTGGGGTGGACAGTGGTAAGCAGGAGGTTTATGGTCATACATCTTATGAGGAAACAGAACTTACGCGATTGTTCATGACTACCAGACATTGTTGTTGCGTGGAAATACGTCTAAAGTTTGATGGAGGAGGAGAAAACGGTGTTGCTGTTGGTTGGATTGCAAAGTAAAACAGATGTCAGCTGCTGCTCCTGGGATTAAGTACCTTTTGCAGTGGGAATACAAAAAAGGGGAACATCAGCCCTTGCCGGGGGTTTGGGGGGGCACTTCAGGTGTGTAGGGGGCTTAGACTGGGGACTTGGGGCCTGATATGCATCTGTGGGCATTTCCCGGGGCCCTTTAGGCTAAGATGTGTCCCTTGCACATTTTTCCTGGGACTTGGGTGCAATGGGGGGCTTGGGAGGGGGCCTAGTGGCACATTCACACCTTGAATGTGTCCATAGGGGCCACTGGTTCTAGTTGGCCCCTTTTGGCCAGGCCCAGATGCCCCCTTTTGGCTGGCCCATCTGGCCCCTTTTGGCCAGGCCCAGGTGGCCCATCTGGATCCTTTTGGCCAGGCCCAGGTGGCCCATCTGGCCCCTTTGGGCCATCTGGCCCCTCTGGGCCAGGCCCATCTGGCCCAGGAGCAGGCGGGGTTTTGGGTGAGGGGCAGGGGGGACAGGGGGCGCGGGGGGATTGGGGGGGGAACGGGGGAAAAGGGGGAAAAGGGGTGACATTGACTTACTTGTCAATGTCCTGGCGGCTGGCTTGAGGTTGTTGGGCGGCTGGGTCGTTACGGCGGCTCGGGTTGGTCAATCGGGAAGGGTGGGGTGGGCTGGGTTGTGCGGCGGCCGGCTGGTAGGTGGGTGGGGGCGGTTGGTCTGCTGGTGGGGTTGGTGAGATGGTGGTTTGGGAGGGATTTCAGGAGGGGGGGGAGGGCCTATTGGCAAAGGAAGGGGGGGTGGGGGGCGTGGGGGGGGGGGGTGCTCGTGTCATGCGTACAATCTGTTGTACGCATGACATCAGCATGTATATAGGAAGGGGCGTGCCCCTTCCTCTATACATAGGTCGGCGGTCCGCTGATCTATGTGTATAGGCAGGGGCGTGCCCCCTGCCTATACACATAGAAAGGGCGTGTGGGTCGCACCCCCTTTTTATGTGTATAGGCAGGGGGAACCCCCCTGCCTATACACATAAAAAGGGTGTGCGACCCACACACCCTTTTCTGAAGGGGCGTGCGAACCGCACACCTTTTTCTGAACAGGGCGTGCGACTGCACGCCTGCAGTGTCGCACGCCTGTAGATGGGCGTGCGTGCTTCACGCCCATCTACAGGCGTGCTGACGCCCAGGGATGGGCGTGCAGCCCACACGCCAATAAAAAAAAGGTGTGTGGGCAGCACACCTTTTTTTTTATTGGTGTGCGTTTGGCGTGGGCGTGCGCCGATGGGCGTGCGTTTATCAACGCCCCAACTGCAAGTGAATGTTTTATCATAGAAAATACTTTCCAGCTCAAACTCAGTGTCTTGTTACCTGAAAAACATCAGAAAATTGTCTGCTCTGTCAATGTCCAACACAACTGCTATGATGGTGGATGTCAGCCCGGGATATCAATTAGATCAAGAAGAAAATGACAAGAGGGCACCACAGTTTCATGTGAAATAAATCACACAACTCATAACAGCTATCTCTTGAATGCATTTTCACATCATAAACCTGGTGTGAACCGTAAAATTTCTCAATTAGAAATTGATTGCATTCAAGATCAGGACATGACTGAAGCTGATTGTGTTGGTCAAAATATCTGGAACAATAATATCACCAAGAAGAAAAGGAAAAACATGCCAGAAACAGGATATCAAGCCCCAAGCTTCAGCCCCTGTGTTCCTTCCAGATTATCTTACATCCCAAGCAACAGCCCCCATGTTGCATCAAGATCCCTGTATCACCAAGGTCATAGCCCATCACATCCATCCCACGCCCCAAGCTGCAGGCCAGATTACATCCCAAGCAACAGCCCCAATGTTGCCTCAAGATCCCTGTCTCACCAAGATCCTAGACCATCACACCCATCCCAGGCCCCAACCCTCTGCCCTAATGTTCCTTCCAGATCATCTTACATCCCTAGCAACAGCCCCCAAGCTGCATCAAGCTTGCCATATTTCCCAAATTATGGCTACAATCATGCATCAAGCTCACAGTCACACAAGTGATTTGTTTTGTAACAAGAATCTTATGGCTAGCAAATAGAGTTAGAGTGTAAACAAAAAAATGTCTGGCCACTTATAGGAGATGGACATTTCAAGAAAACTGAGGTTGTAATGTTTTGCATGTAAATAAATAATATTATTTAAATTTTAACATCTATTGCTGGACTACCCTTGAGGGGTTTGACATTGTAATGTTCAACAACACCCATTTTCTGCGGACAATGATTGCTGTACTCAACCATTGTTGAAAGCATTAATCAAAGTGAACTATCCGTTTGTCATCAATGTTGTAATCCTCACAGCCAGGTATAATTGCATTCCAGAACACGTCCTGGTTGTAGACCGGTCCATTGAGTGATCAAAGAATTATTGAGCCAGTCCCAGGCGCCACATAGTTGCATTCCACATTCACTGCCAACATGAATTCATCCAAAGTTGTATTGTCCACCAATGCAGGAACCGTCGGCGCATCTTGTCTGACAACACGGGTCCATCTTGTTGGGTCTGTTGTGCTTGGAACATGAAGCTTAAAGGAAACTATAATTAAAACAGTATGTCCCTGGTAAAAGCAGGCACCATGAATCAGCCATGCCACCATACCAGGTATTACTTGAGACCTACAGAAGTCATGACATTGCCATCCTCATCAGATAAAATGGGAGAGCTGGTGCGGAAATTGATGGCCACTTTGAGTGAGGCAGTGGCAGTGGTTACCAGACCTAGCTAGGCTTGATCTTGCCCAGTCTTATACTCATGTATGTCAGCTTTCTGTACTCTACTCCACTTATTGTGGCGTGTACAGTAAGGACTAAAGAATTATTTTACACTTAAAAAGTGTAAATAAACAATTTCCAATAGAAACTGTCAGCTTGCTACTATGACAGAGCAACCTGTCACAAGTTTTATACATAAATTATTATAAAATACCTAGAAAATCAAATAATAGTTTGAATATTATTTGATATTCTGAATCTACACTAAAAATAACCTAGGGTACCTCACTCACAGGTACCCCTAATTCTCACTCCTTCACTATGTAAATTAACTAATAAAAAATAGCAAGTACCTTTTCAATAAATGGCACTTGCATTATGTTATGCTTATATATATATACACATATGCTTAAACCCCATTTCCAGTCACGGAAATGAGGTGTTGTGTAAATTAGGGGAGATAGTGTAAATACACCGTGTTTTACTCAAACCCCGCGTACCGCAGTCCGCAGAGCTTGAAGTTCAACCCGCGTGACTGAAAGCCCGCACCAAAGTTGGGATATAAGCACCCGCGCAAGCACTAAGCCCCTCACAGGCTCCCAAACTTGGCACGCGGACTCCACAGTCACTCAGGTACACCCAAATCAACAAAAACACGCTCCAGTGACCTCATTACATATGTTACATATGTAATGAAGAGTACTGGGGACTAAACAATTAAATATATTAAATGGTATTGTTTATTTGTACAATACATTGATTGAACAAACAGTACAAACAATACTGTGGCTTATTATAAATACAAATAAGCCACTAGTATTAAATCTATAACAAACAGTCCTAATGTACTACAGACTGTAAGTCAATGTAAATAAATAAATAATAAAATAAATTAATAAAAAAATCAATTGGTGACGTGTATTCAAAGCAGGGGCTGCTGAAGCGTCACCAAGAAAGCAAAAATGGCCAAAATGTGGTCCAAAGATCCCACAAGTTGGCCAATAATACCTACAGGGTCCCCAGGGGGAACTCAAGACTATTTAAGGAGCTCTTCAACCGCCCAAAGAATGCCCATCATGCTTCCCAATACCCACTAACAACCTTACCCACTTCTTATGAGATATATACATCTTTATAACACAGTCTGGTAAGCTTCTTAGTAGTTATTCTTTAGCCCTGTCTTCCCCAACAACTTCACAGTGTCCACAAGCTCCACCATCCATCCATCCAAGCGCTTCAAACTGTCCAGTTCCACCCAGAATATCCCCAAGATCCCCCAAGGTTTATTACTAGTAAGTAATAACCCTTTTCTTGAAGATATTCCCCCATTTCCATTACTGGGATTAAACCACCCCTGTTCCAACAGGCCCCAGTGTTCCAGGTACCTAAATCCTCTGCATTTATTTGTAAGATACGTTAGAGGGATCTAAACCACCCCTGATTTATCAGGCCCCTCTGGTTTTTAATTATATTAAATTCATTTAATATAATTATTAATCTATTTTTCTCTCAAATTTTACGTCACAATTCCCCCATATCTTTTGGGAATTGTAACTTGTACCTTACCCAGAGTTTATATAACTCTTACCATCTATCCTTGCACCACCTGTAGCTAGAAGGACTTGTCCTTGGCATCAGGGAGGCTGACAAGAATCTTCCAGCTCCTGTTGATGATGATGGAACCCCTTTCATCAAGCATGAAACCATTGACCTGGACATGGCTTTTTCAAGCTCTGGTCCCTAGATAATTTATTCAAAAGGATTTCTTAGTGAAATAAATGTTTATTGCTGAAATAAAAATTTACCACTAAATATAGTTAGTGTAAAATATTTATGGGGTCATTCCAAATAAAAATGACACCATATATCACATCTGATCACAAACAGGGTGATCACTTCCCCCTGGTGATCTTACTCTGATCACTGCTTTCAATAAGTATGTTAAAAGGATTAATATTTTATTATTTAAGAGGAGGTTTTCTTCACTAAATTGAAGACAACCTCCCCATCAGTTTTAACCCATACATTGATAACTCATTATAAGCTACCAAGGCGCTCACCTTCTCCTGTAAGTAAGGAGGACTGGCCTTTTCTCTCTTATAACTATCTTACAGTTAATATTCCTCAACAAAACTCCCCCCGAATACATTAATATTAATTAATTACATTGGAAGAACCGTGTTATGTTCTGGTTAACCCTTATGTGGAACATTATTTCCACTAGAAGCTTGATAGCAGGCATTAGAACCTGTTTAATTGTTACTTAAGTGTTTTTCCACTATAGCAAATCATTTATAAAGCTTATAACATTTTCATTACACTTTAAAAGTGTATATTCTTCTTTTATTCCTCCCTTTACACGCCACAATTAGTGGAATAGAGTACAGGAAGTTGACACTCATTCTCCAACAGCTTTGCAGGGACTGATGAAGAAGCTGAGAAGAGGTCTGAAAAGTTATCATGTGGTCCCACTTGCTGCACCAGATTTTATTCCTGAATCTTGGAAACCCAACCAACAATGGAAGAAGAAGAAGGGCACCGGTGGATCTCAGCCGCAGAGGAATACTGAATAAGAAATTGTAGAAGAAGAAATTCGCAAGGCTCAGGCGGCAAAGTCCAAAGCAAGGCAGTCCACAAGGAAAGGGAACAAAAAAAGAAAGGCCAAGGTGGATACCATTCCTTCCAAGTCTGACTCTCAAGACAATCAATACAACTCTGACGGCTGAAATGTGCTTCCTGACTCCAATGACTCCAACATGCAGCCCAAATCTGACACATCCTACTTGCGGCCCAACTCTGATGCATCCAACGTCCAGCCAGACTCTGATGACCCCAACTTTCTGCCCACAGTTTCCAGCCTGACACTGGGCAAGAGGCCTGAAAGCCCCACCAACAATGATGCCTCCAGGAATATCAAGCCACACATGTTAACAAGGGGTTTGGAAATACTCCTTGCAGTAAATCATTGGTTGGATTACCCCAGCCCTGGCAAAGAATATCTCATTTCTCCTGCATCACATGGTGAATCCGGAGCTGAATCCCAAGTTTCTTCCCATGATGATGAAACAATGCATGCCCAGGTGACCTTTTCATTTTCCCCAGTGACAATGTCAGCCTCAGAGACAATAAGTAGGTCCTAAACCTACAGTTAGGCCAACACTTATTTCCCTAAAGACTTCAAAATAAACCAAAGTCCCCTAGAAAAAGGGAAATAGAGCTTTGCATCTCATGTAATAATGGATAAACCCATAATAAACAAAACACATACCTTATAATATGTGAAACCTATAGATAATTACCATATCGTTGGAAAGATAAGGATTATAGTCTAAAGGGAAGACATAACCCATAGAAGATGTAACACATAGTGTAACAGTACAAATGAATGGTTTCTACTTTGAGACTAGTGGCCATTCCAGATTGAGAATTCCAAGCCACTAGTTTCTACACTAAGCCCCAAACACCATGTGTCAGATTAATTACAGGACACATGGTCTACGTACAGCTTAAGCCCACATGGTAATTCAACAAGGAGGTTGAGAATTACACATGTACTTATACAGGCACTAAAAGCTCCGAGCCAAGTACTATTTAAAGAAGTACTCCAAGCTCATGGAAAGAAAACATACATAAACACACCCATTACTGCCTTCTTGGTTTTTCACCCAGATTTCCAAGTCACCAATTAGAATTACATTCTTATTATTGCCTTACAAGTCTTTGAAGTAACAAACCAGCCAGTATTCTGTTTATCAGCACCATTTCCTCCCTTATATCACCAACAATCCATCCCTTTAAACAAAGGAACCAAATCTGTCCTCCTCTTTTGGTTAAACAAACCCAATTACCCTTAAAGTGCTTTATTGCAGACCTATATTCTAGGTTGGAGGTTGTCTTTTGGCAACTTAGCTCCTTTTATCATAAAGTTGAGTTTGAGTTATATAATACTCCTTTTTGTTGGCTTCTACAAAGCTATTCCTTGTGTCCTGCAGTCACATTAGAGACCCAGGCTCACAGACAATGTGTCCTGCATGTGAGCTGACTTCATGTATGTTTGTAATATGGAAGGAGATCACTGGCCAAGTAGAAGGCCAGCACTTGGATCCATTGGCCACAACATCCAATGAGGGGATCCCAGCCAACAATGTGAGTGCAAGCTCTTGGTCTTTTCATATGGGACTGCAGTTGATTTCAATGGGTCTGTTTCCTGCTGAACATCAGTTACCTGCCTGGGTTAGGTCATACACTCATTCAACTTACAACCCAGAAGGAGACAGAAACTGTGGGGATTCATGTGTTGCGCATGCACTTGTAACTGAGAGGCCTGAAAGCACCTATGCCAAGGCAAATGGTTGGTATCAGGTCCGGTTGGATATGTTGGCCAAAATGGATTCAAACCGGGTGCATTGGACCAGGAAGCTTGGGGGCCCATCTGAATTCCATTGGGCCTATCAAATGATTCACTTAGAAGGGCCAAATGTTGTAGCACCTCATTCAAAGTGGATGAGTAGGTTTGATGAAGGCCCTATTCTGGCAAATACTTACAATAGGCCTTTTGTGTTCCTCACAAATGACCAAGCAGCTGGGTGCTTGACATTTATACCTGCAACAATTGCCCCGGACACCAAACCACTGGGGTCTATATTTCTGGCTCTGATAAACAACAATCATTGGATCCACCTGATTATGAAAAACACCCTGCTTCCATTTCCCCCACCACATATTCCTAGTTTGTTTCACAAATCCCCCTCTTCAGGATGGCTAAGTTGAATTCAAGCTTCCACATCTCTCTACTCTTCCGTGTCAGTCAGGCCAAGCCAAATGTAAACATGGTTGTAACTTTCATTGCGGTATCATCATTTTCATCACTATTTTTCCTTTATCTAGTAATTTTTTTCATCATAGTTAAATGACGCATTAGCATGGATGGTAACGGATAGAACTTTCAAGGGCACAAAATGCATGGATAGAGTGATAAATTGTACAGAATAATGTTTTATTAGTACTTATTTCATGAATTATTAGTACTAATAATCCATTATTTGTACTCATAAGTAGTAATAATCCATTATTTGCACTTATTAGAGTACTTATTAGTACTAATAATGTATTATTGGTACTAATAGGGTGTATCAAATATGACCAAATCCACAATTGAAACCAGTCAATTAGGTTTTTCCACAAAATTTCACTTTTGACAATTCTGATCCATTTTATATAGATATCCATGGTTTTTAAAAATGGTGGATTTTCAAAACCAGTTGATTAGATAATGGTGGATTTGGTCATGTTTGATACCCCCTAATAATGGATTATTAAACCAGTAAATGAGCCTAGACAGTTTGTAGTTGATGAGTGAGCAGAGTGAATGAATTGTTGAAACAAATTTGAATGAAAAAAAACAGAACAAGGAACAAGAACTGTAATAAATACTATCAACTAGGTTTCAGCTTCTGCTGCGGATTACAAACTGTAAGTATAACTAAGTTATGCTACTACAATTGATATGAAATATGCTAATACACACTTCTTTTTTTCAGGTTAGTTACAATTCACCGATTTAGGAACCAATACCATGGCGTGCTTGAGCTGATAGCAATGCACTTCCTTTTTAAGAAGATAAGAGGCAAAACTAGAGTTTTATTGCATGAGTAACAACATGAAAAAAATAAAGAGAAACAACAATGATGAAAGAGAAAGAGTCGTACCTAGGGGATCTTGATGGTTGAGCTTGATGAGAAGAGTCACAAGAGAAAACAACAAACAAACAAACAAGAGAAGAGACACTACTCTAAACTCTAACAGCTAATGATCCCGTGACAGCGACGACAATGGTTGAGTTGATTTACCGGGGTCTATCGCTAGTGTGTCGGAAATGATTGGTTCCAGGTGGGATGAGGAAGCTTGCTGAGTGTGAGTGTTGCGTTGTAATAAGGACTGAATCTTGGAGCGCGCTTTCTGGAGCGGAAATCAATAACTGCGCCGTAGAGCGCTGATTGAGATTCTGACACTTTTGTCATTTTTGCTCCCGTTACACCATGCACCTTGCTACACTCTCCGCAGCTGTGGAAATCATAGGAAAACAATTGTGGATGCTCTTAGGTTGTGAGCTGATCTGCCTGTTTCTGTAAGCCTGTGAGTTTCATTCATCACCTCTGGGTCTATTCTGTCTATTGTTATTGTGGGTTTGGACTGCGGAATGATATTAACTAATTTGCGCAGCTAAATGGGTTTTGTTATGGCCTGGTGTTATACCAGCACGGGGGAGAGTAGATGCCCACTAAAATAGTGTAGTTGGGTGGTACCTTTTCTTCCTCCCTCAAGGCTATTAGAGGTTTTTAGCCATCATCACTTGCTTGTACACTTGAGATTTTCATTGCTTGTTTTGCATGCAAGGGCCGCAAGGCGGGTGTGGGGAAACATCAAGTGAGAAGAAACATCCTTGAATTTTTGATTACCTGAGAGTAAGTCCTTAATGGACTTGGATATATAGGACATATATCTATCATTTCATTTCAACAATGTTTTTTTTCACAGAAAAAGAAAGTAGAATTTCAAGAAGAGGAAACAACAAGTTAGAGCATTGCATCAATCCGTAACTTCAAAGAAGCTCTACTAGTCCTAATGTTGGATAGCAGAACCCCACAAGCTTCTAATGGGATTTCTTGAGGTGAATAGACACCGTTTGACTTAACATGAACTAATAAAGGAAACAGAGAAATGAGTACTTTGACTAATCCGAGTTGAGAGGGAGAGGGAGTGTCAGCTTTCTGTACTCTACTCCACTTGTTGTGGCGTGTACAGTAAGGACTAAAAATATATTTTATACACTTATAAAGTGTAATAATGCAAATAACAATAAAGAATAATAACTTAAGTGTTATAAAACACTAAGTATCACAAAAGAACAGGTTATAACCCTGCTTCCAAAACTCCTGTTGTGGGAATAAATCCTCAGAAGGGCTAACCAGATTGGTACACGGTTCTTCCAATCAATTAAAATGTACTTAATTAATTGGGGGGGATTTGTTGAGGAATTGTAAATATAAGATAGTATATAATAAATTCCAGTCCTCCTTACTTACAGGAGAAGGTGAGCGCCTTTGTACCTTATAATAAGTTATCTAATGTATATTAAAATTGATGGGGAGGTGATCTTCAATTTAGTGAAGAAAACTCCTCTTAAATAATAAAATAATTATTATTTCACAAGCTTCTTGGAAGCAGTGATCAGGGTAAGATCACCAGGGGGAAATTATAACCCTGTTCGTGATCTGATGTGAAAAATGGTGTCATTCCTTTGTAGAATGACCCCATAATTATTTCACAATAAGTTGCTTAGTGGGAAATAATTATGTCAGCATTGAATAATTATTTCACTAAGGATTACTTGTGAATAAGTTTTCTAGGGACCAGAGCTTGCAAAAGCGCTTGCCCTGGGTGATCAGGAATTTAAAATCACATGTACTTATGTAATTAATACATACTACATAAGTTATGAAGTTAAATACATATGTAATCTTATAGTATATATTACTATGGGTTATGCTGGGATTTTCCAGGATTTTCATGGAAATAACTATACCAATAAATGGTTCTTTATCCATTTATTGCGTGTTTGAAAATTAATTTGCCAAGGATTTTCCTTAATTAAATTTTCTTGGATTTTTGATAAAAAATAGGGGCGTTGATAAACGCACGCCAACGGCGCACGCCAACGGCGCACGCCAACGCCAACCCGCACGCCAATTTTTTTTGGCGTGCGGGGCCTACACACCATTTTTTTTTGGCGTGTAGGGTTTACACGCCAAAAAAAAGGGCGTGTGAGACCCACACGCCAAAAATGGCGTGTGGTTCCCACACGCCATTTTTTTTTGGCGTGTGGGCCCCGCACGCCAAATAAAATTGGCGTGTGGGCCCCGCACGCCAATTGTTTGGCGTGCGGGTCCCCCCTCGCTCACATAATCGAGTGGGAGGGACCACTCGATTACGTGAGCGAGGCCGGCTGACGAGGTTATACAACCTCGTCAGCCGGGAGGACTTCCTCCCGGCCGGCAAGGCTATACAACCTCGTTGGCCAGGAGGAAGTCCTCCTGGCTGACGAGGTTGTATAACCTCGTCAGCCGGGAGGACTTCCTCCCGGCCGGCGAGGTTATACAACCTGGTCAGCCAGGAGGAAGTCCTCCTGGCCGACGAGGTTGTATAGCCTCGTCGGCCGGGAGGACTTCCTCCCAGCTGACGAGGTTATACAACCTCGTCAGCCAGGAGGACTTCCTCCTGGCCGACGAGGTTGTATAGCCTCGCCGGCCGGGAGGACTTCCTCCTGGCCGACGAGGTTGTATAACCTCGTCGGCCAGGAGGAAGTCCTCCCGGCCGACGAGGCTATACAACCTCGTCGGCCAGGAGGAAGTCCTCCCGGCCGACAAGGCTATACAACCTCGTCGGCCAGGAGGACTTCCTCCTGGCTGACGAGGTTGTATAGCCTCGTCAGCCGGGAGGAAGTCCTCCCGGCTGACGAGGTTATACAACCTCGTCAGCCAGGAGGACTTCCTCCTGGCCGACGAGGTTGTATAGCCTCGCCGGCCGGGAGGAAGTCCTCCCGGCTGACGAGGTTGTATAACCTCGTCAGCCGGCCTCGCTCACGTAATCGAGTGGTCCCTCCCACTCGATTATGTGAGCGAGGGGGGACCCGCACGCCAAACAATTGGCGTGTGGGCCCCGCACGCCAATTGTTTGGCGTGCGCTCCCACACGCCAATTGTTTGGCGTGTGAGAGCGCACGCCAAACAATTGGCGTGCGGGGCCCACACGCCAATTTTATTTGGCGTGCGGGGCCCACACGCCAAAAAAAATTGGCGTGCGGGTTGGCGTTGGCGTGCGCGCTTGGCGTGCGTTTATCAACGCCCAAAAAATAGACATAATTTAAATAATTTCATTAATATATTTTTACTTGTCATGAGTGTGGTTTGAACACAAAACCTTATGTGTCAACCAGATATTTCTAAGCTTGCTCTTAACTGTTAGACTATTATACCAATTTTTGAAACAGGGTATAATTTCCATCATAATGAGAAAAATCTAGGAAAATAAATACAATAGAAATAAAATAAAATAAATAATAAAATAAATAATAATATAATTAAAATATTATTAATTATTCAGCTTGCAGTTTCAAGTGTTACATAATGTATGTAATATCTTGGTGGCTGACAGGGAGAGAGGGAGAGGGAAAGGGCTTACAGATAAAATGATCCCGGACTTGCCCGAGAGTAACTTTGCCTTTGATTTCAGGATGTCTCAAGACTTCCTGACTGACTGAATTGTTCCTAGGGTTGTTAAATTTGCACGTTTTGGATCCTTTAGGACAGACAACGATTTTGATGACTCCAGGTGAAAAGCAGGATTGAAATTTGAGACAGTCTAGTTCAGGTATAGGTTCGTGTATTACAATGTGAGGCAAGAGTCTATACGAGGCCATAGCTATTGAGATTTTATAGAGGGGCGTTGAGTCATCCAGGTTACGCTTTTAGAGGATAGAAGAGACTTACCAACGGGAGAAAACTTGGCATGGTCTTTGCCAATCCCTTTTACACAGTGCATCTCTGCTCGGATCTCTTGCCCTGGCCTCATCTTCACCAAGACAATATCTTTGGTGACCGGCCTAGGAGGCTCGCTTCCAAACATATCTGCCTGATCACCTTTTGGCTCATCTGGATTGAAGCCAGGTGGAAGTATGCTGTGGTCCGCCATGTGGGAGCTGTTAAATAGTGATTTCTTTTTAGATTGTAAATGTGTATGTCAATATAATTAGAGCATCCACAGTTGTTTCGATATAATTTCAACAACTGTGGAGCCCTTAGCAAGCTCGATAGTTGATTTATCGAGCCCGTCCCCACTCATGGCTCAATAACCCGGCTCGATTGCTGGGTTATTGAGCCGATCCACACTCCTGCCCTCTGCAACTCAAGTCAATAACTCGTGTTGCAGAGGAACAACAACACCCCCAAAAAAAAAGTACATATTGTGTTGTTACAAATGCTTGGACTTTTTGGATATTTTTGGATGGCACGGTTATGGGATTAAGAGCATCCACCATTGTGTCGCTAACTTTTCCGCAACTGCGGAGAGGTTAGCAAGCACAATGGTTACCCTACCAAGAAACCACGCCCTTGTGACTCGGTAGGGGGGCTCTGCAGCTGGCTAACCAAGTGTCCCCACCCTCGGGGACTCTTCATGTTGCTTGGTAAGCAGGGCTGTAGGGGGGGGGGGATTGAGGAATTGATCGTGGGAACGGAGGACTTACCTTACCAAGCTTGGTAGGGGTCCCTAACTTTAGAGACTTGGACAGAGAAAATTGCCAAGTCTCTAGTTAAGGAGGCCTAAAGAGTGCATGAGGGTGGTGCGCGGGGGCTTTGTCTCTGTAAAGTTGGCTTACCGAGCCACTTTACAGAGACAATGGTGGATGCTCTGAGGCCACAGCCCCAGTTTAATCTTCAGGTTACTGCCACACACAGAATCAGGAATCAGCCATGTTGATCATTAATGACCAGATCATGGGTTTCAAAAAACATAAAATATTGTTTTTTTTTGACAGATTTTAACAAACACAAAAAAAAAAAAAAATGAAAAAAAATGAAAAATGAAAAATGACAAAAGAAAAATGAAAAATGAAAAAATGAAAAATGAAAAATAAACAATAGGGGATATCAAATATGACCAAATCCACCATTATCTAATCAACTGGTTTTGAAAATCCACCATTTGTAAAAACCATGGATATATATATAAAAAGGGTTCAGAATTCTCAACAGTGAAATTTTGTGCAAAAACCTAATTCACTGGTTTTAATTGTGGATTTGGTCATCTTTGATACCCCCTAATAAATAAATAAATAAATAAATAAAAATACATAATAAAAAATACCTCCTGGCTGACAAGGTTGTATAACCTCGTCAGCCGGGAGGAAGTCCTCCTGGCTGACGAGGTTATACAGCAATCTTACCTGGAACGTCCCCGCTGCGACTGGCACTGCTCAGGATGCCTTGACTGGGGGTGATGATTGGTGCTTGAACGGGAGTGACAACAGGTGGGGCTTCGTTTGGAGGTATGATGGCTTGATTAGGCGCTGTAATGGCCGGTGAGTCAGTCTGATATTGGTGTTGTACTTGCTAATCCATATACTTGCCTGATGGAGTGTGAGGGGATTTGCCGGGGGTAGTGTGTTGCACTCAAGGGGTTCGGAAAATTGCCTGAGAGCTTGAGCGACGTAGTCTCTTGGCTGGAGATGATCAAGCTGGGGGTGCAACATCGGCATTGACTCTGATGACGCCACGGGGTTGGGGTTGAGAGGAGTGTTTCATGGGAGAAACACTTCCCGATTGAGCACGTTGCATGTTCAAATGATACAGATGGGGAAAGATGTATGTTGTAAAACACTGGGTGCTTGCAGGTGGGGGGGGGGGGGGGGGAGTGTGTCCATGGGAGGGATAAGTTAAATAGAGAAGAATATTGGGTGCTCAGCTGATTTCGGTTTGTATTCGTCCTTGTCCCTTGCTTCTCCGGTGATATTGGTATATGAAATACAAGTCTATAGCCCCCAATTTTGGGGAAGCTCGATGGTGACTTCTGACACGGATCGACGCCGATCCGCGATCCGTGTCATGCAACCTAACGGGCCAACGTCGACCCGTTAGGTTGCATGTATTGATGCAGTAGAAATGGTGCATGGTTTGTTTGGCTCCAGGAGCCTATTTTTTTAGTTTTATAGTAGATACCGTGATTGGAAATAATGAACAAAAGGAATCAAGAATCTAAGGTTCACAGCAGGGGTAAGTGTTAGTTTCACATCTCATAAGCGACATAAAACAATGAAAACTAACCTGTGCCAATAAGTAGTATATGAACCTGTGGTGTCTTCAGATATTTGTGCAAAATGGGTATGTAGATTTTGCGGCGGTCAAGCAATGCTGTCAACAGAGGGACATTCAAAATTGGAATCCCACCTGTCAAACTTGCCGGTAAATTTGCGGCCGGGGAACGGGCAAACAGATATTGAAGATGCCGACCGTGAGGTCTGTTAGAATTTCACTGTGGAGTGAATTATATTTTATCTTACAATTTATTCACTTACAAGTTTAATTTCATTTCACATTCATTAAACAAGCCTGTCACTTGTTTTACTTCTATATCAGGCTCACCAGAGCTCTCTAGTTGTCTTTCTCTTTTATTTATCAGAAATAACACCAATTCATCCTTCCCATCACTTCTGATCCTGGCCTTCATTGGCTCATTCATTACTCTCAAGAGACTCTCTTCCTTCTCCATGAGCTCATTAAGTGATTACCTCAATTCCATGATCAACTCAAACCTCTTGATTTCATCCAAACTGCCAATGACATAACTCGCCAAATGTGCAGACCACATAAATGGTCCTCAAGGATAAGGGTATTTCAAGTCTTCAAACTGCTGTTGACATAACTCACCAGCATCTCAAATCCAATCTTCAAATAGTGTTAATTGTCTCAAATACTCATTTTAGATTTACTTGTAGTCCTTGAATTCTTTAACTCAAATTCTTTCAAGATTGACGGTGAAAGTTTGGTCGGTGACCAACAGACTCCAATTGAATGTTGTAACGAGGTCAATATGCAGCTAGACAATAACGCAGCACAAGATGTCAGCGTATTATATCACAACAGAGAAGGGAGAACTTTGACTTACTTTGGCAGAGATAGTGGCAGCAACGGGGCCATATGGTAATCCAGGACGTCATTGATATATTCCGGCCGACTAACCTGTTGGATAAAGAAATGGAAGATGAGGGTGATCCAGGGTCAGATCAAAAAAGCGTTGACAAAGGCGGAAAAGGCGGATGGTTTCCTTTCAGTGGGGTTGGGGTGAGTGACGGACAAGTTGAGTGAGAGTGTGGGAGGAAGACTGATGGGGGTGTATTTGGAATCGGGGGAGCCAGAAATTGGTTGCGGTCCTCATGACAGGTAATATGAAATCACTGTATAATTATTGATCAAAACCAGACTAGAAAGTGAAGCAAGTTAGAATACACATTGTAGAAAGAAAAGAGAAAAAGAAAAGGAAATAGATTGGTCGTACCACTAGGACTTATTTTAATAGTTCTATTTTAAACTGTTCTGAGAAGAAAATGAGTGTAAAATTAAAGACTATCAAAGAGAAAGAAAGGGAATATGAGAATTAAGATGATTAGTAAGTCTACAGCGAGAACAGAATGGAAGGATCAGGTCAATGAGAGTACCAACAATGTTATTCTTTTTCAGAGATGATTTTTATATTGTTAATCACTAATGCAAAGGAATAGATGAAAGAGTCTATGAGAGTAATAGAGAAATGGAAGAAAAGAGAAAAAGAAGGAATAATGAAGGTGAGTGATTTGTGTTTAGATGGAAGCTAATATTGGATATTATTTTTACTTTACACATGTAGATTCTTGCTGAGATCTTGATTGAGATTAATCTTGAAGAGAGCCAAGTCGAGCTAGTCGCAGGAGTCGAGCAAGTCGAGTATGAGGAGTTGAGTGAGTTGAGCAAGTTATTGAAGAGAAGAAATCTTGAGGAGATCTTGAGGAGATACAAGTCAAGGAGTTTGAGAAGTTGACTTTGATTGGACAAGAGCGCACGGACGAGGAGGTTTACATTGTTGGACAAAAAGTGTTTCCAGTATTGACATCATCTGGATTGACCTGAGATTTACAACACCCCTCCTTTCTTGATGGCGACTGACCCGTGAAACATACAGCTTGCAGTTTTTCTAGAGATTGATGAGGCGCTGCTTTAGTTAAGGAGTCGGCTAACATCTTGTCTGAAGGTACAAGCTTGAAGTCAATTTTGTTGTTCTTATATTTTGTTCTCAACCCTTTTGCTTTTATGTCGAGATGTTTGGTCTTTGAATTTGACCCAAAGTTCTTCAGTTTCTCCAGTAGGCTTTCGTTGTCAAGGTGAAACAGAGTTGATTTCAACTGATTTTTCCATAGTTCTTTGACTAGAAAAACCAACCACTGGCTCTCCTGCTCTCCATCTGTCAACGCGTTCATTTCAGCCTCCGTTGAGGACATAGTGATATTCTTCTGTTTCTTACTGTTCCACAGGATTGGACAGCTTTTCCAAAAAGCCAATGATCCACTCTGAGATATGCGTGTCTCGTGATTGTCAGCCCATGTTGCGTCTGTGTAGAAATTGATTTGATCTGACGCATCATTCGGCTCTGGTTTTATCCAAAATTTCAAGTCTATAGTTCCGAGAAGGTATCTCCAGACATGAATCACTTGATTCCAGTGAGCTATACCAGGTTTTTGGTTGAATCTTGAAAGTATCAAGACTGCTGCAGCCAAATCTGGTTGGGTCCTGCATGCTAAGTAATTTAGAATTCCGGTGAAGGATTGGTAATTAACATTGAGTTTTGAAAAAGTGGTGTTATCTTCATCCGTGGCTGTGTGTAGTTGAATCGATGGCGTGAGTGGCGTTTTCACTGGGGTTTCCTTCTCCAAATCCAAGAGCGTCAGACCTTTTTCAATCAGAGACTGTTGCAATAGTTCCACCGAATCAATTTTTACTTCCAGATTCATTCCTAGTAGTGTGTCTGGCGAATGAGCTGTGGAGTTAGGGAATTGTTTCAGGAACTGTTCTTTGAACTCTTCTACTCTGCCAACCACTAGCAGGTCATCCACATGAAAGAAGATAAACGAATTTTTTTTCTTGTGGATGAACACGCACGCATCTGAGATCAAAGGTAAGTATTCAATCTCTTCAAACCATCCAGTTAGAGTTTTATACCAATTCATGGGCAACTGCCTCAATCCGAATAATGATTTTTGTAGCTTGAGAAACGGTGCGGTTTGATGAGACCCTTCCGGCTTTCAAATGTATATCTCTTCTTCTAGAGGAGCAAATAAGAACGCACTTTTAATGTTGAATTGCTTTATCGGAAGATTTAGATCAATGGCTAGGACCAGTAGTGTCAACAGAGAAGGGAATTTGCCTGTTGGGGCAAATGTTTTGAAGAAATCTTCTCCCGCCGTTTGCATGAAGCCTTGAATACAGAGCCTTGCTTTTTGCTTTTCAGCGGAGGAGTTAGTGGGCGGCTTAGTTTTGAAGACCCATGTATGGCAAAGCGCTTTCGGAGGTGTTTCATAAATGTCTGTCCATACATTGTGATCCTCAATGTTGTCGAGTTTGACTTTTGCGGCCTTTTTCCACTTTTCTGCATCGCTTCCGGTTGTTGCAGTCTTGAAAGTTTTTGGGTCTACAGTCAAATGAGAATAATGTTCAGGCTTAACTCGACTAGTCCTTTTTTAAAGAATTCTGACCGAGGGATAGATGGCCGTAGGTACAAGTTCTTTCTTGATTTCCACCTCTTGATCTGACGAATTATCAGAGTCGTTTTCCGTTGAGTTGTCATCTCCCGGAATCATTGTTTCTTGTCTCTCTCTAGTGTTGTTGTCTTCTTCTCCAATATCAACGAGTTCTTTGGACAACCTAACAGTAGGAGGGTAAATCAAAGTATTTTTCTCTTCAATCATCAGGTCATCCCAGTCGGTTGCAGTTGTTGTGTTTTTTACAAAGTCAAGGAAAGTGATGTTTTTTGAATTTATGATATTGCCGTTTTCAATCAGTGTTTGGTAAGATTTAAGATCAGCGTCAAATCCTACTAGCTTTCCAATTTCTCCCCTTGGCTCAATTTTTCCTTTTTGTTAATTATGAGAATAGACAACGACTGGGTTCCCAATTGGCTTGAAGAAGCTGACTGGGTGTCATGACTCAGCATTTCCAATCAAACTGAACTACACTCCTTAACCAAAAGGCTATAAAACTGGCTGAATGACCAGTTCATATTGGAAATTTGTAGTGTCATATACCACCGTATGTTGGATGCCCAAGGAATGGATGACACCATACTTGGCCATGACTTCCTGGTTCATTGGAATCCAGATGTTAACTGGAAAGAAGGAGTAATTAACCTTCGAACCGAAGCATCCCAATCAACTAACCTCTCTTCTTCCGTCAAACAAGACTTAAACAGCTTACCTGACCGTTTCATTGAGTTAGATGAAAATTTTCCCCCAGGAGACTTCGAATATCCTGAATTTCCCTCTTCCGTTTCTTTGAATGATCACGGAGTAATTGCTTATTTCTCTAACTTATCTTTTCCATCCTTCTTCGAAGAGAAGGACTTACCTTCATTAAAAGGGTTTTTGTACTCCCTGATCTTGTCTCATCCTCCTTCAACGGCTATACCCAACCTCAAAGATGATGATGATTTTGAAGACATTGAAACCATCCAAAAGACACTTCCAAGCATCTACCATGAATTTGCTGATGTTTTTTCTCCTATCTGAGCGGATACACTTCCTCCTCATAGGCCTTATTATCATCAGATCGAATTTACAGGTCCGGCGCCTCCGCCTGGCCCATTCTATTCTCTTTCGAAGCAGGAATCTTCCGAGCTTTGAGACTACATTGCGGAAAATGTAGGAAAAGGTTTCCTTCAACCAAGCAAGTCAAATACAGGCTTGCCGGTTCTCTTTGTTCCTAAAAAAGATGGTTCTCTTCAACTTTGTGTTGATTACAGAAAACTGAATAATGTCACTCGTAAGAATGCTTACCCAGTGCCTCCTATGGCCCATCTCTTGACACTTTTCCATGGAGCTACTCACTTCTCGGAGTTCGATCTTCAAGGAGCGTACAATTGGATTGGATTGCCGAAGGGCATGAATGGCTTACTGCCATGAGAACTTGTTTTGGTAGCTTTGAGTATACTCTAATGCCTTTTGGGCTTTGCAATGCTCCTTCTACTTTTCAGAATTTCGTCAATGATATCTTTGCTGACATCGTCAAAGTATATGTGGGCGTTGATAGACGCACGCCAACAGCGTAAGCCAACGCCAACCGGCACACCAATTGTTTTTGGCGTGCAGGGCCTACACGCCAATTTTTTTTGGCGTGTAGGGTCTACACACCAAAAAAAAGGGTGTGTGAGACCCGCACGCCAAAAATGGTGTGTGGTTCCCACATGCCATTTTTTTGTTGGCGTGTGGTTCCCACACGCCATTTTTTTTTGGCGTGTGGGCCCTGCACGCCAAATAAAATTAGCGTGTTGGGCCCGCACGCCAATTGTTTGGCGTGCGCTCCCACACGCCAATTGTCTGGCGTGTGGGAGCGCACGCCAAACGATTGGTGTGCGGGTCCCACACGCCAATTGTTTGGCCTGTGGGGGGATCCCGCTCACATAATCAAACGGGAGGGCCCATTTGATTACGTGAGCGAGCCCCCTCCCGGCTGACAAGGTTATACAACCTCGTCAGCCGGGAGGACTTCCTCCCGGCACGAGGCTGTATAACCTCGTCAGCCGGGAGGACTTCCTCCCGGCTGACGAGGTGATACAACCTCGTCGGCCAGGAGGAAGTCCTCCTGGCTGGCGAGGCTATACAACCTCGTCAGCCAGGAGGAAGTCCTCCTGGCCGAAGAGGTTGTATAGCCTTGTTGGCCGGGAGGACTTCCTCCCGGCTGACAAGGTTATACACCCTCGTCAGCCAGGAGGAAGTCCTCCTGGCCAACGAGGTTGTATAGCCTCGCCGGCTGGGAGGACTTCCTCCTGGCCGACTAGGTTGTATAACCTCGTCAGCCGGGAGGGGGCTCGCTCACGTAATTGAATGGGCCCTCCGATTCGATTATGTGAGCGAGGGGGGACCCGCACGCCAATTTTTTTTGGCGTGCGGGGCCTACACACCAAAAAAAAAGGGCGTGTGAGACCCGCACGCCAACAACTGGTGTGCGCTCCCACACGCCCTTTTGTTTTGGCATGTAGACCCTACACGCCAAAAAAAAAGGCGAGTAGGCCCCGCACGCCAAAAAAAATTGGTGTGCGGGTTGGCATTGGCGTGCGCCGTTGGCGTGCGTTTATCAACGCCCAGTATATGTAGTAGTATACCTCAATGATATTCTCGTTTACTCAAAAACCCTCGAAGATCACACTTCCCATATCAAGGAAGTGCTTCGACGGCTTCGAGCTAACAATTTGTTCGTGAAATTATTGAAATGCAAATTTCATAATTCTTCGCTTCACTTCCTCGGGGTTATTGTCTCCACAGACGGTATTGCTATGGACCCTGACAAATGTCAAAAGTTCTTAGACTGGCCCAAACCTTCCAGTGTTAACACGCTTCAAGGATTCCTTGGTTTTGCTAATTTTTATCGCAAATTTATAAAGAATTACTCAAAAACTATTGTGAACCTTACTAATCTTCTTCAAACGGATATTCCTTTTGTTTTCACAGTCAAAGCAGAACGAGAGTTTAACACTCTCAAGAAAGCTTTTACTTCAGCACCCATCCTGGCTCACTTCAGTGAGAAGTGTAAGACTATCCTTGAAACAGAAGCTAGTGATTACGCAGTTGCAGGTGTTATTTCTCAACTCTCCGCTTCTTCGAAGCACTTTCACCCTGTAGCCTTCGAATCAAGGAAGGTACAATCTGCTGAACTCAATTATGAGATTCATGATAAGGAACTTCTCGCAATTGTCCATTGCGTGAAGAAATGGCGCTCTTATTTGCTCAGTCTTCTCGAACCATTTGAGATATTGACTGATCATAACGCTCTTAAATATCTCACGAGCACTAAAGTTCTTACTTGCAGGCAAATTCGATGGTCTGAATTTCTTTCCGAATTTCATTTTACCATCACCTATTGACCGGGAAAATTAGCAGTAATCCCAGATGCTTTGTCACGTCGAGACGACTTTTACCCCTTGGAGGGGTGAGACTTCGCTGACAATAACCCTGACAATGTTCGAACTTTATTTCATTCTGAACCCCAAGTAACTCTTAATTCAATCCAGGTGGAACAGCTTCAACAGAACTTCCTTGAGATTGTTAAAGCTCAAAAGGATGATCCTGTTTGTCAAGATCTTCGAAGGAATACTCCAAAGGATTACACTATGGAAGATGGTGATACACTTCTGTATAAGGGCAGGCTGGTTATACCTGACAACCCTCAGATCAAACTGGATATCTTCGAATCACGACATGATTCACCATTAGCTGGTCATTTTGGTCAAGACAAGACTTACCAATTGATAGCTCGAGACTTCTATTGGCCTGGTATGGTCAAGGATGTAAAAGATTATGTTAACCGTTGTCATACTTGCAATAGGAACAAATCCTCAAAGCATAGGAAGTATGGGTTGCTTCAACCACTTCTGATTCCGCCTTTTCCTTGGCATTCACTTTCTATGGACTTTATTTCTCAACTCCCATTGTCAGATGGTCATGATGCTATCCTTGTGATAGTAGATCGCTTCTCGAAGATTTCATTATTTCTTCAAAGCAAGACTACTTGTAACTTGCAAGACCTTGCTAACCTGTTCATTGAACATGTGTTCTCAAAGCATGGTCTTCCTGATAACATAGTCAGCGATTGTGGCTCATTGTTTGTTTCAGGTTTCTGGACTTCACTCTGTCAACAACTGAAGATAACTCGAAATCTCTCAATAGCCTATCACCCTGAATTGGATGGTCAGACTGAAAGAGTCAATCAGATCCTCGAACAATATCTTTGAATGTTCGTCAGTTATCAACAGGACGACTGGAGCCAATGGCTTTCATTAGCCAAATTTGCTTACAACAACGCCACTCATTCTTTGACCCAACAATCCCCTTTCCAAACCATCTACGGCAGAAATCCTATCTTCGATCCAATCCACATTTCCCCTTCCACTCCTGCCGCAGATTACCTCTCCAACCTCAAGCTTCTTCAAGAGCACCTTTGAACTAACCTTGAAGCAGCCAGTCAACAATACAAAATTCAAGCCGACAAACTTCGAATCAAATCACCAAAGTACAACATTGGCGACAAAGTCTGGCTCAACGCTCGTAACATCAGATTGACTTGACCCACTAAGAAACTTTCAGAAAGAAAACTGGGTCCCTTCTCTGTCAAATCAATCGCGTCAAAGAATGCTTACAAACTCTCTCTCCCTTTGAAGTGGAAAGCTATTCACCCAGTGTTTCATGTATCACTCCTTGAGCCGGCTAAGGATCTTTTCCCGGGAAAGGCTCATCCCCCTCCTGAACCTGTCAATGTTCAAGATCACCTCGAGTGGGAAGTAAGTCGTATTCTTGATTCAAGACTACGCAAAGGCCAACTACAATATCTTGTCAAATGGACTGGATACCAGTCTGACAAAGATTGAACCTCTTGGGAACCAGCACATCATCTTCGAAACTCTCCTGACTTGGTTCAAGATTTTCATTTGACTTATCCTCAAAAACCTCGTCAATCCTCTTAAAACTCCTCTTTCTTCTCTCTTTCCTCTTCTCTCTTTTTCCCTTATCTCTTTTTCTCTTGTTGTTATTCTTTCCTTGAAACCTCCTTACTTAAAACACTCAAAACTTAAAACTCAACCTTTTCTTTTCTCTCTCTTTTTTTTTTCTCTCTCTTCATTCAAAACACTCCCTCAAACAAAAAACCTAATTAATCCACAACTTTTTTTTCTATTTTTCTCTTGTATCTAATAAATTACAATAATAATAAATAAATATAAAATATAAAATAAATTGTATCAAAAATAACTAAAACTATTCATCCTTTATCTTTTTCTCCGCTTCTTCCCAATTCTCTGTTAACTCCTTTATCAACCCTCTAAACTCTTCCATATCTTCTTCATCGATCAAGTTTGACACCCTCTTTGTGATTCAAACCTGATTCAGTTGATGTTCTTCGAAGATCGAACCAAGCTTCTTTGAACGATCCTTCCTCGACTTCTGCTTTCCCCATCCCTCTTCTCTCTCCAATTCCTCTTCATATCGCCTCTTCCTCGAACCCCCTTCTTCGAAATTTTCAGTCAATCTTCGAGCATTGGTGGTTGCAGGTGGTACTTGACTGGGAACCCTCTCTTCAATCCTTTCCTCAACTCTTTCTTCTTCTTCTCTTTCTCTTCTCTCTTCTTCGACTCCTATCACATCCCCCACACCTTCCTCGACCCTCGACAGCTCCGGGTTACCTTTGAGCAAGACGATTGGATTGGGCTCATTGTATGGTGGTGGTGGTGGTGGAGTCATGGTCGTATATTTTCGATAAGGACCTATTATTGCTGAAAAAAATAAAAGTATATGTATTAGTTAAATAACCGCTTAAAATTTAATCCTTCTTTGAACTCACCCAAATCTGGCATATCCTCGGGATCTGGCGTATCCAACAAACTCAACAACCAATAATTGACAGGTCGAGCGGTCCTTCTAGAGCGGCGTCAAAAGTGAATAATGGATGGCAATGGCAATGGTGGTGGGCGAGATTGTTCTGGGGCTGGTAGGCGAGGGGAAGCAGGAGGGCGACTGATACTTATAGGGGGAATGGATGGAGCAGTCGGTGATTCAAAGGGAAAGCCATGTGGGAAAATACAAGGAACCCTAGTTATTCAACAACCTTTGCATTTGGATCGATCACCTCGAGTCGCAGTGCTTGGCTTGCACTCCAGGTTCTGCCGGACACATCTTCGACATCTTTGATCTAACACTTCAAGACCTTCCATTTTTTCTTTTTTTTTTCTCTGTTTTTCTTTTTTCTTTCTTTCTTCTTTGATATTGGTAGCTGTATGGTGGGAATAATTAGTGGTAGTGTGGGAAGTCGGATTGTGGGAATTATCTTCAACCCTCGCAGGAGATCGGCAGTCTTTATACCCGGGCATCTGTCACGCTGCAACCAATGAGCTCAGCTTCGACTACTCATCGAACTTCACATGCATATTCAATTTCGACAAATGCATCTTTGACATTCATTTCAATTGAAATGCAATTGTGTGACACTTAACTTAACGAACATCTTCGACATTTAGTCAGCCTCCTTCGAACCAGCATTTCTAAAGCTAGGAATTGCTTAATCCGGTGATCCTCAGTATCTTCAAACTAATCAATAACCCTCCTTCGATTAGCACTCAAGACCTGAAACCTTAGCCTGGCACTTACCCTCTTTCATCAAGCCTTGCATCTACGCTTATCGTATCACAGAGGATTTACTCATCACTCATCTGTTCGAAATTTATCTCTATCACATGTTCGAACCAATCATAGTTATAGTCATAGAATTGTCTTTAAACCTCATTTGTACATCTTGAATATCCGTTGTGGGAGAACTTATATACCAGAGGTGCAGCACTGAAGCTGAGCCCGCAGCCGCGGGCTCAGCGGCAGACTGAGGCTGAGGTAAGGGGGGTATCTACCAAATGTCATCGGACATTCCGCGGGGAAAAGCACAGGGCGCAGCATGTGACATTCTATAGTTGGCGCGGGCGATCGGTCGAGCGGACGAAGGCCGCTTCAGTATGCGCGACGTAATGGACCGGGCGGAACCACGGGGTTCGGGGCGCCAGGCCGCAAGCGGAGCGGGGGCAGAAGAAGCGGAGTCGTGCGCAGGGAAGCGACAGACGGCTGCGGGGGTCAACGGGGTATAGTAGTCGGGGACAGGCTGCGGTGCGATGCGGGATCAAGGAGACAGGCAAGTAGGGTTCCAGGGACAGTACCGGGGAATGCGGGACATGATCGGGGGACTGTTGTATAAAGAGAGTGTTGTACCAAGGTTGCGGGATTTCTTATCTTATCTTATCATCACAGTAGATAGCTATCAACTACGGCGTATATAAGAAAATCTCAGTGTTTAGAGTTCTCTCAGCGATTATTCAGCGTGTGCGGAAAAGCGGAACTGCGTAGGGCATCATCAGGGCGACGAACGCAAGAGGAACGGTCCCCTTGCTGAGTATCAGGTGTTGCAGGGAAACCAGTTGATTATCCGCTGACAGTGTTTATCCCGCAGAGGAAATCAAAGAACCACCGGAACCAACCAGGAAGAAGGGCAACCTAACATTTCTGTTACCGAGGTCGTCATTATTTCCACACCGTGTATTTACTTCATACTCGTATCTTACCTTGACACTCATTCATCACTCAGATTCAACAGTAGCCTTCTTTCAAATATAAATACTGTTGTATTTTTTCTCTTCATTTCCTTTCCTCAGTTAATTATAATAAAAGATTATTTACGCATCAAATCCTTCGAGTCCAACTTGACCCATTACCTTGAGTTGTGCTCATAGACTTCCTCAAGCCTTTTATCCTCAAACTTATCTTTGAACTAGCCTCATTTCTCCTTTGCGCTTCGACCAGCTAAATCCCGTGAGTACGTTGGGTTGGTTGCATGACACTGGGATTGATTTCAGTTTGAATAACTCATAGGGTGATTTCTTACTTCTATGAGACGGGATCTGAGTCATTGTCAATATAGTGGCACTGAGAATTTTGTCCCACAGGTGTTTGGGTAGATATTATGGTTTGCAACAATTCCAGAATGGTTTCGTTGAAGCATTCTGCAAGACCATTTTGTTGCGGTGTATGCGGATCCAGAAATCTGAGTCAAATTACATGCAATTTGCAATAGTTCTCCAACTCTAGATTAGTGAACTCAGTACCTCTATCAGAGTGAATGATAGTGGGGTAATAGCCGATGTGTTTGGCCTCCAGGTCTAAGAGATGCAATAGGACTCTGAAGACATCTGATTTAGCACCAATAGGGATTCCGGCGCAGTATCTTGTCGCGGCATCAACAATCGTAAGGATATATTGATGCTTTCTGTGAGACATGGGTTTGATTGGGCCGATAAGATCCAGATGTATTTCTTCAAACGTCTTCGTCGCTCTTGAAGATTGGTGTTTATAGGACGCTTTTGTGATCTTTGCTAAGGCACAGGATTGGCATTTTTCATTGAGCTTCACAGGTAAGCCTAATTTATGTCTTATTCGACCAAAGCTGGCACGTCCCAAAGATTTATGGATCAATTCAGAAGACAAGAAGAACTTTTGCGGATGATTTGGCGGAAGATCGAGAACCGGAAGGTTGTTTTTGTAGTGACCCTCAAGCAATGATTCTCCATTTTTATTTATCTTAAATTTATTGATTTCAAAAAGAACTTCATATTGTTGGAGTAGTAGATGACAAAGAGACAATAGATTGGTGTTGATTTTGGGAACAAATAAAATGTTATGGAATGCTAATTGATTTCCGTGGTAAAGTACTGAGATAGACCCCTGTCCTTCAATGCTAAGAGTATTGTCTCCACAACTTGTGTTGATCATTCCTCTTTTGCATTTTTCTAGAGCGGTGAAGAGTTTTTCGTCAGCAACCATGTGTGAAGATGATCCCGAGTCCAGGATGAACAGATAGGGTTTAAGGGTAGAAAAAGCCGAGAGACTGCTGACGTTTGAGCCTTGAGTCTTCTTTCCTTGATAAGGGCGATAAGGTGGGCGCAGCTCGGGGTGAACCATCCAGCAACAATCCTCGGGGTGTGGAGCTCTGTGATTATGTTTCCCAGAAGAACAGAATTTTCCTTCTTGTGAGAACATTGACACGGTACTTGCTTCTTGTTTGGTGTTATTAGCGAGTTTGAGATCGTTGCGATGAATTTCTAGGTGATTGAGTAACACCTCTGGAGTAATGTCTTCCCCATTTTTAGAGTGAGTGATAGCCTGTTTAATGTCATCCAAGCTTGCTGGTAATCTTCTTAGCAGATCGTAAGTAATGAGATCCGGTGGAAAAAAAATACCGACTTCTTCCATCTTGGTTAGACTGCCACAGACTTTGGTGATAAACTTATCGATACAACTAGATTCAAATGTGATGCTGAGGAACTGGTCATACACCCTAGCGCTGTTTGAGGCCTCGGAGGAAGCAAAACGTTTGACAATAGCTTGCCAGAGTAATTGGACATCTTCAGAATTCACTGAGTTCATTCGAGTGAGTGCCAGCCAATATTTTGGATAGAATTATTGCACCAAGCAATGTATTATCTTCTTCCTCTAGGGGACGAGTACCGTCGTACATCTGATCCTTTACTTTTCCTAACTTGAAAAGGCTGGTGATTCGGGTTTTCCAGCTAGAAAATTTTTCTTCTGTTAGGATGGGGATCGACTCGATAGTAGCCTTCATAACAGTTGAATTGATTGAGTCCATGGTTGTAGAAGAGCGTCTGGTTATTGATGATGATGACAGCGTAATTGATAGTGTGATGTCAACTGTTAATTGTAATATAAAATCACTGTATAATTATTGATCAAAACCAGACTAGAAAGTGAAGCAAGTTAGAATAAACATTGTAGAAAGAAAAAAGAAAAAGAAAAGAAATAGATTGGTCGTACCACTAGGACTTATTTTAATGGTTCTATTTTCAACTGTTCTGAGAAGAAGATGAGTGTAAAATTAAAGACTACCAAAGAGAAAGAAAGGGAATATGAAAATTAAGATGATTAGTAAGTCTACAGCGAGAACAGAATGGAAGGATCAGGTCAATGAGAGTACCAACAATGTTATTCTTTTTATAGAGTTCATGCATCTCTCTGAAATTTTTGGCCACATGTCTATCTTTGAAATGTTTCCCCACATGTTTCTCTTTGACATGCTTTGCCGTCTCTCTTCAGATTTGTTGCCCACATGCATCTCTTGGAAATTTTTGGCCACATGTCTCTCTTTGAAAAGCTTCCCCACATGTTTCTCTTTGACATGATTTCCCACAAGTCAGCATGTTTGCCCACATGTATTTCTTTGACATTTTTGGCCACATTTCTATCTTTGAAATGTTTCCCCACATGTTTCTCTTTGACATGCTTTCCCACATGTCAAAAAAAGGATGATCATGGGTCATTCACAAAAAGGGGGAACATGCATGTGGAGTTTCTACACTGGACAGTAAATGTTGTGCGTGGTGGTGGAGGCTGTCTGATCTTGTGACGGCAGTGGGCATAGTGAGACTGCATCAAGGTAGCCTTGGTGGTAGTGTAAGAGCAAGCTGTGGATGGACAGTAGAAGAGGTTGTTGGCTGATCTGGGGATGGTGATTGTGTTGTGTAGTGCATCTTTAGTATGGATGGCAGTTTGATGAACATCTCTGACATGTCTTTTGCGAGCAGAAAAGGTGTCAAAGGACAGTTCACACTGAGAGCATTCAAAAGTTGACATTGTGATTGAGTGTGATGGAGTGAAATAAATGGCCAAGGGATGAAAAGCTGTGAAGCAGTCTCTTTGGTGAAAAAAGGCCCTCTATTTATAGACAAGTGAGCCCCCATGGGGAGCCCAGGCACCCCTGGATGCAAACTGATGCATGATCCCGAGTCCAGGATGAACAGATAGGGTTTAAGGGTAGAAAAAGCCGAGAGACTGCTGACGTTTGAGCCTTGAGTCTTCTTTCCTTGATAAGGGCGATAAGGTGGGCGCAGCTCGGGGTGAACCATCCAGCAACAATCCTCGGGGTGTGGAGCTCTGTGATTATGTTTCCCAGAAGAACAGTAGTCTTCAACACATCTTTGTACTTATCCTTGATAAAAGTAGCTTTTCTTTGTTATAAATGCTCTTGTACTTTCTTCATCTATTTCTCCTGTTTCTCAGTTAAAATATTGAACAATAGATACTTCAAATGAGGCAAGTGGATCTAGAAATTACAATCCAGAATATGGGGTTTCTTGTAGCCTCAAATTTGACTAACTCTGATCAATATGAAATTCAGGGATAGGAATTACAGAGTTCTTTTAAAAGAGACTCACCCACAGGCCAAATGGCAATTGCAAAGGAATAGATGAAAGAGTCTATGAGAGTAATGGAGAAATGGAAGAAAAGAGAAAAAGAAGGAATAATGAAGGTGAGTGATTTGTGTTTAGATGGAAGCTAATATTGGATATTATTTTTACTTTACACATGTAGATTCTTGCTGAGATCTTGATTGAGATTAATCTTGAAGAGAGCCAAGTCGAGCTAGTCGGAGGAGTCGAGCAAGTCGATTATGAGGAGTCGAGTGAGTCAAGCAAGTTATTGAAGAGAAGAAATCTTGAGGAGATCTTGAGGAGATACAAGTCAAGGAGTTTGAGAAGTCGACTTTGATTGGACAAGAGTGCACGGACGAGGAGGGTTACATTTTTGGACAAGATGTCAGCCTGGGTGTGGAACTAACCGTGGTTAATGGTTGTAACTGAGTTAGGTTGATGGTGTAAAGTGGTTTGGGTAATGGTTAAGTCCTGTAAAAAAGGTACTTCCTCAATCAGTAAGTCTTGTCTGAGAGGCTTGCTCTAATTGCTCTAATTAGGCGCATCCAAATCAATACAAAGTATTAATAGGCATCCAAGGAGAGACTCAACTTGGGTTCATGGTGACTACCTTATTGAAGGTAGGTTGTGGCCAATTCTTAAGTAATAACAGTATTAAACTATAGATTATCCAGAATTGGGGGATTGTTGGAGAAAGGGAACTAAGCAAGGTAAATAACTCTAAGGTATGTACTGTGCTGTGGTGTTCTAAATATTCTCTGGGGGATAAACAACTGTTTCCAGTCTGTTTATATATTGTAAGAGCTCCTCAAGGGGGAACTGTGAGCGCTTCCATGACCTGGGAGGTACTGTGGAACTTCAGGGGCAAGACAGATCCTTTTGGGAGGATCTGTTAATGTTTATGATGTGATTTCTACTAAGGCTGTGTTATGGGACACATCTTTGATCAGTAGTCCTTAGTGGGATTGGATCACATCATGACATTTGTATTAATTGATCTGTTATTAATATTAATAAAGTTATTAACTTATAATGATGTCATTTATTATTGGTACATCTCATAAGTATTAATTATTATAATATTAATAAGTTCTTTTATTAATAAGATATTAAAGTACATATCTTATGCGTGAAATATTCCAATGTTAAGGAATGTGGGCGTAATCAGAGGGGACAGAGTGACATCTGTTACTCTGGATATTTCACGTGAAAGGAGGGCAAAGGGCCTACAAGTTATGTATCTTGTATAACAGGAGTACATAGCTCAACCAGAATTATACATGAGTTATTAATGAATATATTATTAAAGTATTTATATAAATTAATGTAATTAATGTACTTTAATAATATTAATATTAATGTAATAATAATGAAGGTATAATAATAATAATAACTATAGAATAGTAATAATAATCAATAAAAATAGTAATTATTATTAGAGATAATAATAATTAATAATATTTGCAGTTACGTGGTACATGTCAGGTACTGTGATATGTACTCAGTGGCTGACAGTTCCTCCCTCTAAAAAACGGGTTGACTAAAAATTTATTAATGGTTTCTTTTGCCAACTCTGTATTGTCTCAGAATTCTTTCTGAATCAGGGGTGTTTCCTTTCTAATTCTCCAGTTAATATAATTACTCCTGCATTTGCACCATGTAAAGCCTTAATTGTATAAGGTCCAACATAGGAATCTCTCAGTTTTTTGGGTCCTGATAAATTAGTGAAATTAAACATGGAAATAAGAACTTGATTTTCAATTTTTACTTGGTGAACTCTTGTGGGTTTTATCCCATCTGTTCTTATTATATTCAAAATATTTCTTGATACATTCTGCTGCTTAATTTGCAGTTTTAGGCATCATTTGATGGAAATCCAGAACTACTACACTAGTATGTTTGGTTCTATGATTTATTAATCTATCCAGAGGTGAAAATCTGTTTTCATTAAAGGCAGGAGACCAAGGTTCTTGTAAATAATTAATCAAGTCTAGTTTCTTATGTTTACTTTGTAGAATTTCTTTAAGAACTTCATGACCTCTGATGCTTCCAAAGGGTTCATCAGCAGTGGCAAATGCAAGTTTCTGTTTATGTAGTAAGTTCTTTAGTTCCTTTAATTGCACATCATCTAAATTCTCAGCAATCTTTGCTTCCAATATTATGTTATCAAAGTTAGAATTATTAATAGAATTACATTCTAGTTGTTCCAGGTTCATTTCGTCGCTTATGCCAAGTTCAAACTTGTTCATAATGTCACCTCTGAAGGTAAAATATCTTCCATTAGAATTTATTACATCTGTTCCATAATTAATGATATAATCATTTCCTAAAATGATATATTTCATTTTAAAATCTTCCATAACTATTAAGTCAGTGGTAATCTGAATACTTTGTCTGTTATGAGGGAATATAATATCTAATTTGATAATACCTAGTGGTTTTAATTTGCTGTTACAACTGTAGAATTTCTCAGAATTAATGGGGATTAATTCTTTCTTCCATTGTGGCAATATCTTATCTAATAATTTAGGACCAATAATAGAGCAGAAGGCTCCTCCATCAATTAAACATTTAATTTTAAACCTATTACATATTATTTTAGTGATATTAGTACCACCAGTCTTATGTATTTGTCCAGTATGCTTCTCATTGGACAAGTGTAATATCTTAATATTCATAGGTTTGAATTTTTCTTCAATTTTAGAAATATTAGATATGATCAGTTCTTCTTTTGAAACAATGGCATGTGTACCATGAATATCAGAATCAGAATCAATGGAATCAGAATCAGAATCATCTGGCAAAGATTCTACACTGGATTGGGTTTCATCATTGAAGGGGACTAAGTTATCATCAATGTTTTCAATGCAATGTACCTTTTTGCTGGATTTCTTATTGGGACATTTATTGGATCTATGTCCTTTCTTTCCACATTCATAACAAGTGATTTCTTTCTCAGAAGTGTCCTTGGTTTCCTTCTGGTCTAATCTCCTGGAGTCTTCATGATTATCTCTTTTCATAGATTTATACTTTTCTTTCTTGTCTTTTCTTTTAACATTGACAAGACTTTCCAGTTGATTAATGAATTCAGTTAAATCACTGTCACTTTGAAGAACTCTACGCATCATGTACTCAGTATTGTGATCTAATTGTCCTAGCAATTTATCATTAATAGAGGCATTGTCTACATCTCTGTCAATAGCTTCAATTCTGTTCACTTGTTGTGTAACCCAATCAGATGGTTCTACATCACTTAGTATGTCAAATCTGCTTCTTCTGAAATTAGTTTTCACTTTTCTTTTCCATTCAGGAGTGCTAAATTTATTAATTATTTCTTTTTTCCAGAATAACCAAGTTTTATTGCCAGGTACTTCTTTTTCCCTAGAATTATACCATGAATTTGCAACTCCAGTAAGAATTGAATTCAATTTTGAGCATATAATTTGATCAGGGGCATTAGTGTCTTCTTTCAAGTTGTCAATCCAATCAATAAATTTAAAGTGGTCATATTCTCCCACTCCAGAAAAGGTTAGCCACTCATTAGTCTTTGGCAGACCTGCTAATACTAATTTGTGGATGGCCTTGTCTTCATCCAAAGTATTAATGGTGGATGTGGCCACTCTACTTTGTTGATTATTAAGAGTTGGTGTAGCAGATTGATCCCTGCTTGGTTCAACTTGGGTACTCTGTAAAGGTGAAGGCGTCACATTGGCCAATTGAGTTGTAATGACTGGAGGTATAGATTGACTGTCATCTCCAATGTCATTAATAGTATCATGCCTGCGTCTTGGTTGGGCATCTCTAGTCAGGAGTTCTTCCAAGTTGTGCATGATATCTGAGTTGTTTTTGGTCATTTCTGACGTAACACATGTGAACTGTTTCTCAATTCTGTTCACTACATCTTCAAAGGGTCTAAATTGAGAATCTACTTTATTAGTAGTATCTGACTGTAAATTCTTAATTTTTAATTCCAATTGTTCCACTTTCTTAACAAGATCTTGGTTGGAATTACCTTGCTCTTCAACCCAGTCATCAATTCTGGTCATAGAATTAGACGATTGTTTATTACATGTCTTACAATGGTCAGCCAATTCTACATTAAACATATCAATTTTGGTATCCATTTCAGTCAACCTCTGTTGAATAAGATATAATGTACTATCTTCTGAGTTCACCTGCTCATCTGTGGCTCTCATAATTTTACGGCATAATTCTTGTAAATCATTGGACAGAGCTTTGTTACTATTGTTCATAGCATTTACTACGTGTTGAAATGTGGTAATTTGTTGATGTTGTTCAGGGGTACAAGTAGAATTGTTTGAGTCATTAATTACTACACATGGGGAACTTTGTGTTCTAATTTTATGACTAGATGATGGGGAAGTGTTACAATTTATGGGGATTCTTCCATCTGGCGCTCTTGACGGGCTATTTTGCCTTGCTCCAGATGTTGATAAGTCCCTTGGAGGGATCTCCCTAGGCGTACCATCTCTGAATAAATCTGGTTGCGCCACTGAGTATTCTTCCCTGTGTTCCTGGGATGTCTGGAATTGACATTTCTCCCCTTTGGACCACGGGGATTTTGGGTTCTGATGGGAGTATTGGAAGGATTGGGGGGAGAGAAAAGGATTCCTGGAGATAAATAAAGGGGATTCCAATCCTTTGTGCGGTAGAGCGTTGCTGGTAGCCCTTTGAGGCTGACCATTTGACGGAAATCCTCCTGGCAGTAGCTTAGATGGGCTTTCACTGCATTGAAGCTGCTCCTGTTCCTTACATCCTTTAACCAATACTTGTTTTCCTTCATCCTGTAATAAAACCTTTCGAATTTTTGATCTGCTGTTACTAGAATCAGAAGAAATTGACTTATTATCAGTCTTTTTGCTTCTATAAATAATTTTATTTAAGGATTCTTGTTTGCCAGGGGGCAAAACTGACACTGGTGGAAATCCAAGTCCTGGCTCTGGCTCCCTGGTGCGGCCATTGTAACCTCTATGTCTAAGGGAAGGAGGAGTCATGGTAAAAATGCGTAAAAATTTGTCAGTAGGAGATTTTAATAAGGATATAATTTATTAAAGATTTAATTCACCAGATGACTTGTCTGATGGGGTAACAGAGGCTTCTCTGTCAGTGGTAATCTCAGAGGTTTCTCTAGTGTCACGGGCTGTAGTGGTCTTGTCAGACACTTTCAAGATATCCAATTCAGGAGTGAGTTTGTCTACGTTGGTGGACACTAAAAACAAAAGAAAATTAGTAGAAATATGTGATATTTTTACTTATTTAAAGATGTTTGCTTACTCTTCAGAATTTTTCTTTTAAGAGGGCTTAACAGGGTTATTATTTTATAGAGAAAAGAGGTATAAAGTAATGTGAATGTGTTACTTTATTGAGAGTAATTGTAGTTGTACTATAATGTTTATGCGGTAAAATCAAGTGGCTTGTTGTGAGTATGACAAGACTTGAAAAGAGGCTGCTTTTATGTCTAAATTTCCAGGAGAAAATGACAGAAAATGTGCTGATTTCTTAGTGAGATGTGCCTGAAAGGGGATTAGTCTTCCTTTCAGGGTGAGAAAGTGTTCAAAGATCTGTTTTTTAGTTGATTTTGTTAGTCTGCACTTATTTTAATTTTTTACAAATCACGGAGAGACTCTTAAATGTGATTTGTGGGATATGCCTGAAAGGGGATTAGTCTTCCTTTCAGGGTGAAAAAGTATATGTAAACTAATAAACTCATCTGTTTTGTAGTTGATCTTGCTAGTTTGTACTAATTTAATTTGTACAAATCACGGAGAGACTCTTAAACGTGATTTGTGGGATATGCCTGAAAGGGGATTAGTCTTCCTTTCAGGGTGAGAGATTGTATGTAAACTTGGTCAAAATGATCTGATTTACTGTTGATTTTTTTTATTTGTTTTTTATGTGTTCAAATCACGGAGAGAATCAACGTGATTTGTGAGATATATTTGAAAGGGGATTATTTTTCCTTTCAGGGGGAGAAGGTAGATGTAAACTGATCAAATGATCTGTTTTACAATTGATTTAATTAGTTTACACTAATTTTAATTTTTATTTTGGATAAATCACGGAGAGACTCAACGTGATTTGTGAGATATTCCTAAAAGGGGATTAGTCTTCCTTTCAGGGTGAGAGAAAATGTGTAAACTTGATCAAAAATGATCTAATTAACTTTTAATTATGTTAATGTACCTTCTTTTACTATGTACAAATCACGGAGAGACTCTTAAACGTGATTTGTGAGATAAAAAAGTCTCGACGGGGCTAATACACACTGTTCTGGATGTGTAATAATGGAATAGATCAGACAGTTGTATTCTGCTGATTTTTCTTGTTATTTTGATCTACTCAACACCTTGATAGCTCAAGTATTGAGTGAGAAAGTCTAATGTCGACGATTCTTATGATCAGATATAAGGGTCTTATCCGTGTATTACACTGTAGAATATATGCTGGAACTTCCAGAAGTGCTTCGGCGCACGTATGTATACTGTAGATCCTGGAATATCCGGGGAATACAGTATGTAACACGTGATAAGGCTAGAAGATCAATCTTCCAATCACCTATGTACTATGTAGTATACACCCGGTATGTACTACGGTGTGTATTACCACTTATATGCGGTAACTATGTATATTACCACTATGTACTTCTTGATCGAGGAGGATTTGTAGGGATGATGTGACTAGTGCCTTGGGAATGGAGGCTCTAGAGACTAAGGGAACGAGATTTTAGCTGTGTAAATCCACTACTGCGGTTCGAATGGTCTACTCAGAATTTCTCTATGGGTAGTGGATCTACTAGAACGTAGAATTTTGAAGGGATTTTATTATAAAAAAGGCTCTTTTTTTCTTGTTTTTGATCAATATCTTCAGCTAGATATTGGTTTTTAATTTTTTATATGTTTTTTATTTTATAATTTCGAGTTTTGCTCAATTTTTGTAGGGTTTTTAATTTTTTCTTAGACTCAAATTTGGGAAACAGACTTTGTTTTTATTGCAATTTAGAATTTTATAGATAAGAAATATAGAAAAACAAGCGGTATTTTTTATGATTTTATATTTTTCCTGTAGTTAAAAGCAGTCAATCTTGGATCTTTGTTCCTTCTACTGTTTCTAAGGAGATATCTAGGGACTTCTGGAGGGTCACAATCCAAAAAAGGGGCAACAGACACGTAAGTATTGTTAGAAGAAATTATATCACAGTATATATCATTAAAGGGTGGATTTCCTTCTTCTAAAGCTGATCTAATTTCTTTTCTGACAATTTTAGTGTGCTCTTCTTTGGTTAATACATCAGATTCTTCAGTATTAAGCAAAGTGCCGTCAGGGGAATAAGTATTAGTGAGTCTAAGTTGTTTAATTTTAGTCCAGGTGCAGTTGTAAAACTGATCTTCTCCCTCTATGACTTCAGTTTTTATCACTAGCTGTGACGTGATGATATTTTCTGGGTTGTCCAATTGATAATATCTTTGCTGAAATAGGTTGGAATTCTTCTTAAAGTCACAGATAATTTCTGGCATCTATCAAAGGGCCATTTTCACGAAAAAATAAAAAGGTAAGGAGGTGTTAGTGATGATTTTTTAAGGGTTAAAGGGTGAAAAAATCACGGATAAATAAAGGCCAGACCCCCAATTGTCAGCCTGGGTGTGGAACTAACCGTGGTTAATGGTTGTAACTAAGTCAGGTTGATGATTTAAAGTGGTTTTGGTTGGTTAAATGTCCTGTAAAAAGGATAATCCTCAATCAGTAAGTCTTGTCTGAGAGGCTTGCTCTAATTGCTCTAATTAGGTGCATCCAAATCAATACAAAGTATTAATAGGCATCCAAGGAGAGACTCAACTTGGGTTAGTGGTGACTACCTTATTGAAGGTAGGTTGTGGCCAATTCTTAAGTAATAACAGTATTAAACTATAGATTATCCAGAATTGGGGGATTGTTGGAGAAAGGGAACTAAGCAAGGTAAATAACTCTAAGGTATGTACTGTGCTGTGGTGTTCTAAATATTCTCTGGGGGATAAACAACTGTTTCCAGTCTGTTTATATATTGTAAGAGCTCCTCAAGGGGGAACTGTGAGCGCTTCCATGACCTGGGAGGTACTGTGGAACTTCAGGGGCAAGACAGATCCTTTTGGGAGGATCTGTTAATGTTTATGATGTGATTTCTACTAAGGCTGTGTTATGGGACACATCTTTGATCAGTAGTCCTTAGTGGGATTGGATCACATCATGACTTTTGTATTAATTGATCTGTTATTAATATTAATAAGGTTATTAACTTATAATGATGTCATTTATTATTGGTACATCTTATAAGTATTAATTATTATAATATTAATAAGTTCTTTTATCAATAAGATATTAAAGTACATATCTTATGCGTGAAATATTCCAATGTTAAGGAATGTGGGCGTAATCAGAGGGGAAAGAGTGACATCTGTTACTCTGGATATTTCACGTGAAAGGAGGGCAAAGGGCCTACAAGTTATGTATCTTGTATAACAGGAGTACATAGCTTAACCAGAATTATACATGAGTTATTAATGAATATATTATTAAAGTATTTATATTAATTAATGTAATTAATGTACTTTAATAATATTAATATTAATGTAATAATAATGAAGGTATAATAATAATAATAACTATAGAATAGTAATAATAATCAATAAGAATAGTAATTATTATTAGAGATAATAATAATTAATAATATTTGCAGTTACGTGGTACATGTCAGGTACTGTGATATGTACTCAGTGGCTGACACAAAAAGTGTTTCCAGTATTGACGTCATCTGGATTGACCTGAGATTTACAACAACAGGTTTCATGCATAACCTCATTCCACGCATGCAATATCACAAAGTCCGCACCCTCCTGGGATTTTTGGGCAGAGAACTTCACCATTGGACCTCTGTCTGGCGGGCAAAGGCCAGATTGAGGGCCATGCTCAAGATAAAGCCTATGAAAAGAGAGAGTGTATTCAATAATAAATGCTACTCCCTCAGTCTCAAAAGAACAATACTCCTAGTAAGTGATAAATCATTTTATTTTTGGATTGGATACAACTGATTTGATTGGTTGTTTACATAATTTTGGTAAATAAACATTTACAACCTTCCACAGGATATGGCCAACCCATATGTGAATCCTCACCTGGACTTTTACCCTGTGGAGTCTAATGGAATTGATGTGTATAAATTGTCTCAGAGTACAAAGTGGCTTGAATGCCTTCCACGTGAATACCGTGCACAAATGGTGGTGATTCAAAACAAACATTACTATATATATGAGCCCTGTCAGCTAGCCAATGGCTCCTTGGTCATACCCATTTTCTTTTATGAACACAGGGGCAAGATGTTTGCCAAATTTATCAAACCAGAATGCCAAGGAACCCCTAGTGATGCCAATTTCAGGATGACAATACCACACAATCTTCCATACCAATCTCCATTGTTATTTAGCGTGGATTGTGAAGATTTTGTATTGATTTACAGTGAAATATGCTTGTGGGGTGGGAAATCAGTGCAATCTGCTTGTCAGAACACTATATGGGGTATGCTGTGTTTTCCCTTATTCACTTGAAGCGCAGACATGTTGACTCATGTCCGTCTTAAATCTATTCAGAAACTACAAAAGGGAAGTTATACCCAATCAAATATCCAAATTCATGGCAGATAAAGGCACAGAATAAGTTCATGAGACATGTACCAATTACTTTATACTGTGATGACACCTCTGGTAACCAGTCCAAGAAATGGAAGAAGCACATCAGTTACTATTATACCCTTGCAGGTCTCCCACCCAAACACTCAAACCAACAGTACAACTGTCATTTCCTATCTACATCAAATACCGCAGGGACTTTGGAATTGGCTGACCAAATAGTGGATGAAATCAAGTGAGAATCACCCTATGACAAATTTGTTATCAATCATTTGTGAGGACTACTGATGATAGATATGCTCCCAATTGAGTGATATTACAGCCAATGTTTTCTTTGCATTTGACTATGGATTTCAAGATGATGTCCTGGTACATTCAATTATTATATGTTTCCTTGGTGACTCACCCATGCATGCAGAAATAACCAATACACCCATGCCTGGGGCATCATTAAATCCCTGCCATATATGCCATTTGGGAGCTGAAAAGCGGATAGATAAATCAGGAGAAGATTATGTTTATCAATTCTTGGCCATGGATTCTTGGGGTAAAAGGGCTAGTTAATAATACTCCTTATTCTAATGAGGCAATTGCTTGCAGTCTGACAGTATGTATTGGACTATATTTAGGATGTTGTGGATTACAGAGATTGGAATGAGACCATCTCCGGCTCTCATCAACTGTGGGATGAAGCATTCAATGGGACCAAGGATGATTATGCAAAAGAATCCAGGGCTTGGGGTGTCCAAGATTCCATCACAAAGGAATTTGTAGATATGCTGAAAGATAGGAGAATGCAACATGAGGTTGGCAAGATACTAGCAATTTTGGAGCACCAGCATGAAAAGCTGTTCAATCCCTTCCTGAGGCTTCTGGGTAAGTTTTATAGATTATGTGTCACTGAGTCATATATCTCACTCTTCAGATCACAGGATTAATGTCATTCTTCACCCAGGATTTGATGGTTGCAAAGATACACCTGTTGAAATTTTGCATGTAATACTCCTGGGGGTAATCAAGTAAATTGCCATAGACTTTCTCTCCAATACCATCAAGCCCAGGCAGGTGAATGATCTAGTTGGTTCATGGCAATCATTCATAACAGATTCACTAGACCTACCTGTCCTCAATGCTGCATATATGTACAAACATCACAGGAGCATTGTTGGTAAAGATTTCAAGATAATACTTCAATGTGCCCCATTTGTGGTCTTTAAGTTCATGAATGAACAACAGAAAGGATTATGGAATGCACTTTGCAGGCTGGCACCATATATATTCCAGACACACATCTCAAACATGTGTACTTACATTGGGGAATTGAAAATCCTGGTTGATAATCTGCTGTTACAGCTCATGAACAGCAATGCAAGATGGATCAACAAGCCCAAGTTTCATATGCTGATACATCTGGCACACTCTATTGAAATATTTGGACCAGCCAGCTTGTTTGCCACTGAAAAGTTTGAAAGTTTCAATAGCATACTACAGAATGCATCAATACACTCCAACAGACAGCATCCAGGAAAAGATCTTGCAGTGCATTTCAGTAATTATGAATGTCTTCAGGCAATATTATCTGGTGCCAAGTTGTTCAATCATCTGAAAAAAATTTCCTTTCAAGTTTCCAATCAAGTGAGGGCATTTTTTGATAATTCAGATATACAGCAATCAATGGGTTATGTTCACACCAGTATTCATGGAACTGGGATTGCCTACCCCAAGCCTTCTGAGGCCAAGCTTCCAGCCAAAGACAAAGTAGGAGTTCCTAAGGAAGTCAGTGATAAATATCCCAACCACTATTATAGTCAAGTATGCTGGCATAAGGAAGGGATATTTTGTGTATGTTACCAGCTCCCATCAACAAAGGGCATCTATTGGGCAGATTAAATCAATCTGGAAAGTCACCTAAAAAAATCCATTTGGCCTCAGCAAAAGCATCTTCTGCATGCATTATGAATATTCTCAACTATCAAACATCTCAGATTACTACAAGATGAGGACAATCAAGAGTACACACAAATCCAATGTGTGTTTCCCTGAGGTAAGTCTATAGTGTGTTATTATTGCTTTTAAAATTGAGTAAAACCTTCAACTGAACAATACATATTATTTACAGGATATAAAACACTGCCTCAATGTACAGCACAACTGTCATGAAGGTGGATTCCAAGTTCAAATGAGTTCAAGGCAGGGGAATGCTACCAATGAAGGGAATCCTGCAAGATACATGGTTCACCACATAAGAACTGATAGTTATGTTCTAAATACATGCTCATTCCATGCACCAGAGGCCCACAGAGAAATAGCATCTCTAGATATTAACCTGTAAAAATCACAGCAATGTCACACACTCAGAACTTGTGTAGGGATCTGTCTGAACTCTTACTCAAGGGAGGAGACCTACACGCATTCTTCTTCATCCTCATCTGATCAAAATCATTCATCCCCTCAACTCAACTCCTACATCACTTCAACCTTTCTTTCTTCTTCCTCAATCAACTCCTACACAATCAATCCCATTACTCATTTCCAATCACTACCTTCCTTCTTTCTTATCTACTCTTTCCCATATATTTCTTCATCTACACTTATATTGATCCCTTGTTCCTACTGTCTGGTGAGATTTGTATTCCTTCTTTCTCAACTCTAACTATCAACTGATCAATCATCTCTTAGTCCTTCATCCATTCCAGTCTGCCTTATCTCTTATCTTCATAGCTCACTCTTACAAGCTCCTTGATCTTATAGTGTTGGTTCCTTATCTTTTCATCTCACTTTTCCTTCTTGTATCTTTTGACTCAGTTTTCTAATCTTTTCTATTCTTTAGTTGTGCTGGCTTCCATTTCGTAATAAATCACAGATTCAAATTCTTTTACGGTTAAAAGCCTTTGACTGACAAATTTACGTTTACGAATACTGGAAGCCGGTCAACGAGGACAAGGGGTGTCACTCTCAATAACAACGAGTGATCATGGCGGGGTCATCTACATCGGATGGCTTTTGGAAAGCTATGCTCAAGTCAGCTCTGGACACGATCCCACAGCTGACGGAAGAGAACTACTCAATATGGCAAGACAAAATGTCGGCGCTATTGCAGCTACGGGGTGTCTTACAAAAACTGGACTCTGAAACCGGAATAGCTCCAATAGCGGAGGAAAACGTGGAACTCGTGTTGCTCATCATCTCTAAGATAGACAGTGTGACTAAAAACAACGTGGTCACAGCAGCGAATAGGAACTCGGCAAAGGATCTTTGGCTAGCGATCAAGGAGAGGTTCGCGTCGTCGCAGTCTTCAAATCGAGCGAGGATCTTCAACTAATTCTTGTATCTTCTATTCAAAGAAGATGCAATTGAAGCCTTTGTGACAGACATTAAAGTCTCAATCAAGAAGATGGTTGATGTAGGAATTGACTTACCCCTTGACATACTAGCCTACTTAATCCTATTCAAATTTCCCGACTCCCTTCAATCACTAAAACGCCAGATTATGCACTCCAATAAAGATCTATCAGTTGAATTTGTTTGCAATCACTTGATCCAATTCAATAACAAGAATTGAGCCAAGAGCAAAGAATCAACGCAATCCACTCGAGCAACTCTCTTCACAAACAAAAAGAAGGGGAGGGGATCAAAGACAGACAATCGTTGCACTACAGGGCTCCACAATCCAAAACAAGATTTGAACCACTCATCTGATTCCTGTTGGCATCTTCATCCCAACAAGGCACTGGAATGGTGGCAAGAAGCCCAATAGAAATGGGAAGCTGGGAAGAAGGCGACCCAAACAAACTACTTCATGTCATTAATCACACTGTGGGTGGACGCCAACAATTCCAAATTGAAGATTATTTTGGATAGTGGCTCTTCTGCTCATGTCTTCAACGATGAAAGGTTCTTTGAAAATCTTGAAAAGGGCAACTTTGACGTCATTCGCACCGGAAAAGAGAACGCAGACAGATCAATCAGAGGAAAAGGACGAGTGGTGCTACAGTGGGGTCAGAGGAAAATCGCTCTTGACGACTGCTTGTTTGTTCCAGACATCGTCATTAACCTCGTTAGTCCTGGCCTACTCAACAGAAAAGGGTGTTGTGTCACTGCTGGTGGGGGAAAGTTTACAGGTGCTAAAGACGGCATCAAGGCATTCGGAGGGGTGATTTCAAATAACATGTACTCAATCTTGAAGCCGGACAAGGTTGGGACCAATGTCCTGTATTCCTTTTACTCCAACTCAAAAACCAAATCGCTGAGAGAGACCCACGAAAAGTATGGTCATGCTTCAATCCAAAGGTTAGACGGTCTGATAGACAAGTCGATCTCGCCATTGGAAAAGAAGGACTTTGAATGCAAATCCTGCATCATGGCGAAAATCACCAAACATCCGTTTAAGTCAGAATCAAGACCAACGACCAAAGTGTTTCAACGAATTCACTTAGACCTAATGGGCCCGATTACTCCTGAATCAAAAATCAAGAGCAACTACATTCTCACAGTGGTGGACAACTTCTCGGGATATCTTGCGGGGTTTCCAATTGCAAAAAAAGACGACACCACAGAAGTCCTCATCAACCTCCTCGAATTCAAGAAAAAGAAGCTCGGTTACTTACCAAATATGGTCTGTTTGGACGGTGGTGGTGAATTCACCGGCTCTAGGTTAGTGAGTTACCTGGATGAAAATCACATCCAACGGCTAATCTCAGAACCATATCACCCTGAACACAATGGCAGGGCCGAGAGGGCGAATCGCGCGATAATTGAATCAATGCGAGCAACCTTCAGGAGCTCGTCCATCCCAAAGAACTACTGGCATGAGCTGGTCAAGTCGTGCTGCTTTGCACTTAATCAAATCCCTCGGAAAGGAGAGTGAAAATCACCCTGGGAACTTGTACATGGAAATACCATACCAAGATTGTTTCTCAAGCCAATCGGAACGTTGGCCGTGGTACTGAAGATGAAGAGGAATAAAGGTCACAAGTTTGAAGAAAAAGGGCAGGAAGGGAATTTGATAGGTTTCAATGTATTACTCAACTCCTATTGAATCCTGACTAGAAGTGGTCAAATAGTTGACTCCAAGCAGGTTCGTTTCTTACAATCAAAGGACAACAACACTGGTTCAGACATCGATTTTTATCAGGAATTGCCCAATGCAGTCGAGGAATCACAGGAAATTGTTTGTCCGACAAGGGAGGTGCTGGAAGATCAACCGGCTCAGCATGAGAGGAGTGACGAGGATCAAATCAGCAAGGCGGAATCAAGAATCGATACGGAATCTTCATCAGGTGGAGAGATACAAGACCTACTTGCCTCAAACTCAAACGTAAATCAAGCAAGAAAACGTTCAAGTCAACAAGACAGTCTCCACTCGGTCACTTCGGGATAGATCACAAATAAATCCACCAGTTTGCTACGGATTTCATCACTACTACAAACCAAACTCGTTTGAAAATGCGATCAGGTGTGCTGACAAGAAGTTCTGGAGAGAAGCCATAGAAAAGGAAGTGGCTTCTATAGAAAACCACAAAGTGTGGTCCAATCATTACGACAAGCCTCCGAATCCGCTGAATACTACCTGGGTCTTTAAGATCAAAGACAATTGTCATGGGGACCCAATCAAACACAAGGGGCGGCTATGCGTACAGGGCTTTGATCAAATTGAAGGAATCGACTGCGGGGAAACCTTTGCACCTACGGGGAAAGCATCAACTCTTCAAATGATGCTTCTTTATTCCCTGCAGCAAAATCTGACGATTACTCAGTTCGACGTTCAAGGGGCCTTTCTTCATGCCCCTCTTAGTGAGGAAGTTTACATCAGAACACCTAAAGGAGTCAACAGAGACTCACCTTACCTCAGGCTTCATAAGGCTCTCTACGGACTCAAACAGGCACCAAAGAACTGGTACGACACGCTCATATCATGGTTGGAATCAGTAGATTTTTGTGAATCCAGCTGTGACCCATGTTTATACCTCTGCTCCGATCAAGTCTCAAGGATCTTCTTTCATGTGGACAACTTAGTTCTTGTGGGACCCGGAAATGGGTTCATAGAAAAATTTGCAGAACACTTCAGCAATTCTACCAGTCACAAGCCAAACACCATCCTAGGAATGAAGTTTGAACCTGTTGGACACAAGATTCTACTCTCGCAACCAAAACACATCCAGCACTGCCTGGAAGAATTGGGCCTTCAAGACTGTTGATTTTCTCTCACACCTCTCACGCCAAATTTAGTACTAAAGGAAGCCTTGGATGAAGATCACGACCGATTCAAGAAAGAGAATGTAAACTATTGATCAGCAATAGGGCTGATGAACTACATTGCATGCCACACTAGACCAGACATTAGTTTTGCTGTATCCAGCCTCACCAGGGATGACTCACTGGAATGAAGTGTAGCGGGTATGGTGTTACATTTGAACGACTCAAGACATGAAACTCACGCTGGAAATCAAGAACCCAAATCAGCTCCTGGTAATCTACAGTGACGCTTTGTGGGGCAATGATCTTCAAAATCGAACATCTCAATCTGGATACTTGTGCTATCTCTTTGGATCTATCGTATCCTGGAATACCTCAAGACAACATTCGGTAACTTACTCATCCACAGAAGCAGAACTAAATCCTTTATTCAACTCTTTCCACGAAGGTACTTGGTTGAAAGCACTCCTCACCAATGTCTGGAATATTCAACTAGATGCGGCGACTCATTACATTGACAATCATGATCTCAATGAAAGCCTAATGATGTCTGATGAAGATTTCAAATCAAGGTTCAGCAACACTCACTATATTGACAACAAGGGCTTGGACGACAAGCTCAAACGTTTCGGATCAAACCCAAAGACCAGACACATTGACCTGAAGACAAAGGGACTCAGGCAAGAAGTCAAAGCAAAAAACGTCAAGATTGTTCTCATTCGAACTTTTGATATGATAGCGGATGCATTGACAAAACCAGCACCCAAATCTTCAATCTTAAATCTCAATAAGACGATCGACTCAACATTCACTGCATCCAAATCTCTCCAGTCACGGGGAGTGTAAAAATCACAGCAATGTCACACACTCAGAACTTGTGTAGGGATCTTTCTGAACTCTTACTCAAGGGAGGAGACCTACACGCATTCTTCTTCATCCTCATCTGATCAAAATCATTCATCCCCTCAACTCAAATCCTACATCACTTCAACCTTTCTTTCTTCTTCCTCAATCAACTCCTACACAATCAATCCCATTACTCATTTCCAATCACTACCTTCCTTCTTTCTTATCTACTCTTTCCCATCTATTTCTTCATCCACACTTATATTGATCTCTTGTTCCTACTGTCTGGTGAGATTTGTATTCCTTCTTTCTCAACTCTAACTATCAACTGATCAATCATCTCTTAGTCCTTCATCCATTCCAGTCTTCCTTATCTCTTCTCTTCATAGCTCACTCTTACAAGCTCCTTGATCTTATAGTGTTGGCTCCTTATCTTTTCATCTCACTTTTCCTTCTTTTATCTTTTGACTCAGTTTTCTAATCTTTTCTATTCTTTAGTTGTTCTGGATTCCATTTCGTAATAAATCACAGATTCAAATTCTTTTATAACCCAGTATCCAGTGCTGAGCTTTCACAAGCCATTAGAACAGGACTAGAGAAATGGAGGACTGAGAAGAATATACCAGACCAAGAGGAGAGACTTTTCCCAAATCACAAGCATGTTGAACCAAGTAGGAATCCTGTTCAGCAGCAAATACCACATAGGGGCAGAAGCAATTCAGTCAATTCACTGCCACAACTTAGTAGTCCATCAAGTAATATCTACAATGAGTGTCTGTCAGCCCAAAAACAAATGAGTAGGAATAATGAACCATTTGAATCATCACAATGCTCTCCACATTCATCAAGCCACCATGCAAATCAAAGCAGTCCACAATCATCCCTAAATACTCATATCCAGCAACAAGCCAGCACCAGGACATTCAACCCAAATAGAAGCTCCAGAAATATGCCATCACGGATGGCTAGCGGCATTGAAATCCCAGAATCCCCAATTCCATCAAGAGAACTATTGGTGGCCAATAGAAATTACCCAGGACAACCAGAGCCATCTAGGAAGTTTCTCCAGCAACGTACACAGAAATCTAGAATCTATGATCAACATAACCTCCCGCAAACACATGTTGTGAGTGGGCTGAATAGCTTACAGGCAGAACATATCCAACAAAATTTCCAACCAGAGCCATATAGGACTGCATCTGAGCCAGAAGCAATCTCCAGAAAAAGAAACCAATCAAATTCAGCTAGGAATGTTCCATCACCTTTTCCCTGGGGATTGGAATCCCCATTTCCATCAAGAGAGAACCTAGTTGCCAGTGGAATTTACCCAACAGAAACAGATACCAGAGCAATGAACACAGTCACAAGCTCGAGAAATACACCAAGCCCTTTCCCCATGGGAGTGGAATCACCATTTCCAACAAGAGAAGCACTAGTTGCAAATGTGATTTACCCAAGAGACTCAGAGCCACATATGGAGCGTACTACATCAAGGAATTCATCATACTCTTCACCATCAGCTCAAATTGGATCAATATATGGAGACAGCTTTGGAACTTCAATTAATATGGGCCAGGGAATTTACTCTTTGCCATCAGTAACATCACATGAATCACTAGTGAACAGACAGGCAATTCCTCCGTCAGAATCAGCATTCCAATCCACCTCAGGATACTCTCTGGGGAGCAATCAATCAATGTACACATCAACCTCCTTGGGTGGGTGCCACAATCACCCTACAGGTGGCAATCCAGGAAGTTCAAATTATTATTCATCTTCTAGAAGCTCATTAGGGAGGGAAAATATGTTTGATTCTTCAAGGCCATTGGGGGGATTGCATAGATCCACAATAAGTGATGCCCCAGGCAATTTCATTGGAGATAGTGAATCAAAGTATGGATCAACCTCATTGGGAAGAAATTCAGACAGTGAATTGCACCATTCCTCACACAGGGGATACAATTCAGCTTGGCTAGGTTGACAAACAAGCCAAAAACCAGAAACTCCAAGAAACTACATCAAATAGAGTAAAAGCAGATGTTACATGTAGTAGCTGCACAAACCACAGCTACTACATGTTATCAGCCCACTTCCTTTCCCACATCAGAAATTAACAGGCCAATCTCTTTCCCATTTTTCAAATGAATCAAATAAAAAAAAAGTACAAAAAAGGAACAAAAACCAAACAAGGAACAAAAACTTCATCTGAAGACCAAAAATTGAATAAAAATGTGAAAGAACCATGGTAAAACACACAAATAGGGTGATCCAAATTACATGATAATTTGAGCATTCTTACTACAAGACTGTTCATTGTAAAGCTTCAAGGGAGGTCTCATTTCATGTTTGGTTTTTATGCTCATTATAAATAAATGGTAATTTGTATTTTGAATGAGTAATACATAGATTGACTCAAAGAGAGCTTAGTTGTGATGTAAATATTTACATAACTATCTGGGAAAATAACTATCTGGGCAGAGGGGATGTTAAAAATTGAATGGAGGGGGGGGGGGGGGTGAAGTCATTGGGTGGCTGGGGACACATGGGTGATGGGACTTGGGGATTGGGGTCCCTTGCTTTGCCAGTTGGCCCGGGGCGTTGATAAACGCACACCAACGCCAACCCGCACGCCAATTTTTTTTGGCGTGCGGGGCCTACACACCATTTTTTTTGGCGTGTAGGGTCTACACGCCAAAAACAATTGGCTTGTGGGAGCCCACGGCAAGTTTTTGGTGTGCGGGTCTCACATGCCCTTTTTTGTGGTGTGTAGGCCCCGCACGCCAAAAACAATTGGCGTGCGGGTCCCACACGCCAATTGTTTGGCGTGCGGGTCCCACACGCCAATTGTTTGGCGTGTGGGACTTGCTCACATCATCGAACCGTTGGACCGGTTTGGTGATGTGAGCACGTCCCGCCAGGAGGAGTGCCTCCTGGCTGACAAGGTTGTATAACCTTGTCAGCCAGGAGGAAGTCCTCCCGGCCGGCGAGGTTGTATAGCCTTGCCTGCCGGGAGAACTCCCTCCTGGCCAACGAGGTTATACAACCTCGTCGTCCAGGAGGAGATCCTCCTGGCCAACGAGGTTGTATAACCTCGTCAGCCGGGTGGACTTCCACCCCGCTGACAAGGTTATACAACCTCATCAGCCAGGAGGAAGTCCTCCCGGCCGGCAAGGTTATACAACCTTGTCGGCCAGGAGGACTTCCTCCTGGCCGACAAGGTTGTATAGCCTTGCCGGCCGGGAGGACTCCCTCCTGGCCGACAAGGTTATGCAACCTTGTCAGCCAGGAGGACTTCCTCCTGGCTGACGAGGTTTTATAACCTTGCCGGCCAGGAGGACTTACTCCTGGCTGACGAGGTTGTATAACCTTGTCAGCCGGGTGGAAGTCCACCTGGCCAACAAGGTTCTACAACCTTGTCGGCCAGGAGGAGTTCCTCCTGGCCGACAAGGTTGTATAGCCTTGCTGGCCAGGAGGACTCCCTCCTGGCCGATGAGGTTATACAACCTCGTTGGCCAGGAGGAGTTCCTCCCGGCTGACAATGTTATACAACCTTGTCAGCCAGGAGGAAGTCCTCCTGGCCGACGAGGTTGTTGTTGAGTTAATTACTCAGGTTTTTATTCAGTTTTGTGCTTTTTACATTTCACTTCCATTTCACTTACATGTCACACTTAGTATGTAGTATACCTGAGACAGCAGCGGTGGAAGGCTCCCTTTCCTCATCCTTCCACCAACTTCAATCACTCACCCACCTCGTGCTTGATGTTCTCAGGTATGTATATTTCTCTTTATTTTTCTTCTCATTGTTTTTCCTCTTTTCTTTTCTTCTATCTTTCTGATCTAATGAAATCTATGATCCTTCCACCAACTTCAATCATTCACCCACCTTGTTCTTGCTGGTTTCAGCCCCTGTGTTACTCATCAGTTGTATAACCTTGTTCGCCAGGAGGGAGTCCTCCTGGCCGACGAGGTTATTGTAAGCCCTGCTCCTCACAGGCTTACACAAACCTGTCACAAGATTATATAAGCTGTTCTGCCTTGTATTTAGTCTCTTCTTTCCCCTTTACCTAGACAGCAGAGATCTTTCTCTCCTGTCTAGGTAAGTACCTTTCCTTCATTCATTCTCTTCTCAATTCTTTTATCATTGCCTTCACTTGTAGATACTAACTGGAGAGATCTTTCTCTCCTGTCTAGATTGCAATTCACCTCACTTTGGTACTAGAACCCTCCAGAGGCTCTTAGCCTGGTTCCTCCGTGCCACAATCCTGACCGCTCCTTCCATAAAGAACCAGTGAAGGGACTCAACCCTTACAGTTATACAACCTTGTTGGCTAGGAGGAGTTCCTCCTGGCCGACGAGGTTGTATAGCCTCGCCGGCCGGGAGGACTCCCTCCTGGCCGAAAAGGTCGTACAACCTTGTCGGCCAGGAGGAGTTCCTCCTGGCTGACAAGGTTGTACAACCTCATCAGCTGGGAGGAAGTCCACCCGGCTGACAAGTTTATACAACCTTGTCAGCCAGGAGGAACTCCTCCTGGCTGACGAGGTTGTATAACCTCGCTGGCCAGGAGGGAGTCCTCCCGGCAGGCGAGGCTATACAACCTCGTCGGCCAGGAGGAACTCCTCCTGGCCGACGAGGTTGTATAACCTTGCCGGCCGGGAGGACTTCCTCCTGGCTGACGAGGTTATTCAACCTTGTCAGCCAGGAGGAAATCCTCCTGGCAGGACGTGCTCACGTCATCAAACCGGTCCAACGGTTTGATGACGTGAGCAAGTCCCACACGCCAAACAATTGGCGTGTGGGACCCGCACGCCAATTTTTTTTGGCGTGCGGGGCCTACACGCCAAAAACTGGTGTGCACTCCCACACGCCCTTTTTTTGGCGTGTAGACCCTACACGCCAAAAAAAAATTGCGTGTAGGCCCCGCACGCCAGAAAAAATTGGTGTGCGGGTTGGCGTTGGCGTGCGTTTATCAACACCCGTCGGGTCAACTCAAGTTGACGGTGTTTTGCCACTCCCCCCGTGGGCTGGCGTCGGGGAGCTGATTGACGGCCTGCAGTCGGGCTGGCAATCTGAAAGCCCGCGGGTTGATTTGCCAGTGAGTCGACCCGCCTGTCAGATTGCCGAGAAAAACTTGATTCTGGTCGAGGGCCAGCATTTGGCGCGTCAACTTGCTGGCAATCTGACAGCCCGCGGGTCAAATTGCCAGTGAGTTAACCTGCGTGTCAGATTGCCGAGCGAAACCCAATTTCGCGCAACTGCCGTGTAGGTACAATGTGCTTAAACTCCATATACAGCTATTGTACAAAACCTTGCGGAATTTCGGGTTTTTTTTTTTTTTTTGCCCACTGATTTTTTTTTCCCCCCCAAAAATTTTTTTTCACCCGGCCCCGACTCCCGAAGCCCAGTGTAACCAACTGGGCGGAAGTCATCTGGATGGCTGTGTATTGAAATACAACCACGCCAAAGGACACCCCAAAGAAATCTCAACGTGAGCATATTTTCTCTTCTCTCTTTTTTTAGGATACTAATATTTTTCCCTTTCTGTCTCAAAGTTAGAAAAGCGGCTATGGTGTTTTGAAAGTACTCAGCTGATCTGAAATACTTGGCCGTCTTAGCTTGGATCGATGGAAAATTGCTAACCGATAACAACACCTCATTGGGAGCCTCGATTAGTCAAGATTCCATTACCCAATGGACGCAGCTTTACCAGGATACACGTGCGGTTGTTTGCGATCCTCAGATGTATGAACCCAGAGGCCGACCGCTAAACTTAACCGATGAAGACCTTCAATTCATCAAGGAGATGATTGAAGATAAACCAACTGTATACGTCGACGAAATACAACGTTCCTTGCGCGACAAACACGGCATCAACATCAGTAGCTCCACAGTTTCCAAGACGTTGCGGAACCAATTGAAGATGTCAAAGAAATCCGTGCGGGTCGTTAATCCAAACCAAGATGAGGATCAGCGGGCGGAATTCATTTCCCTGATCGCTTCAATCCCTGTTTCGTGCTTGGTTTTCACTGGTAAGTAGTGCAAGTGTTTCATATCTTAATCTATCTCCTGGATAGCTGATTTGTTTGTCAAATCAGATGAATCCGGAGTCTGCCTGGAGGTTGTTTCCAGGAAAAAAGGCTAGGCCCCAGTAGGCCAACAAACAAAGCGGGTTCCACGTCAGCAAAGCAGGCAACAATACAACATCATTCCCGCCATCTCTTCTACTGGATTGGTGGCGCACATGGTTCAAGAGGAGTCGGTAAACCTACACAGCTTTGAGTACTTCCTCAAAAACATCTTGGCAAGTGACATGTCACTCTTTTACAGCCTAGAAGGTTTTTTTTCTGACATGAATTTGGCTTTAGGTACCGTCAATGAATCCGTTTCCCGCTCCTCGAAGTGTTTTAGTACTCAATAACGCTCAAATACATCACAACGGTCAAGTGGCGGCGATTGTTGAATCTCAAGGTTGCCTTGTGCAATACTTGCCACCTTATTCACCCGATTTCAACCCAATCGAGAAAGGGTTTTCAGTATATAAATCAGTTTTGCCGCAATATGAAGACCTGTTAAGTGGAGGAGATGATGACTATGATGTCATCAATGGTTTCATTACTCTTGTGTTTTCAGCTGATTTAACCATGAATCTGTTTCGAGGTGCCGGCTATGCTGTTGACTGATTGTTTTTTTTGTTATCTCACTTGAGTCCTGTTTTCCTTGCCTGATTATTTTTCCCTGAGCTCCTTCACTATTGTAGCTTTGTTATTTTTATTATGGCCAATCGATGGATTGACAAATGCAAAATTCTAGCTTTTTGACCTCTATTGCATCAGCTGAGACACAGAAATAAGGTCCCTCGGATGAGCTTTTATCAATGGTGTTTGATCATCACTTGACAGACATAAGGCCCCTCGGTTGAGCTTTTATCAATGGTGTTTGATCAACACTTGACAGACATAAGGTCCCTTGGTTGAGCTTTTATCAATGGTGTTTGATCAACACTTGAATATTGGATCTCACATAAATAATTAAGAATAAAATTCCTTATCATGTTATTGTTGTTATTTCAGATTAAAGTACAATACAGGATTGCACTTGAAGGTGCGAGGAGTTAACACAAATAATGACAGGAATATAAGGGGAAAGGAAACAAAAGCAAAGATGAAAAAAGGGAAATGTATCATATTCCTTAGGTACGGTTAGAGTTGCGACAAGATTTTAAGTGTCGCTCGTACTTCTTTAAGTTGTCCAGAAGTATTCTAGCATGGCCCATTTTACCCCCCGCACCTTCGAGGTCGGCAGCTGAAAAACTATGAAAATGTGAGAAATGAGCAATACCTAGCTCTTCAAGACCATCCAAGAGCTTCTGATTGGGTTCCACATGTGCAAAGCGGAAGAAATCTTCAAGTTCAAGGTCGTCGTCCAAAGGCTCCGGAGACAATGGGATTGCGGGTGGTAAAGAAGTCGAAGGATTCAAGATGGATAGAGGAATTGGAGTAGCCGAGTTGATAGTCGTTGCGGTCGCAGATGCCATTCCAGGTAGATTCATGTGAGGCATACCTGGCCATCCCCAGGGACTAGGTTGCCATCCCATCATAGCAGCCATGTGCGGACTCCAGCCGCAAGAAATTGGAGATAATGTCGTTGTGGGGGACAGATTTGCCAACGAATCCGGAGAGGTCAACGGATTTGACTGCTTTGGCGTGGTTCTTGGCGTAATTGGTTCGATATCTGTCATCCGACTGTTTGCGTTCAGTCGCTTGGTTTTTGATGTGAATGCAAATGCATCCAACTTTGGAGGCTTCAAGATGGTGATCTTGGGGTTTTCCTCCTGAAATAAAAAAGAATCAATGGTAAGTCATCACATTTTGAGTAATCTGTACCAATCAGCTGACCATTGCTCTTGCCCATAAAAGCAGACAATCCATGGTCAGCTTAATGTACTCTTGAGGGTTGCTTGGGTTGATGAAGACCGGAACCTTGGCTGATCCAGAAAGATCCTCACATGGCTTGTGAGCCGCACGCAACTCGCGAATGTTCCTCATGATAGTTGCCGATGATACTGCACCTGCAGTGGGCTCATCTTCTTCATCATCTTTCTTGGCTGGTTTTTTCTTCTTGAGGGATTTCAGAATCTCCTGTTTCTATAAGGAAAAGAAAGATTTAATAAGTGTAATCAAACCAAGAGGGGAAAAGCAAGAAACATTGCTCACCTGAGCTGAAATTTTCGGGTCCTTTTGGATCATAGTAATGGTGAAACGTCTTCCTTTGCGAGGGCCTTTACATTCTTCAAGGAAATCCGAAAGATCTTCATCATCTTCCAAAAGCGCTTTGTTTTTATTTGCGAAACGGCCTCCGTGAGGAATTGTAGCCCCCCAAATCAATTCTCCTTCATCCTCTTGCTCTTGCGAATGAGCTGCAACTTTGAGCTCGTCCAGAATGCTGATCGCTTTGATCGCTGACATCTTGAAGGCATCGAGATTTTTGACTTCTGGGTTAAATTCGAAGCTCAATTTCCCGGGATCGGATGCCAGAGCGGAACCTTTCCTCGTGAGTGCTAGCACTAGCCTTTCGTTTTTTCTGACAAGGGTTAGACGGTTTCTCTTGTGGAACTGAAAAGAAAAGTTTATATTCAAGCGATATCTTGACCTTTTTGTTGTCATCATTGTCTTCCTCTCCACGTGGTCGGTCTTGGGAAAATGGGGTAATTTGCTTGTCATTTTGCGGATCTTGAGTCCTAGGATTCATAGGGGGTTCGATTGGACCAATTGGAGGAGCTAAATTCGAGGTTTTATATCGCTCAGCATTCAAAAGAGCCGCACCATCTGGTTGGGTATTGTTTTTCAACCATTGATCAATTGCGGATAACAATGGGAGGTTGTAATCGCCGTAATAATCCACTGGATCATCTGGAGAGGGTATAGTCAATGAACCAGCTAAAATTGTCGCTAACGAGAAATTATAAGATATAGTCAGTGCTCACCTCCAATGTCGAAATTGTTGGACATCATCAGGAGATTATTTCTGGTGATGTCCTTCGGCGTCCTTCGGCGTCCTTCGGCGTCCTTTGGCTCCTTCGGTGTCTCTCGGCGTAGTATATTGATGATATTGTAAATATTGAGAATGCTTCCGCCCAGTCGGTTACACTGGGCTTCGGGAGTCGGGGCCGGGTGAAAGAAAATTTTCGGGGGGGGGGGGGAAAAAAAAATCGGTGGGCAAAAAAAAAAAAAACCCCGAAATTCCGCAAGGTTTTGTACATTAGCTGTACAATGAGATATTGAATATGACAAGTCAGAAACTGTTTTGACCCGTTCGACACTGTGTTAAAAGGAGTTCAAGGCTGGCCATCTGGAAGAAAGTACAAGGCGCTGGCAGAAACCATGTGAGTACCTCATCCTTTTCCGCTTTCTTGGTCTTTCAGTTTACTTCAGACGAAAACGTTAAAGTGCTGTCATTCAGGCCTCGCCTACTATTTTCATCATTACCTGCCGATCTCACTACGGCTGGGTTAACCGACCTACTCTCGAATCCGCCGATCGGAATATCGCCTCCAGCCTCTCTTGACCACACCAATCCTCGTCCGACAGATGTAAAAGTTCTTCTCAACCAAATCGGCCGTTCTCGGCGGATGGCCTTTGTTGGATACAAGTCTCAGGACCAGGCTGGATGGATCAAAGATGTTTGGGAGGGCACTTGGGTCGATGGTCGTTCAGCCAGGGGCACTGGTAGCCGGATATCGGTCGACTGGGCAAAGAGTATAGAGGAGTCTGGAAAGATTCGTGGATTAGCTCAGAATGACTCTTCAACAGTACGTCCTATCCGCGTCTGTCGTTCAATTTCCCCGACTCGTACACACCATTTCTAACCTCAACTTGTTAAACAGAATTCCTCATCTCTTAACTATCCACCGAAAAAGAAAACCAAACTTGAGCTGGCAGAAACACCGCAAGATTCACAGTTTGCCGAATTTATGTCACTTTCTAATCCACGCAAACACAAATCTTTGGTTCAAGGCATCATTGAATCGTCTGTTCCTCTACTGTCAACCCTTCAACCCACCAAGGTTGCTCTTGCACACCCTGAACAAGACATTTTCCCCATGGAACAACCGAATGTTCCAACTATCGACTCATCATCCAGCCGCTCATCATCACCCCCACCGATTATAGGTGATGATGAGGATATCACTGATAAAGAATACCTTGCACGTCGAATGAAAAGAACACTCGCCGACGCTTTTGATCTTCAGCTTGATCTTGAGAAGACTTCATCCGAACCTGCGCAGTGGGATCAAAAAGATTTTGGTGAGAAAGACGACAAGAAAGAGCTTTCAGCTGACCGGCAGGCCAACATACATGGGGACGTTTCCAGTAATCTGCCCGAACCCGCCGTGGCTGGCGACGACGCAACCATACTGGAAAGTAGCCGGTTATTCTTGCGCAACTTGGCCTTTTCTGTAACGGAAGAAGAGATCCGAGCAATATTTGAGCCCTTCGGTAGCGTTACACAAGTGAGTTGAGCTCGGTAGGGACACTTATCTTGTCCAGACCTCATCAAAAAACTCTCAAGTGATCGATGGCGTAGCAATACAATACCCCCCCCCCCCCTAGTTCTTAATAGAACTTGCCGAAGCTTGTATGCTAACTGACTCATGGCGGATCTTTGCTGTAGGTACACATTCTTCTTGGCCATGGGCGCAAACCCAAGGGCCTAGGCTACGTGAGCTTTAGACGATCATCAGATGCTATCCGAGCCTACCGGAAACTAGACCAGAGTGATTTTCAAGGCCGACTTCTGCACATTCTTCCGGCAGTCACAAGAAACTCGCGCGCTGAATCATTACACTCTGCTTCAAACACACACAATACCGTCAAGACGGAACAGAATGCCAAACGCAAATTAGAGAGCAGCAAACAGTTCAACTGGGCAACGTTGTACATGAACGTCAGTCTTGCTTTGATATCCACTCACATCAACTCTCACGTTCACCACGTCGTGACTTTCCAATGCGTTTTCTTCTTTTTGGTGCTTAATAGTCGGATGCTGTAGTGTCTTCGGTGGCCGATCGACTAAAGATCACAAAGGCTGAGCTCTTCAATTCAGACGCCGAACACCCAGCAGTCAAACTAGCATTAGCAGAGACACATGTGATTAACGAGACGAAACAATTTCTTGAGGATAACGGTATCGATGTCGCAGCGTTCGAAAATTTAAAATCAGCTCGATCACCAACTACGATTTTGGTTAAGAACATTCCATATGACACTTCGACCAAAGTGATCAAAGCGCTCTTCTCAGGGCATGGATCTGTAGTTGGGGTTTTAATGCCTCCGTCTGGGACGATCGCAGTGGTGGAGATGGGCGATAAGGAAGGTACGAAAAGCGCGTTTCGATCTTTGGCCTACAAGCGCATTGGGAACTCGGTCTTGTACCTCGAAAAAGCACCTCTAAAACTTTGGAAGATTGATCCAGCCAAACCAGACTCGGCAAATGACAGGACACCCACTCAGACGAAACCATCGAAGGAGGCGGGAGACATTGGAGAGCCAGGCTCGACCTTGTTCGTGAAGAATCTGTCGTTTGGCACTACTTCCGAGGTACTGGCTTCCCGATTCTCCAGCCTGCCCGGTTACTTGTTCTCAAGAATACAGACTAAACCGGATCCAAAGAACTCACACGGGCCTCGTTTGAGTATGGGATTCGGTTTTATCGGTTTCCGAACGGTCGAGTCAGCCCAACAAGCCCTTCAAAGGATGCAAGGTTGTCATCTAGAGGGTCATAGCTTGGGACTGAAATTTGCGAAACAAGGAAGCGAGGAGGAAGAGAAGGAAGAGTTGGCGAAGATGGATGGGGAGAAGAACAAGAAGACGGCGACTAACAAATTGTTAATCAAGAACTTGCCGTTCGAAATCAATAAGAAAGAGTTATACGAGTTATTTGGGGTTTATGGCAAGCTTAAATCGATCCGTTTGCCTAAGAAGCCCGACCGGAAGTCCAGAGGATTTGGGTTTGTGGAATATCATACTAAGAAGGAGGCTCAAGAGGCCCTCAAAAGCTTGAAGTTCTCTCATCTTTTGGGCCGCCATTTGGTGATCGACTACGCAAATGATACCGATTCTAAGCCGCTCGACTTAGACCTTCTTAGAAACTCACAATCTTCATTCTTGAAACTTCAAAATCCACCTCAACACCAAAAGAAAAAGTTTGTCGGCCTCAATGACTTGGATGGTGATGATGATGATGATAACAACCCGGAGGGATTTCTGCATTGATGGTCCTCGTTCTCTCCTGACTGTCAATTCCTATTATCATTCACATCTCTTTCTCAAATAGTCCCCCAAAAAAACTGATCCTCTCACTCTATAGAGTCGTTTTTTTACTGCAACTCCCACGTGTAATCTAGTTACTTACATACTAGACGATTTTCTGAGCTACACACGGTTGATGTGTTTACATGGACCGCCCAAAATGGGTCTCCGGATTGGCTTTGATGAAATCATCTTTATCGCTCTAAGCACGCTTGTTAGCTGTCCACAGCGATGTGGCAATATAATATAATGAAGTGATTCATCCCACATCCAAGAAAAGAAAGAGCGCAACTGGAGACAATCAATCTGCTCTATTCCAGCCAATCAAAGTTGTCCTCCAGAAGTCCTACAAAAAACTTGCTGTCCATGCACAAGATAATTTTCAGCCTATGTGATGCCAAGGAAAATCCTTCTAGCTACATGTTGTGCAAGAGTAGATAATAAATAATAGAGTAATCTGGATTTATTTTGTAGAATGTAATTCCAATGGTATATTGGGAATTATTACATGGAAAAATAGAGAAAAAATAGTAATAATTATATTAGGGGGTATGAAATATGACCAAATCCACCATTAAAACCTGTTGATTAGAAATTGCCAAATCCACGATTTCTAATCAACGGGTTTTCAAAATGGGGTGGCCAAAAAGCAAACAGATTTTGAAAATGAAAAACCCTGGTTTTCCATCCAAATCCTTCATTTCCAAAATAACTCATTAAAATCACATTTCACATCAGCTCACGCTTCACCATTCAATCCATTGCCTCTTTTCAAACCAAGCAAACATCACACCTCACCTCAACCAATCATGCAACAAGCACCCTCTCAACACAAGCAACTATTTCGAGCGGCTAACTCTGCTGCAACAGTATTGATTTTTTACTCAGATAACAATGACTTGGGACTTGAAGATTTCTATTTTTATTGTTGATCAAAAATACAGAAAAAATACCCCAATACCAGAGGCACCACTACACAATTCCATCCTCAATATTACCTTTCACTCATTCAAGAACTTCCCCAATCATGCTTCCTCCAGGTTTTTCAAATGTTGTTCCCATGTTTCCTCAATCTTCTTCAACTGATTGATTCAAATCCAATCTTTCACAACTCCTCTCAGAATCCTCAACAAGACACATCAGTCCAACTTGCTATTGCTATGTGCCATCTTGGATCAAACCAAAACGGTGCTTCTGTGTTCAGACTCAAGAATCTCTTCCAAGTTGGCTATGGAACAATCAACCTTTACACCTGTTGGATGATCAAGATTCTTTATCAAATGTGATCACACTTTGTATCATGGCGGACTCAAGAAGAACATATGGAATCATCTCAGGTAATTCAAGATGAAGGCTTCCCTGGATTTGTTGGTTTTGTTGATGGAACAACCATTCCACTGAGTCAAAAGCCACCAATAGACGGTAACCACTACTGGGATCAAAAAAAAAATGGTTGAATTGTTTGCATTGGTTCCACTATTTTACGGATTCTTAGCTGATGTGTTGTTTGCTTGCCAAACAGTTACTCCATTTTGGTCACTCTTGTTTGTGAAATAAACCAAAATTTCATATCCTACCTTGCAGAGGATCCTGTCACAATTGTTATGTCTTCTCTAATATGAATCTTGCTCAAAATCCAGAACAATTCTTTGACCAACACCAATTCCTCCTGGCAGACTTTGCTTATTCCAGTGACCAACATACCGTTCCAGCCTACAAAAGTTCTGGTTTGCTTATACCTGAGAATGTCAGCCACTGAGTACATGTCACAGTACCTAACAGGTACCAAGTAACTGCAAGTATCTCTAATTATTATTATCCTTAATAATAATTACTATCCTTATTTATTCTTATTCTTATTATTTAATATTATTCCTTTAAATAACTTTGAGTAATATTAATTATTATTATCTTTAATAATAATTAGTATCCTTTAGTTATTATTATTATTATTATACATTCATTATTATTACATTACTCTTATTATTATTAAAGTACATTCATTACAATAATTAATATAAATACTTTAATAATACTTTCATTAATAACACAATGGATAATTCTGGTTACTCTATGTACTCTTGTTATACAAGACACGTAACTTGTAGGCCCTTTGCCCTCCTTTCACGTGAAATATCCAGAGTAACAGATGTCACTCTGTTGGAATTTCACGGCTCATTTCTCTCCTTTCTCTTTTTCCCCATCTGTCACTCATTCATTTCCTTCCAGATGAATATGCATGTCACCTTCTGTCCCACATTCTGATCCCAAAGATGTAGCACATAAAAAACCTTAAAATACATAGCAATATAATCATCAGTTCTTCAGCGCACTTTTCCCTGAGACCTTCTGAGTCTCTTCTAGTGAGGAGCTTTTTTCCTCCTCACAAGCTAGCTGTCTCAGCCCTCTTTCATCAGGGCTCCCTTGTCTTTTTCTCAGCCTCAGAGCTTTTGTCCTCTAGGCCTTTTCTCCAAATTTTCTTCCCTGAGCTTCATAGCTTCAACACACTCTTTTCCCTCTGATTACGCCCACATTCCTTAAAATTGGAATATTTCACATATAAGATATGTACTTTAATATCTTATAGATAAAGGAAATTATGAATATTATAATAATTAATACTTATAAGATGTACCAATAATAAATGACATCATTATAAGTTAATATCTTTATTAATATTAATAACAGATCAATTAATATAAATCTCATGATGTGATCCAATCCCACTAAGGACTACTGATCAAAGATGTGTCCCATAACACAGCCTTAGTAGAAATCACATCATAAACATTAACAGATCCTCTCAAAAGGATCTGTCTTCCCCCTGAAGTTCCACAGTACCTCCCAGGTCATGGAAGCGCTCACAGTTCCCCCTTGAGGAGCTCTTACAATATATAAACAGACTGGAAACAGTTGTTTATCCCCCAGAGAATATTTAGAACACCACAGCACAGTACATACCTTAGAGTTATTTACCTTGCTTAGTTCCCCATTCTCCACCCATACCCCAATTCTGGATAATCTATAGTTTAATACTGTAATTACCTCAAGAATTGGCCACAACCTACCTTCACTAAGGTAGAAACCACGAACCCAAGTTGAGTCTCTACTTGGATTCCTATTAATACTCTGTATTGATTTGGATGCACCTAATTAGAGCAAGCCTCTCTGACAAGACTTACTGATTGAGGATTATCCTTTTTACAGGACATTTAACCAACCAAAACCACTTTAAATCATCAACCTGACTTAGTTGCAACCATCAACCACGGGTAGTTTCACACCCAGGCTGACAGAGAATGTGGATTTCAATTACCATCTAGCCCAATAAAGAGTACAAATCCAACATGCCATTGGTATTCTAAAGGATCAATTTGCCAGCTTGCGAGAAATTTGATCACAAACCAGGAACCCTCGTGAGATGAAGGCAACAGTCAAGTAGATGATCACCTGCATTGTTCCACGTAATCTGCTAGCCAACCTCAAGGATCAGTGGCATGAACTTTATGATGAGCAGGACCCAAAAGCAGCCCTGCCCTTGTTGGACAACATTGAATCTATTAACAATGGATCACATGGACTGTTACGCCCCATAACACTTGCACTCTTCAGCTAAGGTGAATAATTGAACATTGACTTGCAGGATAATAGTTTTCTGACTATTTCTTTTGATTTTGGGCACTCACAGTGCCACTCCATCCTGATTTATCTGCTTAATTATAGATATTTTGTCTCTTGTGTTCTTGAACTCCAATACAATCAATGCATTTGTGACACACTTTGGTGCCTCTTTGGCAATGAGTCCTGGATAAAACTACAATTGAGAATCATTGTTGTCAGCCACCAAGATGTTACATATAACATGTAACACTTGAAACTGCAAGCTGAAATAATTAATAATATTTGATTGTATTATTATTTATTTTATTTTATTTTTTATTTTTACTAGACTTTCTGATTATGACAGAAATTATACTTAACTGTTTCATAAATTGGTATAATAGTCTAACAGTTAAGAGCAAGCTTAGAAATATAAAATTATTTAAATTATTTAAATTATACCTATTTTTATCAAAAATCAAAGGAAATTTAATTAAAGAAAATCCTTGCCAAATCAATTTTCAAACACGCAATAAATGGATAAAGAACCATTTATTGGTATATTTTTTTCCATGAACATCTTGGAAAATCCCAGCATAACCCATAGTAATATATACTATAACATTACACATGTATTTAATTACATAACTTATGTAGTATGTATTATATACGTATGTACATGTGATTATAAATCAATGATCACTCAGGGCAAGCGCTTGTTAAAGCTCTGGTCCCTAGATAATTTATTCACAAGTATTACTTAGTGAAATAATTATTTATTTCTGAAATAAATAGTCCCACTAAGTATATTAATTGTGAAATAATTATGGGGTCATTCCAAATAGAAATCAAACCATATTTCACATCTGATCACAAACAGGGTGGTCACTTCCCCCTGGTAATCTTACTCTGATCACTGCTTTCAATAAGCATGTGAAGAAGAATAAATATTTATTATTTAAGAGGAGGTTTTCTTCACTAAATTGAAGACAACCTCCCCATCAATTTTGACCCATACTTAGATAACTTATTATAAGCTACCAAGGCGCTCACCTTCTCCTGTAATTAAGGAGGACTGGCCTTTTTCCCTTATATACTATCTTATTAGTTAAAATTCCTCAAAACCCCCCAATCAATTAATATTTATTAATTCTATTGGAAGAACCGTGTCACATTCTGGTTTACCCTTCTGTGGAGCATTAATTCCACTAGAAGTTTGGTAGCAGGCTTAGAACCTGTTTCTTATTGTTACTTAAGTCTTATTACACTCTAGTGAATATCTTATAAAGCGTATAATTCTTAATTACACCTTTTAAAGTGTAATATTATCTTATATTCCTTTCTGTACACGCCAAAATCTGTGGAGTAGAGTCCAGGAAGTTAAAGTTTGGTTTCCCAACAGTGGCCTTAAATTATTTGGCCTTATATAAATTATTTTATTAATTTGTTTTAATTTGTTTTTTTTTTTAAAAAAAAAAAAAAATTGAAAATTTCTATTAAATTTTTTTGATTAAACTATTTATCTACTTCACAAATATTTTTTGATAAGTTTATCAAACTGACATTGTCTTCTATTTTGCAATTTTTTTTACAGAAAAAACTTCAAAATTACACTCTAAAACCGGATTCTTATTATAAGAATCATAAAAACATACAACTTTTTTTTGAAAAATCACAACTTGTTCAGTTCTCAACAAAAGTAAGATCTTAATCCATCAAAAAAAATTATTTTTCAGCTCTTTAAACTGATATCTAACTTGTCTGTAGTGTCTGACGTATTTGTCCCCCGTGGTTGGACCTCTAACTGTCAATCCCGCTCGTCCAACAACGAAAACAGAGTCAACTCTGCAGCTCAAAACAAGGATACAGTCATCCCAGATGCCGGTCCCATTCAGGTTTGAAGCTCCCCTCCACCCGGAGAGGCTAGAATAGTGACTGCCAACGTGTGTGCTCCAATTACCCCGCGTAAATTAAATCTTTGTTGTTAAGCAAAAAGACATGAAATACATACTAACATTTCATTTCATATTTTTAATATGTCTACCCGCGGAGACCCCAGCCCATATAGCGGAGTGGGAAGAAAGTCAGTTACTTCTTCTCGTGTAAGTAACCGCTTAGCCAGAAAGATAGCTGAGTTTCCTGCCCTCCATCATAGTACACGCAAGTCTCAGTCCAGCGGCCAGATTAATCCTAGACCAGCATCAAGCAAACTTTTGAGGCTTTCAGGAAGCTTTGTTGGAGGAGACAGAGATGAAGGATCTCTTCTTGACCCAAGCTTTAGCGACTCATCGCAGCTTGAAAAAAATCTTGGGGAGTCCCAAGACACTCGTCTTGATGGAAGGATGGAATCCTTTTACCATCAGGAAGGCCCTTCGTCAGACCCAGGCCTCCACAGCCTCAAGCAAACCACCGGCCACGGCGCCCAGCACTCCCATCACGGAGAACCCTGTCGAGATAGCCAGAGAACCAGCTCAGGTACCGGTGCCGCAACCGCCGCCCCCAGCACCCCAGCACCCCCAGCGCCCCCAGCGTCTCCAGTGCAAAACCGCCACCAACAGCCCAACCAAGCTCAAGCCGGTCCGCAGCGCTGCAACATGCAGTGCTGTATGTCCAGAAGAGATTATTGGAACTCAGTCTACGGAGAGATTTTCCGTCTGGCCCGTCAAATCCAAGGGACATACCAATACATCAACGACTCTTGTCAAGACCAGAGAGCTTGAGACAACAACAAAATCAACGATCAATAATGCAGAAGATGTTGTAACTAGAGAATTTTTTCTAAATACTCCAACAGATATGTTTTTTAAAATTGAATCAATTGTAGATAAAAATTATCTCAAAACAGAGGATACAATAGCAGCTCAATCTCAATTTATTGACGAAGTTGTTACAAATCAGTCCAATATTTCAGACATGTGTAGTGACATCACTACTGAAATACAGAAGTATTTCTTAAAAGATGTTGAACCTCTTAATTATCATTTAAGACATGTTACAAATAAACTTGAAACAAAAGTTAAAAAATTGAGCTTTAAAGGTAAAGAAATCAAGAAAATTGAGCAGAAAATAGATAAGATTATTTCTGATGTATCAGAAATACAAATTAACCAAGCTTTAATTAATAATAATTTATAATCTCTTCAATTAAATCATTCTGTTCCTTATTTAAATAAAGATGTTAACACATTAGTTGTTGAAGACCCTCCTTTAAATTCTTTTGAAAATAAAACTTTAAATCAAAACATGAATTCTTATGTTAAATTACAAACCTCTAATAATTTAAATAATCATCAAGCTGATACAAATCTAATAGATGTAGATAAAGAAGTAAGGAAACAAATTTTGGCTTCAATTCCAAAAACATCTGATTGGCCTACCTTTTCAGGTGAAGGGGAATATGATCATACAGAATTCATTGAATGGATTGATACTTTAAAGTCTGATATAAATTTACATGATAGGATTATCATATCTAGATTAAATCTGTTATTTAAAAACTCTGCTAATCAATGGTATAAAGGTATTAAAAACCAATTTGGCCTTCAATCATGGGAATGGTGGAAACAACAAATTGAACAGAAATATGGTAATGCTAATTGGAGAAGAAGGGTACAAAAAGCCTTTTATACTTCAAGATTTGATGCCAGAATTCCTTCTGTATCCTCTTGGGTTACCAAACAATACAGAAGGATTAAGTCCATTGAACCTTACTTAAATATTGAACAAATCAATATTAAACTGTTAGACTTGTGTGATGGAGTAGTGGCTTATGCAGTTAAATGTGCATTAGACACTACTCACGCAGATATTAGCACATTTATAAATGTGTTACAACAAATAGTTGATCAAACTAATCTGGGTAAAAGATCAAAGTACCAGAACAAGCCTTTTTTTGCTAATCCTCCTGTTACATCAGATAAAACTAAAAATTATTCTGATTTTAAATGTACAAACTGTAATATTAAAGGTCACACAGCAAAGGACTGTAGGAGAAAGAAAGCTGTTAAAAATATATGTGAAAATAAAGATTCTGAAGAATCAGAAGATCCAGAAATTTATGAAGACTCTCAACTTGAGGAAGACTGTCAGCTTGCTACTAGTTCAGAGACAACATGACTAGAACAAAAACAAACATAAAATAAAAAAGGGCATTAATAAAAAAACCCGGTTTTTCCGCGTTTACACCCGGTTTTCTGCGCAGATGCGGCTGCGCAGCAAACCCGGTTTTCTGCGCGCACACCCGGTTTTATTTAATTTCGAGTTTTTATTCAATATGCAAAATGAGGGTGACATATGATCCGCACAGGCTCCCCAGGTATGCTCATCCAACTTCCAACATCAACCACATCGAAATCCACTCACCACAATCAAAAACCAACACCACCCCCCCCTAAATCATCAACCCCCCATAACTCATCAACCACTCAACCGATCCACATAAAAAAAACACCGAAATTCCCCATTTTTCCTCCTCTCCGCAACCCCAGTCACCAATTTCACTTTTTTTTCCCCAAATTTTCCCAACTCCTCCCACCACCCATTTTCACTCCCACCACTACTCCTCATCCATTTTCCACCCAAACCCACTAAAAATAACACCAAAAAACTTATTTTTTCCCCTCTCCACGCCACCTCAAAATCTTCCATACCCCACCAATTTCTTTGGTAATTGATTTCTTGTGAACTTGTAGGAACCTTTGGCCAAGACAAAAGGACGTGGTAGGCCTAAGAAGATGGATGAATCTGAGGAATCCGAGGTAATGATTCATCTTTATTCTTCACTCAAATATCACATCTAATTCTTTCTCCTTGTGTTTTCTAGGCTGTGTCAACAGAAGAGGAAAGTCAGGAGGAGTCTGAATCAAGTGGAGAGCTTCCAGAGGTGGATGATATCATTCAACAGGGCTCAGAACATGACGGAGGAAATTTGAAGACTGTAAGTGTTTTTATTTCCATCTTGAGTACATTATACTGAAGTTGAATGATTTTTTGATACATCAGAGGTCTGGAAAAATACTTAAACAGGTGAAATTTGAATCAGTTAAAAGGAGCAAGACATATGAATACACTTTGGCAGAAAATGATGCTTATAGGCCTTTTGATGTGAGTTTTCCTAATTTTTTTTGAAGATGTCTTTACTTCTGAGCTTCTTATTGGTTACCTCTTTCATAGACCTCAATGACTGCCAGCTCAATCTCTAATCCTGACACCTATATGTCTGAGGCACTCAGTTGGAGTACTTACAATAATGTGGCTGTTGATTTGGTTAGTAATTTCCTTTTATTTAGTGTTCATTTTATATACAATTAATCTTTTCTCAAATTATCCTTCAGTACAAGTACAAAGACCACATTCATCCCAAAGAAGCCATCCAACATCTCTCTACGATTACCGATGTCAAAGGCGATGGGAATTGTGGATTTCGAGCCGCTGCAGTCAGCATGGGACGTTCCTCAGACGAATGGATGAAAATTCGCAAGGAAATGAAAGAAGAACTCAAATCAAACCCTTTCTATTCAAACCATCAGATGCTAAAGAACATATGGGGCGCCAACCACAAGGATATAATTGATGCACTCTCTTGGGACGGAAAAGCACAGGCCCCACTGAAGTATTGGATGACCTTCCCTGCTCATGGATACTTGATGGCTGACACTTATAAAAGACCTGTGGTCTTGTTTTCTGGTCTAATGCCCACCATTTATCTCCCTCTCTCTTCTCCACCCACCACCCACTCTCCCATATGTCTCATACTCATTCCCAGTCTTCTCCATCTCATCAGCTTCACGTTTAAGGCTGAAACATGGCCTTCCCCTAGGATTGATCCATATTGGCAACATTGGGCTGAAGAGGAAGCTCTGTTGTGGAAAGAGTGGATTCAGCCCAATTTGGACCTTGGGGAGAAAGTTCTTTTCCCTCCAATAAGAAGATCTGCCAGAATTAATAAGATTGTTGATGTTGAATAGTTATTTGTCTATTTTCCTATATTTCCATTTTATTCTGATAAAAATTCCATTTTATTCTGATAACAAGTTAATTTTATAAGGAGTATTTGTTTCCAATGAATTACCCACCCTCTAAAGTGTATGAATCCATTTAAAAACTCCCCAAATATCTTAAAAGACAGCCGTGAAGGTGTTTACAAATAAGTTCTCTCCAAAAATCATAAAAAAAAAACCAGTGAATTTAAAAATAAACTGTTTGCTGCATTAAATTCTACACCCCTTAAAGTGCTTTCAAAAGATTTAAAACTTTGAGAAATCTTGAAACTTGAGCCGTGGGGAATTTTCTTTTAAAAAACCGGGTGTATGGGCAAAATAAAATAGAAGATGTTGTTTTTTTGGAAAATAAAAAATACCATCAAATTTTACACGCCAAGAAGTATTGTTAGCTATTTCAAAATTTCGAAAAACCTCAAAATTCCGCCCGCAAAAAAATAAATAAAAAAACCGGGTGTAAACGCGGAAAACCGGGTGTACTCCGCAGCAAAATTTACGTCGCCGCTGCGTAAAACCGGGTGTAAACGCGGAAAAACCGGGTTTTTTTATTAATGCCCATAAAAAATATAGTATTACTCATTTAATAAAAGGTAATAAATGAATAATAATGAGATAAAGCAACATAAAAAAGCAATATGTAAATAATAAATTCTTTATTACATAGTAAATTAATAATAAATAAACAAAAACAATATTAAGTATAACACAATGAATATGTTAATAAATAATAAGATAAATAGAAATATTATTTCATAATCTTAAAGAGCGTGTAAAATAACCTAGGGTACTTCAGCCAAAGTACCCCAGATAACTTAAAACTTCTAGTAGTAAAACAACTTGAAAGAATATTACCACTAAAGCGCTGAAATAATTATTATACATTAAAATACAGAATAAAAACCATGAATACATGTAAAAAACCACGAAATAACAATGTATTTAAATAAAAGTATAATAAAATAAATACATATAACATTAATAATATAAGTATATTGTCAGACATTGAGACAATTGGTCCACATGTCTCCAAAATAATACAAGTCACATAACCCAATGGTTAAGGACTTATGTTTATAAAAAAGGGAATAAAAATTGAACTAAGTAAATTATCTTGAACTTACAAGTTCAATTCCCACAAGACTCATAATTTCTGTATTCATTTTATATAGTATTTATCATTTTTAATAAATTAAATAATAATAAGAAATTCTAAATTTAAGGAGAGATTAATATCTCTCCATGAATTTACCCTTAATATTACAATTTAGTTATGTCTCCTACAAGGGGACTATTATCTTGAATTACCCCATGTAATACAAACTATTTGAGTTATTACATTGGGGTAACATACTGAGTAATATTTAAAGGGGGTGAGATTCCTTCTAAAAGGAATTTCCCCCAGATTATTACCATACAAACCCGTACACCTTACTACAAATCAGTGAGTGGGGTTTTTAAATAATCCAAAACAAATCCTTTTTTACTCTTTTCCCCTTCTGGACCTGTTTCCTAGTCACTGAATAACTATTCTAGTGACTAGAAGTCCTCTCCCTTCCTCAGGGAGTTGTTGAAGCAATCAGCGCTGAGCTCTATCTAGCCGCGTTCCCTTGTTATACAAGGGTGCTAGCTCTTCCGCTGTAAAAAGCGTAGAGCTGCTTAATTTCCACTGGCTGTACCAGCTATAGTGTGACCCTAATACATAATAATAAAATTTTAATAAAGTATTATTATATATATATCATTCTACCCCGCGTCACTTTAGAGACGGGGGCTGACATATATAATACTAGTAATATACTATAGTATCTATTTATTTATTTATTTTATCTTATTACATACTAGGTACACTAAGGATGATTCAGAGGGACAAAGACCACGAACAAGAGGAAGGAAATAACATGAGAACCTTCTGAAAATAACAATTGAACAACTGTTCAAAATAAATGTAGTACATCCTTAGTGGGAAATTATTGATTGACAGATCTCTGCAGTCATGCATTCCCAAAGAGCCTGCATGACAGGGATCAAACAAGAAGCTCTTGAAGCGCCCACAGAACAAACAAATACATGTATTTCACATTGTGCACAATACAAAACAATTCAACTCTGACAAATGTGATCAACAGGTACATGTGATATTTAATCAATACATGTTGACATATAATTAAAACCTTTGATCAACACATCTAAAAAACCTTGTCAGAGGTTCAGAAGCGCCTCAAAATGCCAGCAAAAGAGCTTAGACAGGCTGTACCCATAGTAGACAGCCTGTACATATGGCAATTTGATTAAACAACTACATACATTTGTATTAAATCTTAACCCCTTCCTTTTAAATGTTCCCATAGCCAAAAATAAATCTTGTGTTTCGCCATCAGGGCTCCAGAAAGGAATTTAAGGAGCCCTTGTTCCCCCTGTATTTTGGAGGATCATGCTTTAATATATATACTACCACCTGTACCCACTTACATAGCTTTTACAATTGTTATTCTGTCTGGTAAGGTCCTAGTATCTGTTCTTTAGCCCCTTCTTACTCCTTTGAAATTGCCCAGTGTCCACCCAGCTCTTCCAACACCCTTTCCAAGCGCTTCCAACTGCCCAATTTCCCCCTGGAAGAACCTCAAGTCTGTAAGGTAATTTATTACTAGTAAGTAGATAAACCTTTCTCTTGAGATTCTCCCCCCATCTTTTATCTGGGATTTAAACCACCCCTGTTTACAGGCCCCAGTGTTTTCAGGTACTTGAATCCTCTGCTTGCAAGATACCTTTGAGGGATTAAACCACCCCTGATTTATCAGGCCCCTCATATTTTTAATTATATTAAATTTATTTAATATAATTAATCATATTTTACCGCTCATACCTCATATCTTTATTGGTATTACATCTCATAAATCCTCCCAGAGCTTTATATTGCTCTTTATCTTTTATTTTGCACCTTGTGTAGCTAGAAGGATTACTGCTTGGCATCACAGAGGCTGACAATTGGGGGTCTGGCCGGGAAATTTCTTAAATTTATTTTTGAAATATCAAACCCGCATTTTTTTGAAAAAAAATAAATAAATATACATAAATATTAAAATAAAACAATCTTACCATCCTTTTTATATTACCTCTAAAATTAAAATCCAAACCAAAAACTAACATTAAGGATGTATAATCAATTGTAAATAAAAAAACATCAATTTTTTCCAGATTAAGAATACACATATATATACATACATCCTATGGATGATTAAGGTCCTGTTCTAGGCTAGCATCCGTTTGCAAGGTAGCCCTGATTCAGGGTTTAGTTTCACTTATAAGTGATTTTTGATTTCGCTTGACTCATGCCCACGATAAACTCTGCCCTTGTATGGTTGACAACCCTACCAGTTCACCACAAAAAGCCTCATTTCATGCAAGCAGGCCACACCGAAAATAATTTCACTTTGTAGTGTCGCCAATCGCAGGAAGGTAGTCGGCAGAGTAATGGATAATCGGTTCAAACAACAGATGAGCAACTACAATTATTCAGAAAGAGTTGAGATCGGGATGACGATAGATTGATTTTCTATCGGCCGCCATGAACAGATGCACCAGCCAAACTTGCCCATGCAAATTACTTGAGGGGGTGGCCATCACTACCTTCAATGTTTCAAGGACAATGGTGACAACCTTGCGAGTCAGAAAAAAGAGCTCATTAGTTTGTGCCAAGGGTTTCAAAAGGGTCCCTGTGACAAACATTTGATGATTCAAAGGTATTCTCGAGCTCCTGTTTACTAGGTTGGATCAGAAGACCTTGAGCACCCTGCCCGGTATGACATACATCACAAGCTACATATTTATTGGACGTTGGCATGATCCATGGAAAGTGGGCACCGAGTCAGATAGATCAATTGTTAGAAGACAAAAAACATCGGATATGCAAGCCTTATATGACATCATGGTTTTATAGATGACAACTTACAATCAACCATTTTGATTAGTTATAGCCTAACACCTGATTCAGGGTTTGGTGTAGTCTCACCCATAAGTGATGTCTTTTCGCTTGACAGACATCCACTAAAGCATGCATTGTGTTGTTGTACAGAGTGTTCTCCGACCGGCTCACTCCGATCAGCTGCCTGTTTTTTTGTGAAGTACATCAAGGAACATTCAAATCAGTTTGTCGCTATGCTCTACACCTCTGACGCATTCAGACGCCTTTGACTCGTCTTTTGTTGACGACTTGAGGGCGTCTTTTTTCAATTCAATGCACCTGTCAGCCAACGTTTACGACTTCAAGGCGTCTTGTGATTCAATTGAATCAGGAGTTTTCAAGGCGCCTTGATGTTGCCTTGCAAACGTCTTCCGGCACAAGTCGTCTCCAAGGCGGATCCCAGTCCGCCTTTGAGACGACCAAACCAAATTAAGATTCAATTCACTTATGGTTTGCAAGGCGCCTCGATGGCGTCTTGCAAACGTTACCCGACCCTAGTCGTCTCCAAGGCGGATGCCAGTCCGCCTTGGAGACGACTTGAGCACGAAGTGGAATCGGCCCAGAGCCGACTTCAAGACGCATAAAGCCGTCTTCAGGCCGCTTAAAAACATTCCGGCCGCCCGGGGCCGTTTAAAAACATTCCGGCCGCCCGGCTCGGCACGCCTCGAGAACGAAGCAATCCAGCTGATGAGGATGGCTCCACATCCTCATCAGCTCACTCAAGGGCTAATCACTGTGGGGCCAAGCCCACTTGGGTTGGTAGCATTGCGTGTATATGTGTATATGGCCTATTTACAAAGGTATCGAGGGGAAAGTGAGGGAAGGAAGATAGTAGGCGAGGCATCATAATGGAAGGAGAGGAAGCGAAGGAAGGAAGGGAAGGCAGCGCGAGAAATTGAAAATAAGACAACGAGCATAGAGAAGGAAGGGAAAGGATACTACCTCAAAAGAAATCCTCCTTGGTGTGGGAGTCACATTGATTCTCCAGCCCCATGCGGGCTACAACGTCGACGTTGCTAGGGAGCTGTTGATTTTCATCACTCCAGTTGTTGACTGTAGTAGTGCCGTCCCAAAGGCGGGCATCGAGCTCGAGAACGAGGTGGCCAAAGACGGTGTTGTGAACTCTCGATTGGTGCCGACGCACCTCGAGATCCTTGTCGATATCCTCCCATGCACATGGGAGCTTGGCGGTTGGGTTTGCCATGCGGTTGATTCGGTTAATGTTGAACATGGCCCTAAGGTAAGCCAGCCGGGCCCGGCGTGGTGGGGTAATTTGCGAGTTGGTTAGGATTTGACTTGGGGTGACGTCCTTGAAGTGTTGATCCATGTTTATGTAGGCATCAGACACCAGTCTGTCTAGTTTGGGGGGAGGGAATGGGGGGGACTCGCCGGCAAGGCCGATCCGGACGAGGTTGGAAAAGATGTTCTTCTCGCCCTTAAGGACGGTGGCTATGTGCCGATCGAGATTGGCCTTGTATCCAGGGTCTTGAGAGTAGTTCTCTGGCATGTTCGCGGCCTTAAAGGCCGCGGGAGTCTGTTCAATAAGGCCCTGAAAAAGAGTTGAAGTGAGCATGCATCAGAGGATGAGCTGGAGAAATCATTGCTTACCTTGACAATGATGAATGGGGTTTGCTCGGCAATGCGCTTCTTGGCTGATCATCGTCCATAGGCCTTGATATCCGGTTGTAGTAAGACCTCGCGCACTTTGTTGCGAACAAAAATTTGAAATGTGGGAGGGAATAATTCCCTCCCAATCGACGATTGCAGGTCGAGATTGGGGACCACTTCTCTGGTCATCTGATTGTTGAGGCTGATGAGGATAGTCATCAGCCTCAGCTCCTCTTCAGGCATCTGGGAGAAAAAAAAACCCCCCCGGTCAGCTAATATGGATGATGTGGCAATGAGGCGTGGAAAGTGGAAACTTACATCCAATAATCCTTGAGCCCACCGAAGGGTCTCATCACTCAGTCGGAATTGGTCTCCCATGGCCTGGAGTTGAGATTGAATTGATTGGATCGAGCTAGGGGTGAGGCGGCGGTCGGATCAAGAAGATATTGACGAGTGTCGGCTGGGGGGGAGACTGGAGTTGGTGTCAGATGGGTCGGTTGCCTCTGACACATCCTATTTGGCGTGGCCGGGAAGTAACAATGTTTGGCGGCAGGCTGGGGTATGATAAAGTGAGGGGGAGGGGGGAAGGCGGTTTGTATGGGGGTTTTGAACCAGTCTGATGTTCCCCTTGCGGGCCAAAGTGGGTTCAAGCCTTACCTCACCTTGGGTGCTTGCCTCCTGTGGCTGCAGCCCTTCTTGGTGTGGAAGGGTATCGCGGATCGGGCCGGGTATGTGGGGGCTGTAGGTGCTAGGAGTGGCGGACCATCCAAGTTGGCAAGGCGGGTGCCGATCTGAATTTGGAGGGGGAGTATGAGAGGAAGGGGGGTTAGAGGAAGGGACCAGTGGGTTAGAGGAAGGGGCCGGAGGGTTAGAGAAAGGGATTGGTGGGGTGGAGGAAGCAATCACGGCATTGTTTGCGTAGCTGTAAGCGGGGCCGCTGGGCCCGGGGTGATAATTGGGAATCTGCGACATGTTTTCTTCAAAACATGTCGCACATGGTTAGTAACGGATGATGATGTGATTTGAGAAAGGGAAAGCTTACGTGATGGTGATTGTGGTTCATACGGCGCAAGAACAAGGGGGTCTTCGAGATTGGTTGTCCGACACGACACGTCTCGTTTTCTGGATAAATCTGGTGGGAAAAACAAATTTTAGTTGCTCGGTTTGACTATTATACTGGTGATATGGAAGGGAGGGGACTTACTTTTGATGGAGGGGGTGGTTGTCAATTGGAGGGGGTGGTTGTTGATAGGAGGGGTGGTTGTTTATTGGAGGTGGGATGCGAGCCGGACTTGGATATCTCCGGCCCGCGGGGCTGGAAGTTCACCTGCTGCCTGTCACAGTGCACTGTCACACAGCAAGTGAAACTTTCACCTGTTTGTGGCCCGCGCGGGCTGAAAGGGATGTGGTGCCTGTGAAATTGCAATGTCACAGGCGTGGTCTGTGCCGCGGGCTGAAAGAGCTCTGGCCCCTGTGACAGTGCACTGTCACTGACAGTACAGCATATCTCACCTGTCTGTGACATACTGCACAGAAAACTGTGCACTGTCATTATACAGTGACAGGAAGTTTCAGGTGAAACTTCCCGCCTGTGTGTGAATTGTAATAAGCACACAGTGAAATTTATCCATAATACAACAGATACTTTGGTGTGAAACCAAAAAAGCAATCTGAATCTTGATTCCAAAATAGCAATCCAAATCTTGTCCAAATGTTTTATTTCATTGTTCTAAGTGAGACAAACAAGGGCAATTGTATGTATGTAAATGAGTATGTTACGTGTTTCATCATACAAGCAAGTATTTTAAGTGTTTGATTACGCATTTGAACAAAAAACCAACTTTTTAAGTGTTTGAACACACAAGCAAGGCAAACACAAGGCCAAGTAGCTCTTGCCGTCAGGGGGTTATAAAGCCCTCATTCCCTCCTTTTGATTTGGTTGTCTACAAATATCGCCTGACCAATCTGATTATTACTTTGAACATTATAACTAATTAGAATACCTAATCCTTGGATCAGTATAACTAAATAGAATACCTAAGCAATTGATCATTATAAATAATTAGATTATCCTATCAATTGATCATTATAACTAATTAGAATATCTAATCAATATGAAAATGCCTGGTCAGTTGCACATGTTCATTTCTCAGACATTGATTGGCCATCCCTGATGTGTTTAAATTTTACTGTTCCATGCAGGTTTTCTCACAGTTTGGCATCATGATGGGCACAAGAAATATGTTTGTGAGTATTGTGGTGGTAGATCACTAGAGTTAAGGTATCTTCGAAGACATCTTGATTCACCTGGTCATAAACAGATGAAAGCCTCCTTGGAAAAGGATCCAATTAAGTCTGGAAATGTTTCACAGGGGTCTGCTCATTTATCAAGATGTTCACCTGGAGCCACAAGCAGGATTTACCTGGATGAATCATCAAGATTTTCACCTGGAGCCACAAGCAGGCTTTACCTGGATGATTCATCAGGAATTCAGAATGAGCCAAGAATTGCCCTGGAGGAATCATTAGACCTTCATGTTGAGCCAGCTTATTATGAATTGCCAAGTCCTCAGGATTACTTGATCCCATTGGACATGAATGACAAATCAGGATTTGGGTTTGGTGGATCAGAAGGCAACTCTGATGATAGCTCAGAAATAAGATTGAACTGGGATCAGTGGTTGATGGATGATCCCTTATCATTGGCCTTTCAATCTGTGGTGCCTGAAAACTTCAATTTACCAGGTGATGAGGACATACCAGGAATTGAAGAGGAATTGGAGCCAAGTGCCCAATGGTATCCATTTCCAGAAAAAATGGTATGTCATTTATCTCATTTGGATCATATTATCCATCCATAATCACAGACATGATATCTTTGTTCAATGTTTATTGATGTTTCTGGGAATATCTCTGACATCCTCCTCATTGATAGTACCTCATTGCGGCACTGATGCTTGGCCACTTGCATCATATAATGTCACGAGCCATGTATCACCAAATCCACTTGTTACTTCAGCTCTGTCAGGTGAATATTCCACACTGGGAAACAATCAGGAGGAGAAGGGAGAAAATACGAAAGATGCTGAACATAAATATCATGGAAAATCTATCAGTCTTGAATAACAAGTGTTATTCACTTAGCTTGAAAGATATCATCAGTCATGCGAGTCACTAGTGCCTAACTGATCTTTTAATCAATTCCATAGGCCCCACTATAATTGATGAAAGATGTATTTTGTTTTCCTCTCAGGAGGTGGGAAATCCTTATGTCAGTAAACATCTAGAGTTCTATCCACATGAGACATATGGGAAGAACATGCATTCCCTGAGTCAAAGTCAGAAATGGCGTGAATGTTTATCCCGCCATGGGAGAGTCCAGATGGTTGAAAATGGGAAAAAACACTATGACATCTTTGAACCCATCACACTAAAGGGACCTGGACAGAACATTGTAGTACCAATATTCTTCTTCAAGGTAGAAAACAAATTACATGCCAAATGTATAACACCAAAGTTGAATGATGCCCCTAATCAGGTATTTCAATATGGCACACCCAATCTGGCCATAATGGTACCCAGTCTTATTGGTTACAATTCACCAGAACTTCATACCATTTGTGTGGACCAATTTGACCTGATCTATTCAGAAATGCCAGATATTGATGGAAAGACATTCATAAACAAAATCAACCATTGTATTATTGAAGTTGATGAATATGGCCACCATTCTTCCATTCCTGTACCTAACCCCTGGAGGAATAAGGCAAAAGGCAAGGTGATCCGACATGTGCCTATTACACTATACTCAGATGATACCTCAGGAAACCAATCTAAGAGATGGAATAAACATGTTTCCTATTATTTCACGCTTAGTGGTCTTCCCCCATCACATAGCAACATGGAGTACAACTGCCATTTTGTTTCTACATCTAATTTTGCTGGGCCTCTGGAATTGGGAGAGTCAGTTGTCCAAGTGCTGAATTAAGTCCATTCTATCTTGACCAAAATCCCAAAGTATTGCCTGTTTCACTGATATTGCGTGAAATAGCTCTTTGACAATTGAAGGTACCTTTGCCTATGATGCCACTCTGCAAGATGAAGTTTTGATCATGAGTATGGTCCTTTGCTATCTGGGCGACTCCCCAATGGCTGAAGAGGTGACAAATACACCCATTCCAGGGAACTGCAAGAATCCATGCCGAATGTGCCATTTGAGGGTTGATGAAGTTAAAGAAAGGAGTGGTTTGGATTACATTTATCGATTCTTTGGGATAAAAAGCTTACCAGCCCCACGGAGGTGGTATCAAACTGTTCAGAAGACAAATGATGCACGGAATGTACTCAAAACAAAATCCAAGGCAGAATATGACAAACACATGAATGAGTTTGGATTGGTTGACAAACTTCAAGATAAATTGATTGAATTGAGAAGCAATAATCCTCATGACCGGCAAAGAATAGAGGCCATTTAAAAAGCTGAACCTCACAGACTTTGCAATGTATTTACAAATCTGTTAGAGTTTGATGGATGCCAAGACACGCCTGTGGAAATTTTACATGTCTTCTCCCTTGGAATTGTCAAGTATTTGGTAAGAGACTTCATGGAAAAACAGAAAGACCTTTCCAAGATGGAGGCCCTGTTCAACTCAGTTAACTTGAATGGCCTCAACATCCCTCCAATCCAAGGAAAATACATGATTACCCACTGGAAAAGTTTTGTAGGGAAGGACTTCAGGACCATAGTACAGTTGGCCCCATTTGTGTTTTTTCCATTCATGGATGAATCCCAAAAGAAAATATGGATTCCTTTATGCACAATTGGAAGCTTAATATTCCAGACAACTATTGAAGACATGGATCAATACATTGCTGCACTTGAAAAACAGATTCAAATATTGATGTATCACATTCTCATGATGACAGCACAATGGGCAAATAAGCCAAAGCTTCACATTATATTACATCTCCCAGAGTCAATCAAGCGGTTTGGGCCACCAACATTATTTGCCACTGAGAAGTTTGAGAGCTTCAATGGCCGGCTCAGGCACACTGCTGTTCACACCAACCGGCTCAGTCCAGGACAAGATATTGCTATCAGTTTCAGTAACTACCATATCATGCGCCTGATCCTGTCAGGTGGTTACATGTTTGACCATAATCAAAAAAAAGTATTACCAAGCATCAAATCAAGTGAGGGGAATCTTTTCAGGAAACCCAGCTGTCCAAAAAGCCATGGGATTCAACCCCCCAAAAACAATGAAAATTGGACAATACCCCTGTGTAAAGTCATCCAGAGTGCCTGAAGATGAAGCTCAACCGGTTCCAGATTCATTGAGAAGGTATTACCCAAATTCTCAAATCAAACAGGTCTGTTCATTGAGCCTCAATGACAAGGAATCAATTCAGAAGGACTCATTTGTCATAGTCAGTAAGATTTGCTTTATTTTGGGATTGGAGATGGTAACATTAAATTTGACACTGATACAATTTGAGAAACCTGAAACCTGCAGGAAGATGCACATCATTGTAATGTCAGGAAGATGCACATCATGGTAATGTGGGAATATCCTGTGTAATTTCCATTTGGGAAGTCATCCACCCTAAATGTTACATCATTAAAATAGTGGAATGCAAACTCTGTGGCTTACAAAAAGATAGCTTATTGAGGATAGTAGAAAAAGATGTACAATTGACTTACATTCCTGCATCTGTGGGCCAGTCTTTCTTAGCAGATGTGATCCCCTTCCAACACAAACTGATGAAATTGTATTAATTTTTATCAGAAAATTATCTGTTGTGTAAATGCCCAACACAACTGCTTTGATGGTGGGTGTCACGCAGGGATATCAAACAGATCCAGGAGACACCGGCAGGAGGGAACCACTGTTTCAGGTGAAGTGAATCACAAACCGTATAACAGCTATCTGTTGAATGCATTCTCACATTGTCACTCTGAAATGAACAGAAGCATTTCCCAATTACAAGCTGACTTTATTACAGAGCATGACATGCAGACAGCTGCTTCTTGTGGTCAGAAAATATGGAATAATAGTCAGGGCAAAAAGAAGGGAAAGAATGTGGAATCAAAAAGCAGATCCAACCACACTCAATTCAGCCCCCAGGTTGAATCTAGATCATTGTATGACCCAAATTATAGTCCTAGTGCTGGATCAAATTACCCCAATTTTAGCCCACATGCAACTCCAATGACATATCACCCCCCCTCCCCCATTTGGCTTCAAGGTCACCATATCAGTCAACATCAAATCTATCTCAGCAACCCTATTTTAGCCCTCATATAGCTCCAAGGGCTTCCAATAATCCCCAATACCCAAATTATAGTCCTAGAATTGGATCAAATTACCCCAATTTTAGCCCACATTAAACTCCACTGACATATCAACCCCCCCTTCCCCGATTTAGCTTCAAGGTCACCATATCAGTCAACATCAAACCCATCTCAGCAACCCTATTTTAGCCCTCATATAGCTCCAAGGGAATCCAATAATCCCCAATACCCAAATTATGGCCCTAGTGCTGCATCAAACTCAAGGTACTCCATGTGATCTTCTGCATGTCATGATATGGTCAATATTATTTGTAAAATATGTGTAAGAATTCTTTGTTATGTATGCTGATTTATGGCTAATTACATGATTAATGTCAGCTTGCTACTATGACAGAGCAACCTGTCACAAGTTTTATACATAAATTATTATAAAATACCTAGAAAATCAAATAATAGTTTGAATATTATTTGATATTCTGAATCTACACTAAAAATAACCTAGGGTACCTCACTCACAGGTACCCCTAATTCTCACTCCTTCACTATGTAAATTAACTAATAAAAAATAGCAAGTACCTTTTCAATAAATGGCACTTGCATTATGTTATGCTTATATATATATACACATATGCTTAAACCCCATTTCCAGTCACGGAAATGAGGTGTTGTGTAAATTAGGGGAGATAGTGTAAATACACCGTGTTTTACTCAAACCCCGCGTACCGCAGTCCGCAGAGCTTGAAGTTCAACCCGCGTGACTGAAAGCCCGCACCAAAGTTGGGATATAAGCACCCGCGCAAGCACTAAGCCCCTCACAGGCTCCCAAACTTGGCACGCGGACTCCACAGTCACTCAGGTACACCCAAATCAACAAAAACACGCTCCAGTGACCTCATTACATATGTTACATATGTAATGAAGAGTACTGGGGACTAAACAATTAAATATATTAAATGGTATTGTTTATTTGTACAATACATTGATTGAACAAACAGTACAAACAATACTGTGGCTTATTATAAATACAAATAAGCCACTAGTATTAAATCTATAACAAACAGTACTAATGTACTACAGACTGTAAGTCAATGTAAATAAATAAATAATAAAATACATTAATAAAAAAATCAATTGGTGACGTGTATTCAAAGCAGGGGCTGCTGAAGCGTCACCAAGAAAGCAAAAATGGCCAAAATGTGGTCCAAAGATCCCACAAGTTGGCCAATAATACCTACAGGGTCCCCAGGGGGAACTCAAGACTATTTAAGGAGCTCTTCAACCGCCCAAAGAATGCCCCTCATGCTTCCCAATACCCACTAACAACCTTACCCACTTCTTATGAGATATATACATCTTTATAACACAGTCTGGTAAGCTTCTTAGTAGTTATTCTTTAGCCCTGTCTTCCCCAACAACTTCACAGTGTCCACCAAGCTCCACCATCCATCCATCCAAGCGCTTCAAACTGTCCAGTTCCACCCAGAATATCCCCAAGATCCCCCAAGGTTTATTACTAGTAAGTAATAACCCTTTTCTTGAAGATATTCCCCCATTTCCATTACTGGGATTAAACCACCCCTGTTCCAACAGGCCCCAGTGTTCCAGGTACCTAAATCCTCTGCATTTATTTGTAAGATACCTTAGAGGGATCTAAACCACCCCTGATTTATCAGGCCCCTCTGGTTTTTAATTATATTAAATTCATTTAATATAATTATTAATCTATTTTTCTCTCAAATTTTACGTCACAATTCCCCCATATCTTTTGGGAATTGTAACTTGTACCTTACCCAGAGTTTATATAACTCTTACCATCTATCCTTGCACCACCTGTAGCTAGAAGGACTTGTCCTTGGCATCAGGGAGGCTGACAATTGGGGGTCTGGCCGGGAAAATTTTCAAATTTATTTTTGAAATAAAAAAACCCGTGATTTTTTTTATTTTTTTTAAAAAATATACACATAAAAAACCAATAAAAAAATCATCATTTTTATATATACCTCATCCTATAAAATAAAAAAAACTAACAAAAAACTGTTTTGCTTTCTATTTTTTTTAAAAAAAAAACCCAAACCCACAAAATTAAAATAAAAAAAAAAAAAAAAAAAAAAAACCGTAAGTTTTTAATTTTTTTAAAAATACACAATTAAAATACATACTAATAAAAATTCTAAAAAACTACAGTATTACATACTTACAATTATTTTTTTATCTGCGGCGCATACAGTGAATCTTCAAGAAAACGCCACTTTAATTCAACATTATCTTTGAATCCTTCGACTCAAAAAAGAAGAAGAAGTTTGAAATTACCGCCCCAGCGACTGGGATCTCCTTACTGAAGAAGAGAGAATCATCCTCGCCGCGTACCATTCTCATTTAAGAGAAGAAAGAAACCTCGAGGCAGAGATTACTCTCCATAAACACTTACGAGGATTGAAATTAAAAAGGGAAAGAATATCGCGAGAAAGATATCAAGAGAGAAGTAAGTTCCCCCTCTCCTCCATCATTAATTACCACCTCTAATAACCATTACACCCAGTGGCCTCCTTCGAAAACAATTCTCAAGGAGAAACTACTCCCACCGTCGACGCTGAAACCAACAACCCCCCAAGTAAGCATCTCTCTACATATTACATATTCAAAGAGCAGAAACTTACCATGGTTAAATCTACCAGGTCGACCAAGCCAGAGCTACAAGGTCTCTTACCCAGTCCAACAAGAGCTCGTAGCGGCAAAAGAGCTGCAACAGCGCGTCAAGAACCTCAACATGACGAGCATAGCGCGCAAGGGGCCTATCCCAGCCACGCCGGAAGCCACCCCAACTCCCCAGGAGCCAACGACGACGCTCCAAGAGCTCCCGCCTCCTCAAACGGAAGCAGAAACCCCCATGGACGTCGACGAGAGACCCCAAGAGTCGTCGGCAGCTACCCAGAAACGCCCTTCCACCCCGGAAATCCAAATCCTCTCGAAAGAGGAGCAGATCAGACACCGGGTGAAAGAGCACGTCTCCATTTGGAGACAGTGCCAAGTCTCCTTAAGGCAGGGGCCCACAGAAGAGCTGAGAGCCTTGCTGACTACGGCACAAGACAGCCAGAAGGCTCTCCAAAAGCTCATCCCCAACGAGGAGATAGAAGCTTATGTGAAAGGGTGGAACCCCTGGGAGGAAAAGAAGATCCACTTCCCCGCGCCGCCCAAGAAGAACACCCTAAAGTTCAAAAAATTAGACAAAGGGAAGAACAAGAGCTCCTCTTCCATCAACTTTGACGACCCAGTGAAGTGGAAGAAAGCCACAGATCTTCTTCTCATTGCGGCCAATCTTTACAAGAATATAGATTAGAGCCTTCTGTAATACATTCTTTGTTTGATTCTATAGAAGCACTCAATAACAATTTAAATACTCTAGATGTTAACAATGAGGCCAATTTAAAAATAATTGTTGATAAAATAGATAACAACTTAGAAGAAATCAAAGATAATATTACTGCGCGCACCATGAGAATCCTACAAACACTGGATAAACCCTTACCCCTTGAGTTGCCAGTACACCACAGTGAGACCTTGTTGGGAATTAACAAAAGTAGTGAGCTTCTTAAAGATATAACAAAAGAAATCAACAAAAATACAAATGACACTTTAGATGTTCTTGAAGAAATGCAAACTTCCCAAGTAACAATGGCAGAATATGTTATTAATTCCCTCAAAAAGGATGAAACAAATAACAAACTAGAGGATTTAATTATAAATCTTAATAACAATTTTAATACAAAATTTGAGAAACTAGAGGAACAAGTGAACAACAAATTATCTGTCCTTACTTCTGAAATTGAATCCTTGAAATTAAAAGATAATGTAATTTCAAAATTAACAACTATCATCTCAGGTATAGAATCCTTGAAAGAGGAGAAAATAAATCCACAATACCATGAGCCTCATAGACCCAGCAGCTCATACAGTGAAGAAGAGATGGTTAACCAAGCAACAAACAATTGGAATAAGTATGGTGACAAGGTACCTGACAGTAAACCCACCACGTATCTTGACAGAGATGAAGCTCCTCACATCAATATTAATTCTAATTATTATAACAACAAAGAGGAGAAACAAAATAATCCACATAAAAATCTCCATTACTTGAGTCCCAACATTGCCCCTCAAGAAAAACATAGCGCCCCCAATACCAATAGTGCCCAACCTAGGTATAACAATCCTTTCATGCAGAATAGACCTATGACCAAAGATACCAGAATGTCAACCCCTTATAGAAACTCTGATATGACTGCTATACACAAAATAATGCCTCCATTAAAAGATTGGCCCAAGTTTGATGGAAAAGGAGAATATGACCACATGAGTTTCATAGAATACATTGACCACATAGTAAGGACTTATCAAGCTGATGATGAAGTCATCACTTCAAGACTCACAGTACTCTTTGAAGGAATGGCTTCTACTTGGTTTATTACCAAAAGTAAAGCTGTAGGATACCAATCTTGGTCAGTATGGAAAGAATTAATCAAAGCCCAGTTTGGCACCAGAATTTGGAAAAATGAAAAGCGCCAAGCCTTTGAAAAAGATTACTTTGATCCAACCACAGAAACAGCTTCTGAATGGTGTTTGAAACAAAGGAGAAGAATTGAGTGTGTGTATGACAGAGTATCTGATGAAGAAGCCAACAACAGATTACTGAGCCAATGTAAAGGAAATCTTGAGAGTATAATGAGATGTAGATTCCCCTCACTAGATGTAGACCTGACAGAATTCAGTAGTGTATTAAATGAAATGGTGGTCCTTAATGGATGGAACAAGAAGTACATCAGAAGTAACATCCCTGAGAGGAAAGATTTCCAAAAAGAAACCACCAAGGTTAACCCCACAACTGAAACCCCCAAGAAAACTGCTACTCCTGAGTGGTTCAAGTGTGGAGAAAAGGGTCATTGGAAAAATGAATGTACCAATATACGTAGAAAAGTAAACATGGTAGTAATGAACACTCCATCAGAAACTGAGGACGACACCCATTCCCAGTTTGAAATAGTCATGAATGAACCTGCTGAAGAAGACTTGATGAGAATCTCAGTTATCCAAGCTGACATTGGGGATGAATTATCCATTAATGCTATACATGGTGACTCTAATTTACCCCAAAAATGGGATCCCTCCATGAAGATTGGCCACATATCTGACGCAAAGTTACTCACCAATAAACCTGAAGCTGGTATGAGTTACACCATGGGGAAAACTAGTTATACCACTGTCTTGTTTGATAACAATGAAATAAGAGTCCTCCTTGACGTGGGAGCTTTTTGTTCTTGTGCCAGTAGTACCTTTCTAGATGAATGTTACCCCAGATGGAGAGACAACTTAATGCCCATGCCAAAAGCCAAGTTCAGTAGTTGCAACTCAGCCATGAAACCTATTGGAGTAGTATCCATACCCCTAATATTTCCTCACTCTAAAGGATCTCTTAGGTTATCCGTTGAATTTGTTGTGTTACAAGATGCAGTATGTGATTACCTGATCCTAGGTAATGATGCTTTCTGTATGTATGGCATAGATATTTTCCAGAGTAAAGATAGATTCTATACTATTGGTGGTGATTGGAAACGAAAATTCCAAATCTGTAACATTAACATCAAGATACCAGATAATATTAAAATCCAAAAAGATCTACTATCTTTCCAAAAGGAATATGTATCACAAGCTGCAGTCAGTGACATCTTAAGTGAGAAACAAAAGATGGATGTGTTGAAAACTTGTTTTGACCATAGAGAAGCTTTCTGTACCACAGAGGAACCAATTGGCAACATCAAAGGTCATGACATGAAATTGGAACTCAATATTGACAGACCTTATCCCCCACAGCTGAGGAGACCACCCTACCCCTCCAGCCCCAAATCAAGAGAAGCTCTGGAAACACACATCAAAGAGCTACAAGAACTCGATGTCCTGAGAAAAGTTGGACATAATGAACAGGTAGAAGTCACCACACCTGTAATAATTGCCTGGCATAATGAAAAGTCAAGAATGGTGGGAGATTTCCGTGCTCTGAATAACTACACCAGACCTGACTACTATCCTATTCCCAGGATAGACCATTCATTACACAACTTATCCAAGGCCAAGTATATCACTACTATGGATGTACTGAAAGGGTTCCATCAGATCCCCATAGCTCCTGAGAGCAGGAAATTCCTGAGGATTGTATGCCACCTAGGGATTTTTGAATACCTCAGAATGCCTTTTGGCATAAAGAATGCGCCATCACACTTCCAAAGAATGATGGACTCCATTTTTGGCTCATTCATTAGACAAAACTGGATGATGGTATATATAGATGACATTATCATTTACTCTGATGACTGGGAAACTCACCTAGAAAAGATCAATATAGTACTCCAAACTGCCATAAAAGCAGGATTAAAAATGTCCATCAAAAAGTGTAACTTTGGATATGGAGAACTTAAAGCACTAGGAAGAGTAGTCTCAGGTCTTTCTCTAGCTATAGACCAAAATAAAGTAGCAGCAGTCTTAATGAAATCCATGCCTCAGAATAGAACAGAAATTATGTCCTTTCTGGGTTTCTGTAGTTATTACCGCCAACATGTCCCCAACTTTTCAAATGTAAGTAAAAGCCTCTATGCACTCTGCAATCATGATACAATATTTGAAATGACCTATGATAGAGTACAAAATTATGAAGAGTTAAAGAGACTCCTTACCACGGCACCAGTATTGGCTCAACCTGACTATGATAAACCATTTATACTGTATATTGATGCATGCTTAGATGGTTTGGGAGCAGCCCTCCACCAGGAATTTGTAATAGAAGATAAACCAATGGAGAAACCCATTTTATTCATCTCAAGACAAATTAAGAGCACTGAGAAGAAATATGGAGCAAGTCAAATGGAATGTTTAGCACTTGTATGGGCTCTGGAGAAGTTACATTACTATCTGGAAGGGTCTAACTTTTTAGCAGTAACTGACTGCACAGCTGTAAGAACCTTGATGAATATGAAAACCCCTAATAGACATATGCTCAGATGGTAAATTGCAATTCAGCAGTACAGAGGACATATGACTATCATTCATAAGTCAGGAGCCAAGCACAAAAATGCGGATGGACTAAGTAGATGGGCCTTGCCAAATAACCCAGATAATCCAGCTTATGATCCAGAAGATGAAGACATATTCCCCATCCTAGGAATTCATGTGTGTGACTTAGATGATGCATTTTATGAATTAGTCAAGACTAGCTATGACAAGAACCCTGAGTTGTTAAAACTAGTAGACATACTTAGAAATGACAACAGCTCAACAGAACTAATAGCCAGTCTACCAGGAGAATTAGCCAAACATTATAAACTTGGAAAATTCAGTCTCCTAGATGGCCTTCTGTATTTCAGGAATACGCATTCAAGTGTACTAGTGCTAAGTGATCCTTCCCAAATTGATAACATTCTGAAAGAATGCCATGATAATGTTAATTCTGGACATTTTTCTGAAGAAAGAACAGTGGAGAGAATTAAATATACAGAATGGTGGACCAATTGGAAAGAACAGGTACACAACTATATCAAATCTTGTGATGCGTGTCAGAAGGGCAATAAGCAAACTGGAAAGAGATTTGGCTTATTGCAGAAAATATCTGAACCAACTGACAAATGGGAAATTATAAACATGGACTTTGTAACAGGACTACCCCCAGGAGGATCCTTCTCATATAACTCAGTACTAGTAGTTGTGGACAGATTCTCCAAGAGAGCCAGGTTCATACCTAACCATAAAGATGATACTGCTATGGAAGTTGCCCTGTTATTTTGGAATAGGATTATGGCTGATGTAGGTATTCCCAAAATTATAATTAGTGATAGAGATCCCAAATTCACATCAGAATTCTGGAGGAACCTACATGACATGCTTGGTACCAAACTGGCTTTTTCCACAGCTTATCACCCTCAGACTGATGGGTTAGCAGAAAGAATGATACAAACTCTAGAAGACATGTTACGTAGATTCTGCTCCTTTGGATTTGAGTTTAAGAATCATGATGGATACACTCATGATTGGGTTAGTCTACTGCCAGCATTGGAAATTGCTTATAATAGTAGTAAACATTCCTCCACTAAAGAAGCTCCATATGTCTTAGAAAGAGGATGGATACCACGCATGCCCAAAGACACCTTAAATGACAAATTACCTCACCTGCATCCAACAGCCTTAGATTTCAAGAAGATGTTAGATCTGACCCAACAACATGCTAAGAAATGCGTGGAGGAAGCAGTAGAGTATAACAAAGGGAGATGGGATAAAAGCCACAAGGAACCTGAGTTTAATATAGGAGATAAGGTCCTTTTGTCCACTATTAACTTCAACAACTTGGGAGGTAGCAGGAAGCTAAAACCCCCTTTTATAGGTCCCTTTACCATTAAACAACTTCATGGAAAAAATGCCGTAGAAGTCATATTGACAGAGGAACTATCCAGAAAACACCCAGTATTCCCAGTCAGTCTAGTAAAACAGTACCAATCTAGAACTGAAGAGGAACCAGCTACTCAACAACCAGTTCCCCTCATTGAGGTCCCACCTTCTGGACAATTGAAAGTACATAAAATACTGAAAGATAAAAAAGAAAGGATACAGGGAAAAGATACAAGGCTTTACCTTGTCAGATATAAGAACCAATCACCAGATAAGGATGAGTGGTTACCTGAAAATAATATCCCAGATGGAGCAATACATCTGAGAATTTATAGGGCATCCAAGAGGTCCTCTTGAAATTTTTTTCTCTTAAAATAACCTTATCTTTAGTTAGGAACTTACTTTTTCCGGGAGACTTATCTTGGTGGTAGGGAATGTCAGCTTGCTACTATGACAGAGCAACCTGTCACAAGTTTTATACATAAATTATTATAAAATACCTAGAAAATCAAATAATAGTTTGAATATTATTTGATATTCTGAATCTACACTAAAAATAACCTAGGGTACCTCACTCACAGGTACCCCTAATTCTCACTCCTTCACTATGTAAATTAACTAATAAAAAATAGCAAGTACCTTTTCAATAAATGGCACTTGCATTATGTTATGCTTATATATATATACACATATGCTTAAACCCCATTTCCAGTCACGGAAATGAGGTGTTGTGTAAATTAGGGGAGATAGTGTAAATACACCGTGTTTTACTCAAACCCCGCGTACCGCAGTCCGCAGAGCTTGAAGTTCAACCCGCGTGACTGAAAGCCCGCACCAAAGTTGGGATATAAGCACCCCGCGCAAGCACTAAGCCCCTCACAGGCTCCCAAACTTGGCACGCGGACTCCACAGTCACTCAGGTACACCCAAATCAACAAAAACACGCTCCAGTGACCTCATTACATATGTTACATATGTAATGAAGAGTACTGGGGACTAAACAATTAAATATATTAAATGGTATTGTTTATTTGTAAAATACATTGATTGAACAAACAGTACAAACAATACTGTGGCTTATTATAAATACAAATAAGCCACTAGTATTAAATCTATAACAAACAGTACTAATGTACTACAGACTGTAAGTCAATGTAAATAAATAAATAATAAAATACATTAATAAAAAAATCAATTGGTGACGTGTATTCAAAGCAGGGGCTGCTGAAGCGTCACCAAGAAAGCAAAAATGGCCAAAATGTGGTCCAAAGATCCCACAAGTTGGCCAATAATACCTACAGGGTCCCCAGGGGGAACTCAAGACTATTTAAGGAGCTCTTCAACCGCCCAAAGAATGCCCCTCATGCTTCCCAATACCCACTAACAACCTTACCCACTTCTTATGAGATATATACATCTTTATGACACAGTCTGGTAAGCTTCTTAGTAGTTATTCTTTAGCCCTGTCTTCCCCAACAACTTCACAGTGTCCACCAAGCTCCACCATCCATCCATCCAAGCGCTTCAAACTGTCCAGTTCCACCCAGAATATCCCCAAGATCCCCCAAGGTTTATTACTAGTAAGTAATAACCCTTTTCTTGAAGATATTCCCCCATTTCCATTACTGGGATTAAACCACCCCTGTTCCAACAGGCCCCAGTGTTCCAGGTACCTAAATCCTCTGCATTTATTTGTAAGATACCTTAGAGGGATCTAAACCACCCCTGATTTATCAGGCCCCTCTGGTTTTTAATTATATTAAATTCATTTAATATAATTATTAATCTATTTTTCTCTCAAATTTTACGTCACAATTCCCCCATATCTTTTGGGAATTGTAACTTGTACCTTACCCAGAGTCTATATAACTCTTACCATCTATCCTTGCACCACCTGTAGCTAGAAGGACTTGTCCTTGGCATCAGGGAGGCTGACAATTAACAATCTACATTCACCCATGTTTTGGTGTAACCTCATTTGTTCTTATAATTTATGGCCAATTGTGTGAATGAAAAAAATGAAAACAAATGTAACCATGTTTTGGTTTAACTTCATTTTTTTTATAATTTATGGCCAATCATGTGAATGGAAAAAAAAAAATTGCACATTTTTACTTCCAAAAATCAGTGTGTGTAATGAGACTATTATATTCCTCACACTCTTTTTTGTTTTTTTAAAAGAAGATAATGCAGAAAACCAAAGGAGGATCTCAAGTCGACTTGAGAACCACATTTCACTGGTTCTCAAGTCGACTTGAGCCAGTGAAGGTTCCCAAGTCGACTTGAAGACCGCATGAGGTCCTCAAGTCGACTTGAGAACCTCATTTGGTTCTCAAGTCGACTTGAGAACCAGTGAAATGTGGTTCTCAAGTTGACTTGAGAACCAAATGAGGTTCTCAAGTCGACTTGAGAACCTTCACTGGTTCTCAAGTCGACTTGGGAACCAAATGCGGTCTTCAAGTCGACTTGAGAACCAAATGAGGTTCTCAAGCCGACTTGAGAACCTTCACTGGTTCTCAAGTCGACTTGAGAACCCCAATGTGGTCTTCAAGTCGACTTGAGAACCTTCACTGGTTCTCAAGTCGACTTGGGAACCACATGAGTTTCTCAAGTCGACTTGAGAACCCCAAAGCGGTCTTCAAGTCGACTTGAGAACCTCATTTGGTTCTCAAGTCGACTTGAAGACCGCATTTTCACAGGTTTCCCAGGCCGAACCTTAAATTGGTCTTGAAGCCGCCCTCAAGACCGATTTTCGTCTTGAAGGCGGCTTTTTCCTTGTAATTGTCCTGAAGACGACTCACCTGTCATTGAGGTGTGGCCGTGGTGTATTGATATTACACTGCACCTGCATTTGAATTGAGATGTGGTACATTGAGACTAACCGGTTGAGCATTGTATAGAATGGATAACTCCCATCGGAGGCAGTTCCAACAATGTAGCCTCATAGTTCATCACGAGGGCATAGCCCCCAATTTTGGGGATTGGGGAGGGAGGTTTAGAAAAGGGGTCTTGATGAGAAGGGTGCACAATATTTTATTTGTGTAAATATAAGAACAAAGATAACATTTCATGTTGAAATCAAAAAGCAATGACATTATGAAGCAAAAAAAAACAAAAAGGATGAGAAACTAAAAATATTAATATAACTATTGCCTCTGTACATTTGAAAGAACCTCTTTGTAAACAATATTTGATGTTTCATATGAAGGAAGGCCAAATTCAGGTTGAGGGACTACTACCTTTGTAGTACGGCTGGACTTACTTCGTGACAATGCAACATAGAGTTGTCCATGACTAAATACAGGATCATGAAGTCCAATACCTCCATTTCCAATTTACTGACCTTGAGATTTGTTTATAGTTAGTGAGAAAGCCAGATTTATGGGGAATTGTTTCCATATGAGCTTGAAAGGCAATCCAGACTCATCAGGGTCTGATATGAAGGGAATGTGTGGTATACCAAGTTGTTGACTCTATTTCCTGAAATTACCTTTGCATCATAAATAACATTTGGGCCCAGGTTTTCCACAATCAATGTAGTCCCATTGTTTTATCAAGGTTCCTCAGCATTATTATTGGGAAGCCCCTTTTCAGTTTCAAAATATGAGGTGAACAGCCTGAAATTGTTAGACTATTTATTTATTCCTGTAAGTATAGGTTTTGGGGGTCATCTTCCACTGAATCATAGCTTGTATAATTCCTGCCTTCTGATGGAATATCTTGCAAGATCCTAGCATTTATATGGTTGACTGAAACATTCTTGCAGCAAAGATTAGCCCAGTCCAAAAAGTAATCCTGTTGGGAGAAAGACCTGGAAATATGTGGGAATAGTTGTGTGATGAGATGATCCAAATTTTCCCTGTGGGATCCACCATGAATTGCCATTGACGCAGGCAGCTGTATCTTGTTTGAAAAAGCAGTGATACCTTCTACATTCCCAACAGATAGAAAATTGCTGAAAGTGAGGATCCCCAGCTGCACACATGTTGATGGATTGCGGAAGGCCAACTTGTAAGCACAATATTTCAAGGCAGTTGAAATTGGAATTTCCTGCTTGACTTCAGGACTCTGACCAAGATCTCCATTTGGATGTAAGAGCACATAATGGAGAGGATCATATTTGCTGTCTAATTCAGATACTCTTGCAAGGGATTGACCACAATATCTGATGATAAAATCCCTTGTGGCTGTTTTCAAAGGGTCATTGCCTTCAAGGTAAGAAATTTCAGAGCATGAAAAGTTAGTGAAAGTGAAAAAGAAAGAAATACCTTCTACCCAGATGGCTGCAATTTGGTCCCCTGTTGGGAGGTGATAAACTCTTTGGTCCACATTTTTTGCCGTTTCTGTAAGCCTTATTGAGCGGTTTGGAGTGATTTCAGGTGCTAAATGCTCAAATTGGCGTATGAGAGGATTGCACCGGTGAAGTATTTATTGAATCCTTGTCATAATCTCTGGGAGGAGATGTTGACCATGAATATGAAGATTTTCAAACTCATGTCCATTATTTTATATGTAGAGCTGCAAGAATGTTGCGACTTCCTGAGACATTGGCATGAAGCTTCCAATGTTGTGGTTAATTTGTCCCTTCACCTTGAAAGTATATATACCTTGTCCTTGGTTGTTCAAAGCAGCTCTTGTAGCACAATTTATACCAAGTGAAGTAAATGCATAGCTGCTATTTATAAAATCTATGGAACTTATCAGTTGATTTCCTTGAGGCAAGTGGTCTTGAGTTGCATCTTTGAAAAGCTGGAGTAAATCTGGAGGAGGGGGTGGTTTATTTATGTTGATCCTCCCAGAGAAAAAGCAGAGGGCATTGGTCTTGCCTTGAAATAGTATGGCCTGGCATAATGGACATTGCCTCTCTCTTCTCAGTGTGTGTGGTCTGAAACTTGGAACCTAACCCTTTAAAACTTTATCTGGGGAATGTTTTTGGCTACATAGTTTTCATTTTCTGTCATTACAGGATGGTAATCCAAAACCGAACCTGCAGGATTGTCAAATCCAATCTGGTAAAAATGATGATCAAACTGATTTAGAACCTGTTCCCAATTGGTTTCTGGAATATCATCCTCCAAGTGTGATGTTTTCTCTACAGAAGGAAGGTTTGAGGAGTTATCATAGTTGGCATAGATATTAATCTGATTTTTGGGAGAAAGATTTTGGGAATGGTCCAAGTTAGAAATGGAAACCCTGGAGGGAGAATTAGGAGTTGTATGAATTCTATTGGTCTAATTGGTAATTCCACAGGTGTGGTTATGAGACATCATTTGAGTGATTTGAGACAATGGATGCCTTTGTGATGGGACATGATTTTGATTCAACTGGATTGGGGAGTGAGTTGAATGGTAGTTTTGATGGGGAGTAAGTGAATGGATATGATCAGATCTCTGATGAGAAACTGAGGCTGGTAGTTGATAAGATATTTGCTGGGACATTGGGGATGGAACTTGCTGAGAGATTGGACGGGACCTTGAGGATTGGAGTTGGTGAGAGATTTGATGAGAATGTTGAGAGGATTGATGGGAATGTGGATGGTGTGTTTGAGGGTCATTGTGCAGATGCTGAAGATGGGAAGGGTGATGATTAATGATTAAACTACATTGGAAGTGCTGATGACTTGGAGAATTGTGACAGTTGAAAAAATAATAATTAGTTACAGGAGATGATGGATGGTGGAAATGATTGGGGTTAGGGGTGGTGGGCAGATTGAGTAGAGAATTCAAGTCCCTTTGACAAAACCTAGCATTTATTTCCCTGTTGTATGCTCCTCTCAGTTCATCAATATTCCAGTTCATTGTAGATTAATGGGAGCAGAAAAGTAAAATGCAATAAGAGTATGTGTCAGATGAAATAAGAGTATGTGGTGGATTATTATTTTGAAGAATGATGGTAGTAAAAGTGGGATATTATTGGGGGGAATGGAAGATGTCAGGTGAAGAAGAGCTCTATTGGTTGCTGGAGAAAGGGTAGCAGCAGTTTGATTAATTAGTTGTTGGTAGCTGTTGGTAGCAACATTGATTAAATAATGTGACTTGGCTGCCAGCAACAGTCTACAATATGTGTACTTTGCTTGGTAGCAACATGATTGGTTGTTATAATGTGTTATTGGTTGTTGGCAACAGTATTGGTTGCTTTAGTGAAGAAGTGAAAAAAAAGTGAAAAAAAGTGAAAAAAAGTGAAAAAAAGTGAAAAAAAGTGAAAAAAAGTGAAAAAAAGTGAAAAAAAGTGAAACAAAGTGAAAAAAAGTGAAAAAAAAAAAAGTGAAAAAAAAAGTGAAAAAAAGTGAAAAAAAGTGAAAAAAAGTGAAAAAAAAAAAAAGTGAAAAAAAGTGAAAAAAAAAAAGTGAAAAAAAGTGAAAAAAAGTGAAAAAAAGTGAAAAAAAGTGAAAAAAAGTGAAAAAACGTGAAAAAAAAAAAAAAAAAGTGAAAAAAAGTGAAAAAAAGTGAAAAAAGTGAAAAAAAGTGAAAAAAAGTGAAAAAACGTGAAAAAGTGAAAAAAGTGAAAAAAAGTGAAAAAAAGTGAAAAAAAGTGAAAAAAAGTGAAAAAAAGTGAAAAAAAGTGAAAAAAAGTGAAAAAAAGTGAAAAAAAAAAACAAAAAAACAACAAAGACCAAAAAAAAGTGAAAAAAAGTGAAAAAAAAATCAATTACATATTTATTTAAGTTTCTTTAATGTCGCCCTCCGCGTTAGAAACTGAACAGGTCATGTTGCCCTTGGCGTTAGAAACTGTACAACCTTGTCAGGGTTTGTTTGGCTCGCAAAGGCCATTTGCTTAGTTATATCACCCGGGGCGACCTACATGACACTAAGTAATAGTACGGGTCAGAATGTAAATCGAACTACACAGTAGTGCGCCCCCGCACTCAGCTCCTCTCACCAAGCCACAAGCATTCTCACCACATCTCACCGCCTCTCACCCTTATGCACCTAGACTTAGACACTTTGCACCCCAACCACCCCGCTAAATTCTACCAATTCCCACCCACCAAATTTTGCATCTGTAAGTTTTCCTTTTCGCCAATTCCACCACACCACACTAACCACTAACAACTGCAAAATTTCTATCTCACCCAATCACACAGCCGGTCACCTCACCTCACAACACATCAGGCAACCGGGCAACGTTTGGTGAAGTCAATCGTTCCAGCGTAACAGGGCGTTGATAAACGCACGCCAACGGCGCACGCCAACGCCAACCCGCACGCCAATTTTTTTTGGCGTGCGGGGCCTACACGCCATTTTTTTTTGGCGTGTAGGGTTTACACGCCAAAAAAAAGGGCGTGTGAGACCCACACGCCAAAAATGGCGTGTGGTTCCCACACGCCAATTGTTTGGCGTGCGGGTCCCCCCTCGCTCACATAATCGAGTGGGAGGGACCACTCGATTACGTGAGCGAGGCCGGCCGTGCGGGTCCCCCCTCGCTCACATAATCGAGTGGGAGGGACCACTCGATTACGTGAGCGAGGCCGGCTGACGAGGTTATACAACCTCGTCAGCCGGGAGGACTTCCTCCCGGCCGGCGAGGCTATACAACCTCGTCGGCCAGGAGGAAGTCCTCCTGGCTGACGAGGTTGTATAACCTCGTCAGCCGGGAGGACTTCCTCCCGGCCGGCGAGGTTATACAACCTCGTCAGCCAGGAGGAAGTCCTCCTGGCCGACGAGGTTGTATAGCCTCGTCGGCCGGGAGGACTTCCTCCCGGCTGACGAGGTTATACAACCTCGTCAGCCAGGAGGACTTCCTCCTGGCCGACGAGGTTGTATAACCTCGTCGGCCGGGAGGAAGTCCTCCCGGCCGACGAGGTTATACAGCCTCGTCGGCCAGGAGGACTTCCTCCTGGCTGACGAGGTTGTATAACCTCGTCGGCCAGGAGGAAGTCCTCCCGGCCGACGAGGCTATACAACCTCGTCGGCCAGGAGGACTTCCTCCTGGCTGACGAGGTTGTATAACCTCGCCGGCTGGGAGGAAGTCCTCCCGGCTGACGAGGTTATACAACCTCGTCAGCCAGGAGGACTTCCTCCTGGCCGACGAGGTTGTATAGCCTCGCCGGCCGGGAGGAAGTCCTCCCGGCTGACGAGGTTGTATAACCTCGTCAGCCGGCCTCGCTCACGTAATCGAGTGGTCCCTACCACTCGATTATGTGAGCGAGGGGGGACCCGCACGCCAAACAATTGGCGTGTGGGCCCCGCACGCCAATTATTTGGCGTGCGCTCCCACACGCCAATTGTTTGGCGTGTGAGAGCGCACGCCAAACAATTGGCGTGCGGGGCCCACACGCCAATTTTATTTGGCGTGCGGGGCCCATACGCCAAAAAAAAATGGCGTGTGGGAACCACACGCCATTTTTGGCGTGCAGGTCTCACACGCCAAATAAAATTGGCGTGTAGACCCTACACGCCAAAAAAAAATGGCGTGTAGGCCCCGCACGCCAAAAAAAATTGGCGTGCGGGTTGGCGTTGGCGTGCACGCTTGGCGTGCGTTTATCAACGCCCAGCGTAACAACCCAGCCCAACCGACCAGGTTTGCAAACCTGAACCAATGCCTTCAAGACGCCGGACAGGATTTGTGCAACGCCGGGCAACAACATCTGTGCGCAATTCACAAGCCCCAGCAAACCTACAGACCCCTGACTACAATGATGGACTACGGCCACGCATGCGAGCCGACCTGCTTCTTACCCCTTGGTGGCCTCACCAAGATCCTCAACCTCAACCAGTAGACGCACCACCTAACGAACCACACTATGATGACTTCCACACTCACGAGGAGCTCAATAGTTCCACCATTCTTCCTCCTGAGATCATCACACAGTACGCTATTCGAAGGGAGAAACTCTCGGCCGCATGGAAAACAATAGAAAAGTCAATGACCGCTGCGTATCACACCTGCCAATACCAAACCCAAAATTGGACCCGATCTTCAGTATATCTTGACCCTTTAGATGAGTGTGTCTGTACCACTCGCCGTTCTCGGGCTGTAGACCTAATTCATACCCATGGAAAGTCAAATTTGCTAACAATCCATCAGATCCTGACCTGTAACTAACTGAGCATTTGAATCCTCCACAGATCGATCACCTGGGCAGGAAATAGAGTTTTGTTCATGCATTCCGGATGCAATTCGCCTACTGTATCATGGTTATGTTGCTGCATCACCTACTAAACCTCGAACTGCCTTTGCAATCCCCCTTGTTCAGCTTTATCAATCCCTGTGGTATGAGACAGCAGTGCCATACACATCTTTTATCAAAGGGCTTGTTTTTCATCAAGACACACGATCCAGAGCGCAGATTGAAAAAATCCACAATATGTACGTTTTCGGACATATTGCTAAGGTCCTATGATGTAAAAAATCCTGATAATCCTGCCGTAAGCAAAGCTGACCATCGATGGATAATCATGTTGTTACCAAAACGATCCACAAGGCTGAGTCATCACGGATTTGCATGCCATCCGCAATGACCACCTGGGGTGAGGCCACGCACACACGCACAACATGCGCAAAGCCTCCAAAAACCACAAGTCGTTGATTCACAAGAAAGATCCAAGAACTATAAAGGAATCTCTTGTTGCAACACAATCACCCACCATTCCCCTACCGATTTCCTCTCCTCCACCTTAATAAATATTTCAAAACGAGCGGTGCTCTCCACTCCCTTCTGATAGCATTCAAATTCTACATCGCACACAGCAACCGATATCCAAGAAATTCTAACTTACTTACTTACCTTTCAGAACATCCACATTTTAACCTCTACGCCACCAACTATTATACCTAATTATATTTATCCACCACCACAACCCTACATCATCATATATTTAGACATATTTGGCCCCCAACCTAATCAATTATTTACTCGGCCCACCCTTCACCTCCTTGTCCCCCCCACCAACACCTCTCTCGATCCCCCCCTCCCCAACTCCCCCCAGCATCTAGTATCCAATTACGATTTCACATCAACACCACCCTCAATCACATCAAAACACCCCATAAGTATAAACATCCACAACCATATCCCTACTTCAGCACATCCTTACCTTTGCCCCCCAACCCAATCGATTTCTTCTTTGGCCCCCGAACCCAATCAACTACCCCCAACCATTCCTTATCTTTGCCCCCCAACCCAATCGATTTCTTCTCTCTGCCCCCCAAACCCAATCAACTACCCACCCGACCATTCCCCCCATCGTCCCCCTCACCAACACCTCACTCAACTCATCCCCTCCCCAACTATTCATCCCCTTCCCAACTCAGCCCTGTTTTAGTATTTAATCCCCCACTCCAAAACATGCAAACACCCCATCCCAATTCATCCCTTCCCCCACTCCCCCCTTCTCTCCCCCCGCATGATTATCATCTCATGGAAATCCCCCCCAACGATTCCCAACACCCCGCCGCCGCCGACCTCCAAAACACCGCCGCCACAACATTTATCCCAACATCAGTATATCCACTCGTCTCCGATATCTATGCGATAGTGCCTTTCCCATTCACCGAACGTTCAAGTTCAACCCATCCTGGCAGCTCAACAACCCAATTGTCCCAATCATTACAACTTGTACGACGCCTCGGTGGAACACCCCCGTCGTTTCCGACTAATCCCCATTGTTTCACAATTCCCGGTGCCTCCCACGACAGCGCAATGGAATTCGTGACTGCCATGCAAGCTACCATACAATGGAACTCCAAGCGATCACGGATCAACTCGATCACTGGATCAGATGTTCTCGACGAATCGCCAAAGCGACTTGGCCGCCCGTGCAACTTTTACTTCAAATTAGAATACACTTGCCCCCGCCAGCAAAAATTCACGCCGGTCCTCAACTCTCGCAAACGCAACCGGCCAACCATCAAGTGCGGCTGCTTGGCCCGGTTCAGCATCCAACATCACAAGGTAACCAACTCTCTGCGCGTCGAGTGGTTTTGGGCCCACAACCACGACCCATACTCATATGCGGACATGCTCATATGCCGGTCTCCAAGAATGGTGGACCAATGGCTCACCGACAAAGTAATATCTGGCCTTGGGTGGAAGGCCATCCAGCGGCTGCTAGGTTCCCCGCAGATCTTCCCAGTAAGTCAATTCAATGTTGCTCTCCTATCAATTCTCTCTAACTAATGTTTATGACTTTTGATCACAACCAGGCTGATACCAACGTGCTCGTACCTGAAGCCCACAAGATCACCTACGACCGAGTTCGCTACCTCCTCAGGACCCGCGTGCAGACCATGGCCAAGCGGGACCCGGACGTTTTCCAGTCCCTGCGGCTCTGGGCGGACTCGCTATCATCGAGTGGATGGCATGTATACGCGCCCGCCATCGAGGATTCTCAAGATTTTCTTTACGCGTTTCAATCGCCTTGGCAAAGGGAGCTGATGCAAGGTTATGGGCAGTCGGTGCTCATGATTGATGCCACCCACAACACGGTTTCCAACGTATGCCCATCGCATGGTCTCAAGGTAAGTTTCTACACCATAATGGTGCGCAATCATCTAGTGGGCAAAGGCACCCCGGTATGTTGGGCCTTTGCTGGTTCTGCTGCAATGTACGTTGATTCTCTCCAATCATACCATGCCACCCGGACTAACCACCTCACCAATAACGCTCACAGGAAGCCAATTCAGCTGTTGCTGACGTGGACACGAGCCGCGGCGAGTTTGATCCCACATGTTATCATGTCGGACTGTGCCCTAGCAATCCGCAATGCCGTCTCCAACACCTACAGCGACCTAGGCGAGCGGGCCCCGAAGCACCTGTGGTGCTGGTTCCACGTACTGAAGGCATTCAAAACTCAAGCCTCTTTATACTTGCACAAACAATCAGCGGACGCCATCAAGACATTCCAATCGATACTCTACTCACACGAAGACCCCCATGCTCCCCTGGACAACCAAATACGCCGTTGGACGTCTACACATCCCGATTTCGCCCGCTACGTACTGGCACAATGGGGTGTTAATATGTCTCATTGGGCCGCATTCTACAGAACCGTAAGTCACCCAGCTGGTTAGGATAAAAGAGTCCTCACTAATTGATGCCGCTCTTAGACGGCTCACCAAGGTATCAATACTAACAACTACACGGAGGCTTGGCACCGTGTGTTGAAGTCGCAGTTCATCCCCCCTCCTCAGCGGCGCCGCATAGACGAGTTCGTGCAAATACTCGTCTATGAGGCCGAGCCGTACTATTGATCCGTGGCTGACCGAGTGGATGGAGGATTTGATGTACAAACTTACAGCAAACAACAGGCTGGGTGCCAGCGCTTGGGTACAAGTTATACACGCGCCGCCCTCACTGCATTGGGAGTTCACATCTTCAAATACCCGACACACGTAAGTGCCTCCTTCTCATGTACTATGGGGGCCATGGGACACTGACCGCATTGACATTTACAGTATATCATAGGCTCCTTCACCCATCCATCCCAGATGTCTTACAGGGTGACCTTCACCAATCCCGGCGGTAACACAAAAGGTAGGATAACGAGTTGTACATGTGCATGGTACCTGCAGCATGGCAGTGGGTGCAAGCACATGTATTACCTTGCGCATGAGACGTCACGCAATGTGGTCGAGGAAGTCGTCTGGCCCAACGTCTCCGCCCTCGTCAACTTGGACGCTATATTTGCGAACGAGGTACACATAACAATGCCCGGCACACACGACGATACCATCATCTCACCAGAAACCCCAGACCGTTGCATCATGACTGCCGTCGGGGGGGCAGTCTCTCCATACTCTACATCAGCGCGGATTGAACCGGTCTCGCCATTCCGGGTGGTGGCGAGTGCAGGCATGGTTACCCCCCCATTGAGGGCGGGCGTCCCCTCTCATGCCAGGTCGCGGGACGACCTGGACGGATTCATCTGCGAGCCTGGGGATTGTGCGCAGGATCCCAGGGTTCGGTCTCTCTACAGGTCGGCAAACCTCACCTTGGACAGATGTTTCTTGGGGCTCAAGAAAGCCAGTGACCGCCGCAGAATGGTCACAGTAACCTCGGCCGCGTCGATGGAGCAGTTCAAGAATCTTGCCTTCGCTATCGCTCGGTTGGTTGAGGTTCAGTGCCCCGGGATCCGTAAGTCCACTTTGGTGGACTTCGTCTGTACCGCTGACCCGCAGAACATGTCCCAGTCTGAGATAGTGGCCTTGCTGAAGGATCTCCAGGAAGTCGGGTTTTCGAGCTTGAGGAGGGCCTCAATGTTACTTGCCAACAAACGACTACAAGCTGACTTCGTGGCGGAGGCAACGGGTCTTACCATGGGGAAATTTAGGAGTATTTGCTTTGAGCTCGCTGGTGTACTTGAGGAGGGAGGGATTTTGGAGGTTAGGACTCAGATTCGCTGACTAGAGAGGGGTCAGGATTAATTTAAGAGGAACGCAATGAGCAACTGGTAGATTGTCTCCTCACACGATTAACACCTTATATATAATGTCACCTCACACGGGCAAGCATCATGTTTTCAATAAAGAAAGCGCCAATCATGGCAATCTTGTTTCCTTACGCACTATATCCTGCCACTTGTACTTGTTGTTACTAGTTGTACTCGCTACATTAACGTATCTATGGTTACTCCTCTTAGTAACACTCACATTTATTGACGTAATTCATGATCACCCTTCTCAATGGGAAGATGAGCATGACTTAATGTTGACAGTTTCAGCCACGCGATCCAGAGAGCCCATTTTAGCACGCAGCCAATCAAGCAACCCTCGTGAACTGCGTATCCCATTTTCTCAAGCAATCGATATTTACGGCCGCATTAGACTTCTCCAAAACGACCTCCTCAATGTTGCACTTGGAGTGCAAGATAAAGATCTCTGGGCATCCCAGTGCCCCTCCTGCGTTGGCCCCGAAGAACTGGACGAAGTCAGCACAGGTAGCAATCCCTATGCTATTATAGCAATGGATGGGAATTTCCAGCACAGGCATCACCATTTTGCCAGCAACGATATCCCAGCCAAAAGTGACTATCCATCAATATTCATTCCTCCATCTCAAATTAGCAACCATGAGACACAACTCGAATCCACCAAAGCAGCAGCTGCAGGACTGCGGGTGAGGTTATTTGCATTTCCTTTGCATCGGTATGTTACAATAGCTCGTAGCTCATTGCTGCTACAATATTATAGTCCACCTGCTCTGATTCTCATAAAGCTGCAAACGATGTGCGCAACTCCACCTCCTGGGATAAATTTGATGATACTGGCTTGTTTGGGAGTTGTTGTCGGCATGACATACCCCTGAAGCTGAACAACATAGAGGGGACTGGTGAAAAGTAAGTACAAAGATCAGAAATATATCAGTAATACTCAATTTATGGCCCAGGTACATAGCTAATGTTCATTACTAGGCTTTACTACCCAGTCAGCATCCTTCAAAATATCCTGCAAGCATTCCCCAACAGAAAAATAGGAGTGCTTTACGATATTGGGTGCCACTTGGATGCCCATGTCAGAAAGGTGCCTCAGTGCTTTGAACCACCTCTTTCACCCACCAAATATAAGTATAAGCTAATTGCCTGCCTGACACCATAAATCTATCACCCTGAAGCGCGATCTTTTAGGTGGACAAATCAACCAGGTTTCCTTTGGAACATCTGTTTTCCATGCATACGTCCACAATTGGGCATGCCAAATCAAATACAATCCTCGCTACAATTCAAACTGGGGTCTATCGGATGGAGAGGGGATGGAACGGCTGTGGTCCCAGCTATCAGACCTTGTTGGACCACTAAGAAGTGCAACCCGAACTCATCGACTGCAGGCCATTGCTCGACAATGCAATTACTACACCACCAAACTGAAACGTGGGGCCGGTAAGCAATCTTTTTAATATTTGCGTTCCCCTCACCCCCTTCAATTAATAACACAACTGGGGCTAATCATCAATTGTAAGATGATTGGATGCACCGGCATCTGCAGCAGGCCAGGGATAGCATTGACACATGTCAATTTGAACTACAAGAAGTATATCGGCGTTTTAATCACTACTCTGATGAGAACTATACACCCCACTTCCTCGAAGAGCAGTGGATTGCAGAAAGAGATTACTACAGCAATAGGGACCATGAAAAAGAAGAACAGAAGATTGAGCTTGGAAGACTACTGGCGTTGGAACAAGATTTAGCAGAAGCCTGGTATAAATCTTCTCTGGGCGGCAATTTACTCAACGGGTGCTTATCACTCATCCAGCTCCTGTTCATTTATTTTCTCAGGGAAGAAATACGGGCCCCTGAGGAGGCACTTGTGCGTGTCCGAGTATTACAGGAAATTCGATCTCAAATAGATCGGCAGCGCGAGCGAGTTGGCAGCGGCGAAGTCCTGGCTGGCGTCACGCCAGAAACTGAGGCCCAGTTCCTAAAGGTGTGGTGGGCAAAATCCGAACTGAGAAGAAAGTTCCTTGCTCTACTTGAGGAGAAGAGGCCCCTTGATGCAGTCCGAAAAGGTTTGGCTTCCAAGTTGGGTTCGTGATTTAGCCTGTCAATACAGTTATAATATATTCCTTTTTCTGATGTATTTGAATTGCTACAGGGACGGAAGGGAAAGAGCGATTGGTTATTTCCATACGAAAGAGAACTGCAGCCTTGCAAACAGTGCTCATTACGTATAACCGCCACGTAGATGCATTTCAGCTGATATCACGCGCAATCCCGACACTCCCCTGTATTGAGTATGATGAGCTGATGAAGTTGGATGCCAACAGCCCATTCTGGAATGATGGGGTCTTCACGGCCCATGATGAGCCATGGGCTGTTGACGCCAACACTCAAGATGGTATGCGACTGCTTGCACGTCTAACAAGGAGTGAAGAAGAGGTGCAACGTATAGGCCAAGAGATACGGAGAGCTACTCGTTGGGCTGTAGCTGAGCACAAGCGAATTGTTCCTCTTATTTTTGGGCTCTCTTCTGATATGGACTGGACTCACAGCAGGCTGCAGGCCGTAACGGACCATCCAATATTACAATCGATGTCAAGTGAAGACCAACTGGATTCAATTAAAGCCATACTGCACAATCACTTCATTGAGCTATCCTCCCTACAGTTGCACTGGAATTCAAAGGTTGTTCCGCTAATTATGAACTCGGGTCCTTATCTAAACGACAATGAACTAGTAAACGACTGGAATGAGCAGCTGATGCGCTTGAGGTTCTTGAAATCATGCGGTTACTTATCTATGATTAGCGGGGATTTTGACAATGCCATTGGCAATGCCTTAGAAAACGTCGATGAAACTATTCCCCGCAACTTCCTCTCCCAAAATGATGCCATTGGCAGCGTGCCGTCGACTAACACCCAGGATGAACGGAATGATGACAACGACAACGACGACAATGACGATGACAACCAACTTCTAGCGCCTAATGCTGAGGCAGATGGTGATCAGTTTGAGCTTGCTCTGGAACAAGAGGCTCTGAACAATGCTTTGGCTAATGGTAAGGGAATCCGCTGAAATTTAAGATGGAATCATCATGCTTACTACGTGATGTATGCACCAATTTTCTTTCCCATAAAGATGTACCGGGATGAAATATGGCCGGCCAGTGTCTGTGGTTGCATTGAACACTATTTGATGTGTTATCTAGAATAAGGAAGAAATCCTTGTGGTTATTTGATAATGTGGATCTTAAACAGTTCAGATATTAATTTACACAGTTATTTGAGCATGTGGATAGCTGTAGTGAAGTCAGATTAGGCTTCACAGTGAGTAAGTGGATTTGTTTCATCATGGATGATTTCTGTGTGTGCGTGCTCTGAGACTGGGGCTTATTTAATTAATCTATTTTGCATAGATTTGTTGAGCTTGAGGTTGAACTTTGAGGTTGAACTTTCTTGAGCTGAAGGGTGGTTCTTCCATTCCACAGTGTACATTCTTTGAGTGTACAAATATTTGGGCTGATGTATTTTTGTAGGCTTCATTGGTTTCTTTATTCTGACTTTGCTCCAAGTATTTATTCCATACCTCCCAGAGTTTTATACAAGTTTGATATTTTATAGGTTAATACCAGATGAGTGTCTTGAAGGGAAAATGATTGATACTTTATAGGTTATTGAAAAATGATTTATACTTTATAGGTTATTGGAATGAAATTTAATACAATAATACAAGATGACTGTCTTGAGGTGCCTCCCAGATTTTTATACAAGGTTAATATTTTATAGGTTAATACAGGGCCAATCTGCTTTATACAAGAACAGTATTTTATAGGTTAATACATGATGACTGTCTTGATGATGACTGTCTTGATGTGAAATAATTGACACTTCATAATTCAAATGGAATGGTTGATATTTTATAGGATAATACAAGATGATTATTTTTATTTTTATACATACAAGGTTAATATTTTATAGGTTAATACACCCAGATTATCATATAAAATGGACAATATTTTATAGGTTAATACATGATGACTCTGTTGATGTGAAATGATTGATATCAGTGAGATGATTGGTATTTAATAGGTTAATACAAATACAAGATTAATATTTTATAGGTTAATACAAACTGTCTTATTGAAATGGTTGATATTTTATAGGTTCTTGAAGTGATGAAATGATTGATTATTGATAGGTTAATTATTGATTATTGATAGGTTAATACAAGATGACTGTCATAAAATCTAGAAGAGTATGAGCAATATCTTGCCCATACTCTTCTAGATTTCAACTTCTTATGATTGATATTTATGACAGCAATATCTTACCTATACTCTTATAGATTTCATCATTCCTTGAACTTGAGGGCCTTTCACATATTATTTGAGTGGATGGAACATGGAATATAAACAAACAACAAATAGAAACAGAAACAAAAAAAAAAAAATTACAAGTCAGGAGTTCTTCCAAGTGGTGCATGACATCTGAGTTACTTTTAGGTATTTCTGACGTAAAACATGTGAATTGTTTTTCTATTCTGTTCACTACATCTTCAATTGTCTTAAATTGAGAGTCTACTTTATTAGTAGTGTCTGATTGTAGACTGTTAAATCTTAATTCCAACTTGTCTAATTTTCTAATCAGATCTTGGTTGGAATTACCTTCTTCTTCAACCCAGTCATCCATTCTGTTCATGGATTGGGACAATTGTTTACTAAATGTCTTACAATGGTCAGCCAATTCTACATTAAACATATTAATTTTTGTGTCCATTTCTGTCAACCTTTGTTGAATAATAAACAATGTACTATCTTCAGAATTCACTTGTTCATCTGTGGCCCTCATAATTTTACGGCACAATTCCTGTAAATCATTTGACAAAGCTTTGTTACTGTTTTTCATGGAATTTATCACATGTTGGAATGTTGCAATTTGTTGACTTTGTTGAGGGGTACAAGCAGTATTGTTTGAGTCATTGTTTACTACAAATGATTGTGGACTATTACAATTTAAGGGGATTCTTCCTTTTCCCATTCAGAATGTCTGCTGCTTGGCTATTTGCTCAGAATTCATTGATCATAAATACTGGTTTCTTTTCCCCCATTTGTATCTTTCATTCCATCATCTCATCTTATCCACTCACTTACATATACACATACACACATCTCCAACTATACTTTATTCTATATTATATATTATAAATACATTAAAAATAAATAAATACTTACTTACCAATAATGCCCCACCAACAACATTAAACTTGATGAAATCTCTGGTTTCTGCTGAAATCACTCCTGGCTCTAAACCAAAAGCTAACTACTGCAAGCTAACTCCTGCCAACCCACTAGTGGAATCATTTGAAAAAGATGATAGAAAGAACTATATTCAGTTAGAACTATATTTAGCTGAGGAATTACCACATATGTGTTCATAGCTTTTCTAGTTGGTGGCTGCCATTTTAAGATAGGATTATTCCTGGAGAATATAGCCATGTCTGTCTAAAGGCTGTCTAAACATCACCATCACCATCTACCTCAAACCTGTAACCACTCATTATCAATCTCAATCTGAATATCACCATTTAACTCAAACCCAACAAATTTTACACCAACAGGTCTGAAATAAACATCGTGAAACAAGGTCAAGTTCAAAGCACGGTGGTTCAAAGTCATCTTCAAGTTTAGAATCATTTCAATTTCAATTACGTTGGGATTCGGCATGTCCAATATTGTTGAAGTACCAACCATCTGTAACGTCCATTACCTGGACACACACACTGAGTGACTGTTATCTCGCTGGCGCGAGTTATCGTGAGTAACTGGTAGCTCGCTGTGGCAAGTTGTCTCATTAATTTTCCTTAATGAGCAATTGGGGAAGTTCTATCCAGTTGTGTCTATGAAAGGTTGAAATTAGCTGGTCTTTGGAAGCGAATGGGTTATTAATGCAGAGGCCTTCTATGAGGGACCGCACATGTTTAATGGCAGATAGGTAATATATCATGACTGAGTGGTATCATGACCGAGTAAGTACATGGAAGTGGATGACAGGAACAAAACAACCGAAACAACAATGGGGTAATAGATTATGACTGAGTGCAATCATGACCGAGTACATGGAAGCAGATGACAGGAACGAATCACAATGGGAGACTTTCAGAACATAACGAGGTGTAGATATATTCATACCTGCGATGCCATGGAACAAAGTCCGAGCGGGTTGCCAGTTGCCTCTGAAGGAGGTTGGACAAACCTATATCTGTTGGAAACGGCTGAGGAGAAGGAGGTAGGTATGAGACTGTTGTAGTTATCTAAGATGGGTATCTTTTTCTGTTTGAAGCAAAAAGGAATCGAATAAATTTATTGATCACTTTGTAGAGGAAGTAATAGAGGTGTAGTGGTATGGAAAGATTGGGGGCAAAGAGAGCGATGATCATACTTGGTCTGATAGTCTTTCGCTCTTTTAAATAACAACACGTGAGGTTCAGGTGCTAAACAAAACGAAACCCGACGGGGAGGCAAGATGAGAGTCAGAACGATTTGAAATAAGGGATGCGAAGACAGTTGGCGACCAGGCACACGGAAGACTAACCGTGGTACATATAATGCTCCCATCCGGGACTTTGACCAATGCCTAATACTCGCCATTCTTCTTCAAGAGCCAAGCGATCGGTTGGTAGATACTTGCCCAGCTACATACTCGACTGCACGTGAATAAAAGAGACAAGTTGTTGGATGAACTTCAGCATGAGAAGACACGAAGGGGGAAGTGAAGAGGCTGACCTGTTTGGGCAAAATCACGTGTCTGTACTCCCAAAAATTGTCAGAATACCAAGCCGAGTAGAGGGGAGTAGAATGTGCGGGGAGCTGGGGAGCAAGACAGATTGATGGGGGCTTTTTATAGCCACCGCCGGGTGGCTGGAGCCACTGGAGAGGAACAAATCAATTATTCAGTAAGGTGAAGCCGCATCACCTGAGGCCCAATAAAATGCAGTGATCAGTTTATTGATGAGTACTGATGAGGCAGACAGAAGGGTATCATCCCCGGCTCATTCAACTTGAATGGTTTGTAGGTCGTCCCATCCAAATTCTTTGATCAGGTGCGACATGCAAACCACGCCAAGTTGGAGATCGAGGATGAATCCCCTGTCTGTTTTGATAGATGAAATTCAAATGATTACTCACAGCGAAGTAGCAGTTTCATGGGGCTATTGGTGGTGAGGTTCCGTCAAGGTTGGTTGGAGAAGAGCATGCCTGTGACTGAGCCAAGTAAGACAAGTCAGAGTTTGAGAGAAGGGGTTGACTAAAGGGAGAGGGGGAATCAATGTGGTTTCGATTGATGGGGTGGGGGGGGCCTCCTTCAAGAAGGTGACTGAGTTTTATTCTGATCTATGAGGTTAGGTTTGGATCAGACAGCGGCCTCTGCCGCAGCATTAGGTTAGACCATGGTTTGATGTCAACCGTTAGTAGAGTCCAGTTAGGGCTGAGTACACAGAAGGGGTGCGCATTCCGCAGCATTCCACCGCTGTGGTTAAAGATCAACCGTTAGAGCATCCACCCTCGTCTCGCTAACTTTTCCGCAACTGCGGAGAGGTTAGCGAGTGCGATGGTTACCCTACCGAGAAACCACGCCCTCGTGACTCGGTAGGGGGGCTCTGCAGCTGGCTAACCGAGCGTCCCCACCCTCGGGGACTCTCCAAGTCGGTCGGTAAGCGGGGCTGTAGGGGGGGATCAAGGATGGCATCGTGGGAAAGGAGGGATCTTACCTTACCGAGCTCGTTAGAGGTCTCTAAATTTAGAGACCTCTAACAAGAATCTTAAAGATTCCTCAGTTAACGAGGCCTAAAGAGGCCACGAGGGTGGTGCGCGGGGGCTTCGTCTCTGTAAAGTTGGCTTACCGAGCCACTTTACAGAGACGAGGGTGGATGCTCTTAGCTAGGGTCCCCTGAGGCTGTGCCGCATCAAGGACCAAGGCTACGCCGCATCAAAGATTCACTAAAATAACCCGTTAAGCTAACTCCAGCTAATTTTGGCGCAGCTAAGTGCATCAGGAAATAATATAATGTAAGTGTTAAGGTCGAGTTGCATTGAAGTTAGTTTCAGGCCATAAAAATTGAAACAAATCAAACAAGTGAGGTGAGCATATGAAAAATTAAAGCATGAAGCATATGAGGGGCTTTGGCAAGCAATGGTGTGATGAGTGAACCTAAAGACAAATTAGAAGGTGATTATAATAAAGAAAGAGAAATGGTAGATGGGATCAGGTGCCAAGCGCATTTGGTTCTTGACTGCTGTTTATAGTGGCAACTTTTTTGGGGCGCCACTTTTTGCGGTTGGTGGGTGGGGCTCTGCTTTCTAATTCTGACTGTTCAGATTCGGAATCATCATTGTCATATTCTGATAAGTTTGAGCGTGAAGAGTTGAGGTTGGTGCCAGTTTTCCCTGAGCAGTCGTTAGGAGGATTTGGCAAATCTGAACCAGAAGACGAATCCAATGCTAGTTCAGCTGCAGTCAATGAGGAAAGTTGTTTTTTCCTTTTTGTGGACAGGGTTCTTTGTTGAGCACGCTTTTGTTTGGGCTGTCCAGTAGCTTTGGTACTTGGTAATTTTTGTTTTTGTGTGGGGGGAAGGGGCTGTGATTGATTGGTTCCATTGTCTTCTTGACTAGAGGAATCTTCTGTGTTGTCGTGGTTTGGTACATGGCGGGGCAAGTTGGTTTTTTTGGAGATTGTGCGAGTGCGTCCAATAAGTGCGTCTTGGTCGTGAACTACTTGGATGAGGCCGTTGCTGATATCTTGATTAAGTAGCTTGGCCTCAGATGGTCGAAGACTGTTGCTGTAGGATTTGATCCAATCAGGGTGTGAAACATGGCCAGGCATGAAAACTACTTTATAACCCAGTTTTCCTAGTGCTTCATCACATCCTTGCCAGGTCCAACTTTCTTTCTTTCCTCCAGTAGCGCAATCTGTAATGGGTACCATGAAAAAGTTAGTTTCTATGTGATTGTTTAGCAAACAATTTAATTCACTCACCCACCAACTCGGCAAGCTTTGCGCGTGCAACATTGACTTTGGAGATGGAGGAAGCTGTGTGGAGGAGATATTGTTAACAATATGTGTGTCTATTAGCATAGTATTAGTATAATGTATTGAGAGGAATACCTTTCTTGGTATTTTTTTTTGAAAGAGTGGCAGATATCTCGTTTAAGTGTGCACCGGTCAAGAAAGCTTGGAGCCGGCTTTGGTAATTCTTCCGCCCATCGGTAGAAGCAATTTCACGCACAAATTCAGCTGCACCAGGGGTTGCTCGGACGTTCTGGAAGTTGTAATCGCTCAGGTGGGATGACACTGCAAACATGACAATCTCACAGTGATTTGATTTAGCAACATGCACGGCCTGTTGATGTAATGCAAAGTTTTGGCTTTGTTTCAGCTCATGGATTTCTGATCAGGGGTCGGTCTTGTGACTCACCTTTTTTTGCCATATGTCCATCCATTTATCTACCCGCTTTTCAGCAAGCTTGAGTGATTCCGAGTGAGCTCTTGATCCAATTTCACCAGGGGTGTTGCATGAGTTGTCTCCCTCGGTCAAGTCTGGTGTCTCATAGGCCATCCGATCTTCATGACACATAGATCGCCACATTCTAGAAAGCTCACCCATTGCTCCAGATCCTCTAACACCCTTCCCTTCTAAATTTTATTTGAAATGTCAGTTGTCGGACAAGCCTATTTAGTGGTGGGTATAAATGTACTTACTGCCACTAAATAAAACACCATGCTTCATTTGGAAGTTGTTCCAACCTGAGGTCTCTCGAAGTGCCTGGTTCCGGCCCCTAGTTAGGGGTCAATCACAAGTTAGAAGTGGCTTGAATAATGTTGCAATGAAATCAACGTACAATAAATCTTCGACCATTCCGACAGAAACATGTTGCTTCACCGCAGCAATGGCTAATTCACGCTGCTGTTTCTCATAGAAATCAAAGAAAAATTGTTCGTTTTCCTTGGACATCACTTTCTTTGAGTTCTCGTGGGCTATTTTGCGAATGTCAGCAGTGCTTTTACTGGTAAGTTCTGACATGGACAGATTTGGTGGGGTTGTGGTTTTGATCGTTGAATTGTTGGTAAGAAATTGGTTGATGATCTCGCGTTGGGTTGGGCCGGCAGGATTGACTGTCTGCTGTTGATTGTTCCCAGTGGCTCTGGAACCTTGGTTGGATTCAACATGACCATGGGCAGTCTTTTGATGAGGCTTTTTGGGTTTATGAATTACCTGGGTTGCTGGATTTGTAGGTTTATTTGGTGGGTTTGGTGGTGGGCAACTTTCGTGATTAGAAGATCCAATGGGGTCACCGTTGCGAGTGTTGTTAGATAGGTTCCTGTGCTGTTCGCCATGGTGCCGATTAGTAGAATGATCTGGGAAGTTAGCAAAATCTGTCTGGCTGATTGGGAGGCTGTAATTGCTGGCTGGAGAGGGGTTGGGTGTATTGGTGTTTTCTGAAAGACAATGACTATTGAAATTCCCGCTTTGATGATGGTGTTGGCCAGTATGATGATGCTGATGGAATGGTTGGCCAGTATGGTGAGTATTGCTCGGTAAGCCAAACTCAGGAAATTGGTGAGGTGGTGGTTGGCTGCTGTGATGATCGTGTGTGCTGTTATGGTGAGTACGATTTGGTAGACTACTGCTCATTTGACCAAAGCGGACTTGCAGAGGATTGCCATTGAAGACAGGTGGACCATGGTGACCGCTGGGGATGCTTTGTTGAGAGCTCAAGCTGTTTCCTGGATTGGGGAAAATTTGATGTTCGTCAAGGAGTCCCTGTGATTGATGACTAAACGGAAGTGAGCCAAAGTTCATTTTCACAGATGCAAAGTGGGTTTATTGTGAGGTGAGGTGACCGTGGGGTGAGATAGAAATTTTGCAGTTGTTAGTGGTTAGTGTGGTGTGGTGGAATTGGCGAAAAGGAAAACTTACAGATGCAAAATTTGGTGGGTGGGAATTGGTAGAATTTAGCGGGGTGGTTGGGGTGCAAAGTGTCTAAGTCTAGGTGCATAAGGGTGAGAGGCGGTGAGATGTGGTGAGAATGCTTGTGGCTTGGTGAGAGGAGCTGAGTGCGGGGGCGCACTACTGTGTAGTTCGATTTACATTCTGACCCGTGCTATTACTTAGTGTCATGTAGGTCGCCCCGGGTGAGTTATATGTAGATGTTGATAAAAATCCAACCTTCTATTCTGGAGTTGACCTAAGTCTCAGACCGAGATCAAAGGTGCTTATTTATATTGAGGAGAAAAATTTTATACTACAGTAAAACGTAAACAGGAAAATGGACGGTTAGTTTTCCAACAAACTTTTGTCCGTTCCACCACCAATATCTAATTTGCTTCAAGGTCCTTGGGTCATTGTTGGTAGAGAAGGGAAATAAAATTCCTTATTGTTAGCAGAGTCCTTTGTCATAAGAGCGCCTGAGAGATTCCGTTCCAGCTATAGATGCACAAAAGCCAGTGTCTGTAGGTCAGGGTGATCGATACATGGGCTTTACCTCTTATTATCGTTGTCTGTGTAGTCTCTTTGGATTATCTTCAAATTATTCAAGACATTAACTAGACTTGAGAAAATAAAAATACCCAGTCATTTTAAACTAACATGTTTGGGTCGCTCTTAGTCTTGAGTTAGGCTTAAAACGATCCGATCAAAGGAGAAACCCAGAGCCAAAAGGCAATCTTGAGATACTGTCCAAGCAATCTCCTCTTACATACCTTTGGTTATTAGACTTTATTTCTTCCTGTGTAAAAAGAAAACGCGATGCTGATTCCTCAAATGAGAATCAGTATAAATGGATGTATCTACACCATTCAAACCAAAAGACACCCAGGCTAGATCAAGTGCTTACCAGATATTCTTAACAGTCAAAGCAAACATGTTAGAAACTATAACTCGGTGATTGGAACAGCTACAGAAAAGATCAGACAATTGTTACCCTTGAAAAAGACTGCCTAAATGAGCTATTCCCATTGTGCAATCGCGATTTTAACACTTTTTACATAGTTAACTCTCCTTCATAGCCCTTTTTAAGCACTTATCCCATACTTGTATCGGCTGTACTGCCTTCGATTTTCAAGCAATCAAAAATCCGAGCAGACAGCTCTCTTCGCGTTGATCATAGGTATTCATAGAACCTTCCCCGAGAGTTGTTTTTGAAAAATTAAGCCTTTCCGACTGATTCTTCCACTACACTCTATAAACTGCAGTGTTATAGACATGTTTGGACAAATCAAGTAACAAATTCGTTGATTTTTTACATGTTATAACTGGTCTACAAATATTCACTTTGCTACTGAGTTTAATTATATCAGAGTAGAAAATTATGTTGAACCCAAGAGTACAACTTTTATCTACCTTTTTTATCAGACAAATTCCAATGACACCAATGTCTCAGTATGAATACTCCTCAATCTAAATTAATTAATCACATGATAAAATGCAGAGCTGATAAAATGAAAATAAAAGCGCACAATAATAAAATAAGAATAAAAATGAAAACAAAGTCATTTACAATCAAACCTCTTTTAAAGGAAGGAAGTGCCCATCACAAAGCAAATTTTACATTATTTGAAACCAAGTGGGTGGAAGATACTGGTATTTAATTCTTTCATTATAACTCCTCTAGTTATCTAATGGTACAATTATTACATGCATGTGCATGTATTTATCATAATTATCATGAAAACTTATCAAAAAAAAATCAAGCTTGATCAACTGATTAGATTCATTCTTGTTGCAAAACCAAGGTGAAATGATCATCAGGGGCCTCAACCCATATGTTCCATTTTACATTCTTAACTGAGAGCCTCTTGTTACAAGAATTAATTTTTGAAGGATTGCTTGTTATGAAAGAATGTTGTTTTTTTGTCTCAATTAAAGATATTCTCATACCCTCACTGATCCACAAGAGCCAAATGCCCTTAAAACATATGCTGAAGGAAAATTCATGCTTCTGGGTGTGTTATAGGATCAGGAATTTTTTTAAAAAGAAATAACTATATAAATGATCAAAAAAGACAGCTTGCTGGGTTGATTGAAAAAAAAAAGAAACATATATATATATATAATAAAAAATGCACAAATGTGTGTGACTTGGCAGAAGTCTAGCTGAAAAACACATAAGAGTTATGGCTTGCTACAGACAATTTAAGACCCTACATCCAGGTGGGAAATTGTAAACATGGATGTTGTGACGGGTCTAACTATTCTTATAACTCTGTACTATTTGTAGTAGATATATATTCCAAAGTTTATACCAAATCATAAGGCTGATACAGCAATGGATGTAGCCATGCTTTCCTGGAACAGGATGATGTCTGATGTAGGAATCACAAAAATTATAATAAGTGATAGAGACCCCAAGTTCACTTCAGAATTTTGGCGTAACCTACATGATATTTTAGGAACCAAGTTAGGGTTATCAACAAGCAAATCACCCTCAAAAGGATGGACTATCTGAAGAAATGATCCGCAAACTAAAAGATATTCTCATGAAACTTTGGGCTAGAATTTAAAAATTATGATAGCTACTGGGTCAACCAATTACCAGCTCTGGAAATAGCATACAATAAGTAGTAAACACTCTTCCACAATAGAAGTAACTTATATGTTAGGAAGTTGATGGATCCCTAGAGAACCCAAAGATCAAGTTAACTCTAAATTAAGTCATGTACATCCCACAGCTGCTAGGTTTAAAGACATGTTATATGTCACACATGATAATGTCAATAAAAGAAGCAGTAGAGTATAAAAAAGTAGATGGGATAAAGCTCATAAGGAAACAGAGTTTTTTGCTAATAAGCACCTACATTGTAGAAAAATGCAGTAGAAGTGATACTGAAAGAAGAAATTATCAAGAAAACACCCTTCTTTCCCTGTTAGCCTGATTAAACCATACTCTACAAGAAATGAGGAAGAACCAAGTACCCTACAACATGTCCCACTGATGGATATAGCACCTTCTGGAAAGTTAAAATTACATGAAATACTTTAAGATAGAAGGGAAAGACACAAAACCATATCTGGTTAGGTATAAGAGCAATCAGCAGACAAATATGAATAGTTCACAGAAAATAATATCCCTGATGGAGCTATTCACCTCAGGAACTATAGAGCATCCAAAAAAGATCCTCATGAATATTCTTCTAGTTTTTTTTGAAAAGACCTGTTAAATTTTCTTTTTCAGAGAGACTTATCTTGAAGGTAGGGAATGTCAGCTTGCTACTAGTTCAGAGACAACCTGACTAGAACAAAAACAAACATAAAATAAAAAATATAGTATTACTCATTTAATAAAAGGTAATAAATGAATAATAATGAGATAAAGCAAAATAAAAAAGCAATATGTAAATAATAAATTCTTTATTACATAGTAAATTAATAATAAATAAACAAAAACAATATTAAGTATAAAACAATGAATATGTTAATAAATAAGAAGATAAATAGAAATATTATTTCATAATCTTAAAGAGCGTGCAAAATAACCTAGGGTACTTCAGCCAAAGTACCCCAGATAACTTAAAACTCCTAGTAGTAAAACAACTTGAAAGAGATTACCACTAAAGCGCTGAAATAATTATTATACATTAAAATACAGAATAAAAACCATGAATACATGTACAAAACCACGAAATAAAAATGTGTTTAAATACAAGTATAATAAAATAAATACATATAACATTAATAATATAAGTATATAATACTAGTACAATACTATAGTATCTATTTATTTATTTATTTTATCTTATTACATACTAGGTACACTAAGGATGATTCAGAGGGACAAAGACCACGAACAAGAGGAAGGAAATAACATGAGAACCTTCTGAAAATAACAATTGAACAACTGTTCAAAATAAATGTAGTACATCCTTAGTGGGAAATTATTGATTGACAGATCTCTGCAGTCATGCATTCCCAAAGAGCCTGCATGACAGGGATCAAACAAGAAGCTCTTGAAGCGCCCACAGAACAAACAAATACATGTATTTCACATTGTACACAATACAAAACAATTCAACTCTGACAAATGTGATCAACAGGTACATGTGATATTGAATCAATACATGTTGACATATAATTAAAACCTTTTGATCAACACATCTAACAAACCTTGTCAGAGGTTCAGAAGCGCCTCAAGATGCCAGCAAAAGAGCTTAGACAGGCTGTACCCATAGTAGACAGCCTGCACATATGGAAATTTGATTAAACAACTACATACATTTGTATTAAATCTTAACCCCTTCCCTTCCTTTTAAATGTTCCCATAGCCAAAAATACATCCTGTGTTTCGCCATCAGGGCTCCAGGAAGGCATTTAAGGAGCCCTTGTTCCCCCTGTATTTTGGAGGATCATGCTTTAATATATATACTACCACCTGTACCCACTTACATAGCTTTTACAATTGTTATTCTGTCTGGTAAGGTCCTAGTATCTGTTCTTTAGCCCCTTCTTACTCCCCTGAAATTGCCCAGTGTCCACCCAGCTCTTCCAACAGCCTTTCCAAGCGCTTCTAACTGCCCAATTTCCCCCTGGAAGAACCTCAAGTCTGTAAGGTAATTTATTACTAGTAAGTAGATAAACCTTTCTCTTGAGATTCTCCCCCCATCTTTTATCTGGGATTTAAACCACCCCTGTTTACAGGCCCCAGTGTGTTCAGGTACTTAAATCCTCTGCTTGCAAGATACCTTTGAGGGATTACACCACCCCTGATTTATCAGGCCTCTCATATTTTTAATTATATTAAATTTATTTAATATAATTAATCATCTTTTACCACTCATACCTCATATCTTTATTGGTATTACCTCTTATAAATCCTCCCAGAGCTTTATATTGCTCTTTATCTTTTATTTTGCACCTTGTGTAGCTAGAAGGATTACTCCTTGGCATCACAGAGGCTGACAAAGACTCTCAGAATGTTTTTGGTAACGTATTTCACATAGAGGAAAGCAAAGGTAAGAGTAGTGTCATGAGAATGAAATTAAATAACTTTCTTATAAACATTTTGCTTGATTCAGGTGCTTATGTATCCTGTGTTGGTACTAGATACTTGTCTCAAATAGACAAAGATTATAAATCTAAACTGATTAGTCCTGACAATAAAACTTATAAAAGTTGTAACCAAAAACTTAGTTACATAGGAAAAATTAACTATGATCTCACACTTGGTACGGTTACAATGAGCATGACTTTCATGGTAATGGAGGATATTAAAGCCCAATATTTTATAATTGGTAATAATTATTTGTATGCTTATAAAATTAATCTTATAAATCCAGATTCCAATTATGTTACTATTGGAAATAGTACAGTACAGTATCATTATGATACTAGAAGCTCCTCTTCTTTTAAGTATCTTATTTCTTTTAAAAAACAAATAAAAGAGGAAGCTCATGTGTATGAGAAGCTGTCAAGTGACCAAGTCACACGTTTGTACAATACTTTGTACATGAATATTGGTGCCTTCAATACTCCCAAAGATGAGCTTGGAGCAATAAAAGGACATGAAGTTAACATTCAGTTGACTATTCAAAAACCTTTTCCACCAATATTAAGGAGATCCCCTTATCCTGCTAGTCCCAGAAGCAGGGAGGCTATTAAAGAACATATAGACACTTTATTAAAATTAAAAGTCCTTAGAAAAGTCACTCCAGGAGAAGAAGTTGACATTACTACACCTGTAATAATAGCTTGGCATAATAATAAGTCAAGACTTTGTGGTGATTTTAGAGCTTTGAATAGTGTGACTGTTCCAGACAGATATCCTATGCCTAAAATTAATGAATCACTTACTAATTTAGCTAAAGCTAAATACATCTCTACAATGGATGTACTGAAAGGATTTCATCAGAACACAGTCAGTATAGAGAGTAGAAAATCTCTCAGGATTATTTGTTACTTAGGTGTCTATGAATACTTAAGAATGCCCTTTGGTATTAAGAATGCGCCTTCACATTTCCAAAGAATGATGGATGTAGAGTTGTACAATGAACTTAGAGAAGGTTGTTTGATTATCTACATAGATGAAATCATTGTTTTTTCTCAAGATTGGATGAACATCTTACTAGATTAGACCTAGTACTTAAAAGAGCTATTAAAATGAATATGAAAATGTCTCTACCCAAATGTCACTTTGTGTTTAATGAACTCAAAGCCTTAGGACATTGAGTGTCTGGTCTTACTTTGGGCATAGATCAAAACAGAGTGGCTGCTGTTCTTCTTAAACCAGTACCCACTACTGTAAAAGAACTCCAAAGCTTTCTAGGCTTTATGAGTTATTACAGACAAAATTTGAAAAACTATGCTTCAATATCTTCTAGTCTGACAAAACTTATAAGCCCTAGTGTAGTATTTGAAATGACTAAAGAGAGAATAGATGCATACAACACTTTGAAAGAAATGCTGACCACAGCTCCTGTTATTTTTCACCCTGACCCTACTCAACCATATAAACTTTATGTGGATGCCAGTATGGAAGGATTGGGTGCAGCTTTGCACCAAGTTCAAACTAAAGATGACTTGCCAGTTGAAGGACCTGTAGTCTTGATTTCTAGGCAATTAAAAGATTCTGAAAGAAGATATGGTGCATCTCAACTAGAATGCCTTTGTTTAGTTTGGGCTTTAGAAAAATTGTATTATTATTTAGATCACTGCCAGCATAATTGCTTAGGATGAAGTCATCCCAGTTAAACTGGGATGCACTCAACCAATTTAAACTTGGTTGAAATCAACTGATGAAATATAAATCCAAGGGACCCCCCTTGGTTTTATATTTCATTGGTTGAGGTCAAACTACTTTAAATTGGTTGTTTGCATCCTAGTTTAACTGGGATGAACTCGACCTAGGAAATTATGCTGGCAGTGGATGGATTCTTCTTTGAAGTAATAACAGATTGTACTGCTCTCAAAAGTCTTATTAATCTTAAGTCACCAAATAGACACATGCTGAGATGGCAAATCTCTATCCAAGAATGGAGAAGTTCTATGACTATAACTCATAGGGAAGGATTAATCCATAAGAATCCTGATGCACTTAGTAGATGGTCCTTACCAAATACTCCAAATAATCCTGCATATGATGAGGAAAATATGGAAAGAGATTTACCAATAATGGGCATTAAAATTACTAGCCTCAAAGATGAATTCTGTCAGCCTACGTGATGCCAAGGAATAACCCTTCTAGCTACACATGGTACAAAGTAAGATTTGTTAGAGTAGAAAACTCTGGGAGGTAAAGATGAGGCCTAATTCTCAAGGCAATATTAAGAATTTGTAGGGTAAATTTGAGAGAAATAGATTATTAAATATATTAAATAAATTTAATATAATTAAAAATCAAGAGGGGCCTGATAAATCAGGGGTGGTTTAATCCCTCTAAGGTATCTTGCACGTAAATGCAGAGGATTTAAGGACCTCAAAAACTGGGGCCTGTTTGAGCAGGGGTGGTTTAAATCCCAGTGGAAAGGAATGGGGAATATTCTCAAGAAAGAAGGGTTATTACTTACTAGTAATAATCCAAGGGGGACTTCAGGATATTCAGGGCAGAAACAGGACAGTTTTGAGCGCTTAAAAAGGTGGTTGGTAAAGCTGGGTGGTAACTGAATTGTTGATGGGAAGACAGGGCTAAGAAGAATACTACTAAGGGACTTACCAGGATATTTATAGAGGTTGATATCTGATAGAATATTGGTAAGTGTCTGGGTGGTGTTCAAAAAGCATTAGGAGCCTTCTTTGGGCGGTTACAGAGCTCCTTAAATAGTATTGAGTTCCCTCTGGGGACCCTGTAGGTATTATTGGCCAACTTGTGGGATCTTTGGACCACATTTTGGCCATTTTTGCTTTCTTGGTGACGCTTCAGCAGCCCCTGCTTTGAATACACATCACCAATTGATTTATTTAATGTATTTATTTATTTATATTGATTTACAATCTATAGTACATTAGTACTGGTTGTTATAGATTTAATACTAGTGGCTTATTTGTATTTATAATAAGCCACAGTATGATTTTTACTGTTTGTTCAGTTATTGTATTTTTATTTATGTGTGTAAATAACAATATATTCTAATATAATTAATTATATAGTCCCCAGTAGTCTTCATTACATATGTAACATGTGTAATGAGGTTACTGGGGCATGTTTTTGTTGATTTGGGTGTACCTGAGTGACTGTGGAGTCCGCGTGCCAAGCTGAGAGCCTGTGAGGGGCTTGATGCTTGCGCGGGGGCTTAAATCCCAACTTTGACGCAGGCTTTCAGTCACGCGGGTTGAACTTCAAGTTCTGCGGACTGCGGTACGCGGGGTTTGAGTAAAACACGGTGTATTTACACTATCTCCCCTAATTTACACAACACCTCATTTCCGTGACTGGAAGTGGGGTTTAAGCATATGTATATATTTATATAAGAATTTTAATTGATGCAAGTGCCTTTTTTATTAAAGGTACTTGCTAATTCTTCTTTGCTAATTTACATAGTGAAGGAGTGAGAATTAGGGGTACCTGTGAGTGAGGTACCCTAGGTTATTTTTAGTGTAGATTCAGAATATCAAATAATATTCAAACTATTATTTGATGTTCTATGTATTTTATAATAAATTTTGTAGAAGTCTTGTGACAGGTTGCTCTGTCATAGTAGCAAGCTGACAAATTCTTTGAAAAAATTGTAGACAGTTACTCCAATAAGAAAAACACCACTATAATTGTAGAAGCTCTGAAATCAGACTTCAAGGACATTGGTATTTTAAATGGTTTGGATACACCTTGGAAAAGGAAATTTGATGAAACAAGATTTGTACTCCTAGATGGACTCCTTTACTATAAAAGTAACCATGCTTGTAGTCTTGTACTTACATCACAAAATCATATTAATGACATATTGTTTGAATGTCATGATAACATGTTTTCTGGCCACATGTCTACTGACAGAACCCTTGAAAGATTAAGATCTGTAGCTTGGTGGTTTGATTGGAGAAAGGATGTTATAGAATACTGTTCTTCTTGTGACAGATGTCAACAAGCCAATAAAGCTACTGGAAAAAGGCATGGTATGTTACAAGAAGTTAATGAACCAAAATCCAGATGGGAAGTCATTAACATGGACTTTGTAACTGGATTACCTCCAGCAGGTAAAGAAAATTACAACTGTGTTTTAGTTGTAGTAGACAGATTCTCCAAAAGAGCAAGATTTATTCCTTGCTTTAAAGAAAATAATGCAATGGATGTGGCTCTATTATTTTGGAATCATATCATTGCTGATGTTGGATGTCCTTCAGTCATTATTAGTGACAGAGACCCAAAATTCACTTCTGAATTTTGGGATAATTTGTTTAATTTGATGGGCACTAAATTAGCCTTTTCTACAGCTTATCACCTGCAGAAAGATGGTTTAGCTGAAAGGATGATACAAACTCTAGAAGATATGATTAGAAGATATTGTGCCTTTGGCCTTAGTTATAAAGATCAAGATGCACTGCCAGCATAATTGCCTAGGTTGAGGTCATCCCAGTTAAACTGGGATGCAAACAAGACAATTTAAAGTAGGTTGACCTCAACCAATGAAATATAAAACCAAGGGGGGTCCCTGGGATTTATATTTCATCAGTTGATTTCAACCAAGTTTAAATTGGTTGAGTGCATCCCAGTTTAACTGGGATGACTTCATCCTAGGCAATTATGCTGGCAGTGATGGTTTTACTCATGATTGGATATCTTTATTACCAGCTCTTGAATTTGCCTATAATTCAAGTAAACATTCAGTTACTGGGAAAACTCCCTTTGAGTTAGAAAGAGGATGGACTCCTTTTATGCCTGTAACTAGTGTGCTTAGCAAAACAGTACATATTCATCCAACATCTGAATCATTTTTTAATATGATGAATAAAGCAGAGAAAACTGCTCAACATTGTATCAAACAAGCAGTTGACTATAATAAGTCAAGATGGTATAAAACAAATAAAGAAGCTAACATTAAAGTTGGTGACCAAGTATTGATATCCACAATAAACTTTGCTAACATCCTAAGAAACTTAGAGACTCTTTTATTGGTCCCTTTGTAGTAAAAGCTTTCCATGGTCCAAATGCAGTAGAAGTAATACTGACAGAACCATTCAATAGAAAACATCCAACTTTTCCAATTAGTCTCCTTAAGAAATGTATCACTTCTGACAAAGAGAATAAGAATGTTCCTGCTAAGAAAAACACACCTTCTCCACCTATAATAAATGATGAGAATTTAATCCCTCACAAGATCATTAATGATAGAAGAATTATGAGAAATAATCAAAGCATTAAACAATATCTAGTGAGATTTAAGAACTCCTTAGCAGACAAATATAAATGGTTGGAAGCTAAGGAAATTAATAATGATTCTCTACTTAGAAATTATAGAGTAGAAAAAAGACATTAGCCTTTTTTCTCCTTTCTTAGGGCCTGTTCGGATGCGCGGGGCCCTGAATCTCAGTTTTGGGAGATCTGAATCTGCCCATGGGCAGATTCAGATCTCAGCTTAAGCCACCCTGGCAGCCGAACATGTCAGGGTATCTGAACCTGTGAAATGGAGATCCAGATAACCGGGGATCCAGCCTGTTCGGCTGCCATGAATAATGTGGCTTAGCTCTCACCCACAAGTCATACCGGCCACCAAACCCAACCACCGCTAGTCACCCTCTCCAAATTATCATAATGCAGATGGACATCTACTCCGAAAAAGAATTGCAGCTCACTTACCACTATGCCCACCACCTGATGATGCGGAGGCGAAGGGGCCTGTTGATGATACTTCAGGCCAGAAATTTATATCTAGCGTACCACTTATTCAAACATCTGAACAAAAAAAAAACCGGTGCCAAAGCACATTTCAATCTTAACTGGTGCAATGTGGCTGGAAGAGCTGATTCACAACCCAAACCCGGCTCCTTTCTACGAGAATCTTGGCATGACTGTGCCAACTTTCATGAAACTCAAGAGTTTGCTTGAAGATCAAGGAGTTTTATATGACTCGAAGTATGTGGCAGCTACTGAAAAGCTTGGAATCCTGATGTATATGTTAATCACTGGACTGTCCAATTGGAAGCTCCAGGAGAGATTCCAGCGTTCAGGTTCTACTATTTCTGTGTAAGTCAAGTATTGGTCTATCTTCATGTTCTGTTTTGGTTTACTAGCTAATATAATCATGACATTTGTTTAGTACAATCAATCAGTTGGTCACTGATATTACCAAATGTGGACCGATTATAAAAAACTTCATCAAACTGCCAAGCATCAATGACCCAACCCCGGCTGAAATCAAGTCCAACCCCAAGTTTTCACCTTATTTTGATGACTGCGTTGGAGCAGTTGATGGGAGTCACATACCAGTTTTTGTTCCCGATCAAAAGAGGTTCAACAACCGGAAAGGTTATGCCTCACAGAATTTCTTGGCTGTATGCAACTTCAACATGGAATTCACATATGTTATGCCAGGGTGGGAAGGAAGTGCACATGATGGTCGCATCTGGGACGCGGCACGAAGAAACACTTTGAAGATACCAGAAGGAAAATGGCTCCTTGGGGATGCTGGTTTTCCACTTAGTGATTCCTGCTTGATTCCTTATTGGGCAACCAAATATCACCTGAAGGACTGGGATATTGTAGGTGGGAAAAAGTGAGCAAGCCTTTTTTTGTGTGATTTGATTTTCATGGCTATTCCATGAAAAAGCTAATGTTTTCAATTTTTAGGCCCCAAACTCATCAAGAGTTGTTTAACTTAAGACATGCTAGTGCCCGAAATGTAATTGAACGAATATTTGGCGTTATCAAGAGCCGCTTTGAGGTGATCAACAGTGGATGTAAATACAATATCAGTACTCAAGTGAAGGTCATCATTGTGATGTCGTTCCTACATAATTTCGTCCGTGTCACCGAACCTCAAGCAGTACTAGCAAACTCAGATAATAGGACACCTGTGACCAATTCAAGTCAGCCAGAGACTGTTGAATATGGAGTGTTGCATGCTTCTGGAATCACTCGGGACGAATCAACTCGTGCCAGTCAAAAGCGAGATGAAATTGCCCTTTTGATGTGGTCTGATTATCAAAAGCTTCTGCGACATAGACAGAGGCATGGCCAAGGCAGGGAACTACCATGATCCACTGTGATGTTGTATTTCATTTATAGTACTATTCATATATCTAGGAAACAATAATTATACTACCAGCCCATCTTCATGCGGAGCCAGGTAGATCGGAGGACTGGATTGAATGAGATATATATCTCAGCATTGTTATCCTTTCCAAGGAAGTCAACTGCTTCAAACAGTTGTAAGTCTTCTAATCCCTCTTCATTTTGAACTAGTGTAACAGCTTGCATGTGAACAGTAGGTGGGGCAGTGAGGGGAGGGAATGCGAGTGGTGGAATCGTGGTTTGCATGGCCTTGGCAAATGACGAGCTCATTGACCTTAGCTCACCAAGTATTGCATCTGGTGACATGGCCGAGCCTCGCTTGCGCTTGGATGGAACTTGTGTTGACTTGCTTGCAACAGGTGACTCGTGATCACTATACTCCTCATGGTTCCCGTCGCCATCGCCATCGCCATCGCCATTGCCATCGCCATCACCACTAAGGTCTTCCTCGAAATCCACTGGGCTATCGACTGTTGTCATACTTAGGTTGCCATTGGCTGTGTTACCCTCAATAAGGAATGCCAGGTCATGGTACAGTGGTAACGCTTGTGTCTGCCATCGAGATAGGTCACGGCCAGCAGCACTCTTGTTGTTTCCTAACTCCACCCATACCGAAGGGGGGAGTGAGATCATTTTCAAAGTCTCATCCCAACCGGCTCCTGACATTGCTGCGACTGTTTTAAAGCTCAAGTAGAGCTTTTTCAGCTGTAAGGTGAAGGCCACTTCAGTTTCTTGTAGCCACATTTAAAATTTAATATATTTAGATTGTTAATTGAAAACTCACAGCAGCCCAGCGACTCTTGCAGGTGCTTGCATCCTTTGCTTTAGAGCCAGTCACATGTTCCGATCCTTGCAAAGCGATTGCAGCCTGGGTCCAAGAAACAGGCTTGAACCCGTTTGTGGTGCCTGCATGGAGGGCCTTCTCGTCCTTTAAACAGTTGATTAGAACCTCGTCGTCGGCATCGGTCCAGCGACAGGTCATTTTTTTCGGGTTTGTGGATGGCTGAGGCGATGGATTCAAGGAGGCTAGCTGTGATGATGTTGGTTGAGTTGATTCGCGTTCATCGTGTTGTTGGTTAGCTTCAGCCAATGGGATAGATTGTGCAATAGGAAGTATGGAGGCAGTTGGTATGGTAGTTGATATCGATGGAGAAGCACGGGGAGTAGGTGCTGGTGCCTTTTTTCCTGGAGTCAAGCAAGGTGACTGATATGTTTGGGATGATTCCTTGGGTGGCATTGTTGAAGGGGTTTCTACATGAGTGAAAGAAGATTTTGTAAGTATCAGTATGAAAAATGAAAAATGAGGACTTACATGTTTTTTTGCCCAGGTGCGATAACTGTACAATGAGGACTGTTCCAAGCTGGCGGGTTGAGTGAGATTCTAAATCCGAACTGAGATACACCAAAATAGATGAATCTCAGTTTGGCTGAGGTTGAGATTCAGAATCTTGTATTTTTTTGGAGATTACGTGGCAGCCAAACACTTTTTTTGAATTTTGTTTGCATATCTGACCTTGAGATTCTGGATCTCAAAAAAATCTCAACTTGGCAGGCACTTGCAAAAGTCCCTCGAGATTCACCCGCGCATCCGAACGGCCCCTTAGTGTGGGTGAGTGTCAGGCACCAAGATATTACATATAACATGTAACACTTGAAGTTGCAAGCTGAAATACTTAATAATATTTGATTGTATTATTATTATTATTATTATTTATTTATTTTTTACCAGACTTCTGTGTTCAAGCCACACTCATGACCACATGTAAAAAACATTAATAAAATTATTTAAATTATACCTATTTTTATCAAAAATCAAAGGAAATTTAATTAAAGAAAATCCTTGCCAAATCAATTTTCAAACACGCAATAAATGGATAAAGAACCATTTATTGGTATAGTTTCTTCCATGAACATCCTGGAAAATCCCAGCATAACCCATAGTAATATATACTATAAGATTACATATGTATTTAATTACATAACTTATGTAGTATGTATTATATACATAAGTACATGTGATTATAAATCAATGATCACTCAGGGCAAGCGCTTTTTCAAGCTCTGGTCCCTAGATAATTTATTCACAAGTATTACTTAGTGAAATAATTATTTATTGCTGAAATAAATATTCCCACTAAGTATATTTATTGTGAAATAATTATGGGGTCATTCCAAATAGAAATGAAACCATATTTCACATCTGATCACAAACAGGGTGGTCACTTCCCCCTGGTAATCTTACTCTGATCACTGCTTTCAATAAGCATGTGAAAAAGAATAAATATTTATTATTTAAGAGGAGGTTTTCTTCACTAAATTGAAGACAACCTCCCCATCAATTTTAACCCATACTTAGATAACTTATTATAAGCTACCAAGGCGCTCACCTTCTCCTGTAAGTAAGGAGGACTGGCCTTTTATCCCTTATATACTATCTTTAGTTAAAATTCCTCAAGAAATCCCCCCAATAAATTAATACTCCTTAATTTAATTGGAAGAACCGTGTCCTAGTCTGGTTAGCCCTTCTGAGGAATTATTTCCCTTAACAGAAGTCTGGCAGCAGGGTCATAACCTGTTTATTTTTTGCTACTTAGTGTTTTTATAACACTCAAGTAAATATTGATACAGCTATATCTTTTTATTACACTTTTTAAAGTGTAAGAACTTTTTATTCCTTACTGTACACGCCACAATAAGTGGAGTAGAGTCTTCCCAGATCTGGATCTGGAAGGGGTTTCCAGATTGACGGGAAGACCTCCAATGGTTTGACGTTTGCACAAAAAAGGCAAGTCCGGTGGTTTGGTCGGGTCGACGTCGACAGTACCGCGGTTTCAAGCCGCATGAATTGTTGTTTTGTCCTATCCATGTCAGGATTTTCATCTTCAACCTCATCAGCTGGAATCTGACACAGGTCGAATCTGATCGAGAACACTCTTTGGCGAAATCCCTACCATTTCAGCCATTGCAAAACAAATTGCTAACCTGAGCTAAAGTATGGAGGAAGTCAAACCACCAGAGATCCATCTCGACCCAGAAGTAAGTCACCCTCAACCCAATTCAAAAAAATAAATGAACTACTTATTTACATTAACCCCTGCTGGTCTAAACAGGTTGAAGAACTATGGTCCTCTCGTGCTCTCCTACTCGTCTTGGTCCTTCTGATCTTGTCCTTCTGGGTCTCCTATTATCTCAAAATCAAACGGATCAAAACTATACACGAAACACTCGTTGCCCTGTTTGCTGGTTGAGTATATCTTCTTTTCTAAAAACAAAATATAAAATCAGACAAAACTCCCTAAGATATTGTCTTCATACCCTGGTTCCGTTTGTATCATTTGCTCATTTCTATTGGTTTCTTCTAGGAATGGTCATCGGTTTAATCGTCAGACTCTCTCCAGGCGAAGTGGTCCAGAACATGATCAGTTTCAAGAGTACGATCATGTTAAACGTTCTTCTACCTCCGATCATCTTGGCTTCCGGCTATGATCTCAAAGAGGTACACATGCCATCATCAATCTTCTCTAATTCGCAATCTGACATTCGCGTTTCTTCTACCTTCAACCCCTTTGCGTTATCTATTCACAGGAAAACTTCTTCCGTAACTTTGGTGTCATCTTGACTTTTGCATTTTGTGGAACTTTTGTCTCTGCAGTCGTCATTGGGTCCGTCATCTCTTCCTGCCCTTTCTGTTTTCTTATACTTATCGGACTAGGATACTAATTGAATTTACTTTGATCAATAATCAAAAAGAACCTTAGTCTATATTTGGGCATTATTGGGTTTCGAAGGTCTTTCACTAGGGATCATCGAATGCCTTTTATTCGGATCCACTCTTTCTGCCACCGATCCTGTCACAGTTCTTGCGATCTTCAATACTTTAAAAGTTGACCCCAAATTATATAGCATCATCTTTGGTGAAAGTTTATTAAACGATGCCATTGCTATTGTGATGTTTGAGTGAGTCATATGCTTCTCTGGGTTTCTCCCGACTGATCTACCCGTCTCTTAAACCCCTTCGCTTGTTGGTTTTTCTCTTGGCTCTTAAAGAACTCTATCTCACTTTCACGGCGAAAAAATCTCGATCCTCTCCTTCTTTCATGGTGTCGGAATCTTCTTGCTCGTCTTCCTTACTTCCATGGCCCTTGGCGTCGTCTTCGGTTTGACATGTTCATTAATGTTAAAACATTCAAGAGTCTCTCAGTTTCCTGAGATCGAAAGCTGTTTGGTCTTGCTGATTGCCTATACCAGTTACTTCTTCTCAAATGCATCAACCATGAGTGGTCAGTTCCATTTTTCTTTCTTTCTTTTGTAAATAAAATACAGTGATGGGATCAATGTTATTGATCCAACCAATCTTCGAAATTCTGGAAAAAAGGCATCGTATCACTACTGTTTTGTGGAATCACTTTGAAACATTACGCCTACCACAATATGTCTCGAAGAACTCAACGAACAACAAAATACATGTTCACTACCTTATCTTCGCTTTGTGAAAATTTCATCTTTATTTATTTGGGGTTGAGTTTGTTTACCCAAACTCAACTAGTCTACAAACCAATATTCATCTTTATTTCAGCTGTAAGTTTTTTTCTTCTTGTGACCATCTCAGAACCCTTCACGGATTGCTCAGTTTGATACTCATCTACCCATCATTCCTTCTGGATACCACCGATCTAGTTGTCGGTCTGTGTGGCCAGATATTGCGCGGTCTTTCCGATCTCACATTTGGTCAATGTTTTTTTCCGAAAGGCTCGGGGGACTCGAACGGACGAATTACCACATTCTTATCAGATGATGTTATTTTGGGCAGGCTTGAGAGGAGCCGTTGGAGTAGCTCTAGCAGCTGGAATTAAAGGAGACAACGCGGTTGCTTTGAGGACGACAGTTTTGGTAACTGTGGTGCTTACGATGGCAGTCTTTGGGGGGACGACGACGAGGATGATCGATATAGTCGGAATCCGGACAGGGGTTGAAGATGAAATAGATACATCAGATGAAGAAGGCGTTGGGATCCCTGACCACGCTGCTGGCGGCTTCCTTAGTTTGGCTCGGGATGATCATCGAGGGGGACTTTATCAGGATGCAAATAGCCGGAAGAGCTCGTTTGGCGATTCACTTGATCAAACCACTGGCAGACATCTAAGAAACGGGAAAACAGATTTCAATGGGCCCAACTGTGATGACCCCTATAAACGTTTCTCCCGAGGCGCGAGGGATCTTAAAAATGGCGCGATCTCCAGCCCACTGTCTGACCGATCAATGGCTACTCAGGATTCAGATGACGAGGTGTTGCCTTCGGCGGATGCTCAGCCCACTCAATTCAATCTGGAAGATGGTGACGCTCGCCAAGGAAATGGACAGGGTGGAGGTAATCGAAAGGTATGGAGAGATGGACAGTGGTTCACAGTTCTAGACGAACAATACCTTTTACCAGTCTTCAGTAACGCGACAGCCTCTCGAAAGCAAGCCTCTCGCAAGGCACTGAGGAACCAACGGGCCAGCTTAGCAGGCGATGCGATTTATCGAGCTCAATCGGATGTCGAACATATCCCTTCACCACGTTCGGCCCACCCAAACTCATCCTGGAATTCGGAAGATAGTAATGGGGGTGGTACAGACGCGAACCCGAATCGAGGAGGTGGGTATAGATGTTCACATCATGACGACTCGCGCCAGACGCTACGTAAAAAACTTCCCCCTTCCACCCCACCCACAGTGTTCCAAGGCTCATTTACCGACGCTCTTTCTGCACTTGTAACCAATCCATTATCTTCATCCTCTCCCAAAACAACCACGATTGCCACCAATCATGGGGTTGGTCTATTGGACAGCTTAAAAACCAACCGACCATTATCATTGTTGAAAAAGAAGGCGAGCGATGAGAACTATCCTTCATCAGATCATTGCTCCAAGCCTTCTTACTCTCATTCCTCAAACGGGAGTCGAGAGAAAATACATATTGATGATAATCTTAATGGAACCCATCGGAACAGTAGCAATATTCATCAAATCCATCAGTTAGCCTCTCGTCCTTCAACTGGTCCCAGTCACTATTCCATCGCCGCCTTTACTTCCGCCAAATCTCATAATCACAATACCGCGTCAAGTGATCCGAGCATAGGTACATCGACCAGCTCGACCATCTCGATCCAACAAGCTTCCTCTAGCCGAACGCTAAGGTCCAGCGTACAAACAGCAGACGATTCCAAGCCCACCAACGGTGGCCACGATGGCTCCAATCCTTCATCTCTTATCGAAAACGACCTTCCCCCTTGTTCCCTTTCCCTCCCTCCCTCGAATCCTTCTAGTCATGTCCGTTGTAGATCAAAGGATCAAATTCATACTCTATCTAACTTCTATCACCAGCAAGATGAAGAGGACGGTGATATGGGGGGTGGAGGCGGCCTGGGAGAAGTGGATCATTCAAAGAAATCACAAGATTGATTGTTCTTGTACATTTCTCTCTCTTGTTTTTCTTTGGGTGTTGTTTTCGGTTATATAAGATACTCTAAGTTGATTTTGTTGTTGCTTCTCCTATGTCAAGCCTCATGGTTAGTGTTATAGGTTTCTGTGCCATTCACATACACAAATGCACAGACTTGATCATAATTTGTTACAAACACACATTTATTCACACATCTTCTGGGTTGAGATTTTCTTTATTTATTACTACATAGACTAAACTGTATATATACACATTATTTTTCTTGTTCTTTCTTTTCTTCTTTGGTTACAGCCAAAATGGAAAAGCTTGTGGTTCCAGCATTTCAACATCAGGACAACCATGGAGAACAACAAAATATATATATAAACAAGTGTATAGCCCCCAATTTTGGGTACTGGGGAGGGGCTTGTAGAAAAGTGGGCTTGATGAGAAGGGTGCATGGATTTTTATTTGTGGAAATATAAGGTCAAAGATGAAATTGCATGTTCAAATTAAAAAGCATTGAAATTATGAAGCAAAAAAAAAGGATGAGAATCTATAAATATTAACATAACTATTGCCTCTGGACACTTGAAATAACCTCTTTGTAAACAATATTTGATGTTTCATATGAAAGAAGGCCAAATTCAGGTTGAGGGACTACTACCTTTGTAGTACGGCTGAACTTACTTTGTGACAATGCAACATAGCACTGCCAGACACTGCCAGCATAATTTCCTAGGATGAAGTCATCCCAGTTAAACTGGGATGCACTCAACCAATTTAAAATTGGTTGAAATCAACTGATGAAATATAAATCCAAGGGACCCCCCTTGGTTTTATATTTCATTGGTTGAGGTCAACCTACTTTAAATTGGTTGTTTGCATCCTAGTTTAACTGGGATGAACTCAACCTAGGCAATTATTCTCACTGCCAGCATAATTGCATAGGTTGAGTTCATCCCAGTTAAACTAGGATGCAAAAAACCAATTCAAAGTAGGTTGACCTCAACCAATGAAATATAAAACCAAGGGGGGTCCCTTGGATTTATATTTCATCAGTTGATTTCAACCAAGTTTAAATTGGTTGAGTGCATCCCAGTTTAACTGGGATGACTTCATCCTAGGCAATTATGCTGGCAGTGTAGAGTTGTCCATGACTAAATGCAGGATCATGAGGTACAATACCTAAATTTCCAATTGTCTGACCTTGAGATTTGTTTATAGTTAGTGAGAAAGCCAGATGTACAGGGAAATGTTTCCGTATGAGCTTAAAAGGCAATCCAGACTCATCAGGGTCTGGTATGAAGGCAATGTTTGGTATGGCCACCAAGTTGTTGACTCAACTATTTCCTGAAATTACCTTTGCATAAATAAAATTTGGGCCCAGTTTTTCCACAATCAATCTAGTCCCATTACAAAGTCCCATTTTTTGATCAAGGTTCATCAGCATTATGATTGGGACACCCCTTTTCAATTTCAGAATATGAGGTGGAAAGCCTGAAATTGTTAGACTATTTATTTATTCCTACAAGTATAGCATTTTGGGGTCATCTTCCACCAAATCATAGCTTGGGTTCTTCCTTCCTTCTGATGGAATGTCCTGCAAGATCCTAGCATTTATATGGTTGACTGAAATATTCTTGCAGCAAAGAATAGCCCCGTCCAAAAAATAATCCTGGCAGGAGAAAGACCTGCAAATATCTGGGAATACTTGATGAGATGATCTAAATTTTCCTCATGGGATTCACCTTGAATTACCATTGAAGCAGGCAGCTGTATCATGTTTGAACAATCAGTGATACTGTCAGCCTGCCACTAATTCAGAGACAACCTGACCATAGCAAGTCATACCAATATAAAACTTACATTCTTAGTCTCAAAAGAATGCACACCTTACATCTTTTGTTTTGAAAGAAATTATTAAAAACAAAACATATAAAACAGAATCTAGATATAACTTCTAAAGTATAAAGAAAACTTGCAATATTATTTCAGATTCTGAATCCAAATGTAAATTAACCTAGGGTAGCTCAGCAAAAGTACCCCTTAATTATTACTCCTTCATATCCCTTCACAAGGCCTTCAAGTTATTATATGACTTAAAGATCTACATAACCTTAAATATAAGCTAGTAGACTATGTAATTAAGGTTAATAGAGCTTGGATATGATGCATAAATAAGTTTTACATCATAATTTCCATAGTTACATGTACCTGGCACCTGTAATAAAAGCCACAACCAATGCCGTGGCCATACTTTTCCTACTAAGGCCAAGATAGCCCAATTGGTTGGTTATAAATAGACTAATGGTCCAAAAGGAAGGAAGACACGAAATTATTCACCTTTCTGGGAACATTAAACCACTTTGGGCCTTTTTAAACATGTAACTAAGCCCTACCATAACCAAACCAGTTATACAGGTAACTAGGGCTTAGTAGAAGACTAGACCAGGCAAAACAGAGCTTCTTCTTCGCCCCCAGGAGCCCAGAATGGATATATAAACAGTTCCTTCCCACAAAATTATATCCCCATCTTCACTTACATTTACCAGCTTTTACCCACCATATCAACCAGCCTCATAGCCTGTTATATAGTCAGTTTTTGTTTGTTTTATACCTGAAGTTCATGTAAACAACCCTTTCAACTTTCTCAGCACTCAGCAACCACCTGTTACTCAACCGTGTGAGCGCTTCTGGACCACCTACAACTCCCTGAAGAACCCCTGACAGGAAATAGAAGCAGTAAGTCTATTTCCTCCATTCCTTCAGCAGTTATTGTCTAGGTGTACTCCTTGTTCAAAGGACTAGACTTTCAGGTACCCAAAATATCCCCTGTTAACTCAGGTCCTGAATATTTTAGAGGGCACAGTAAATACCCCTGTAACTCAGGCCCCTCTGTTAATAAAAACTTTATAGTTTTTTTATATCTTTTCACCTTTTTTACCCACCTTTCACTGCACAACCTGCAGCTATTTTTACCTTGCACCCTGTGTAGCTAGAAGAATCCAGTTCTTGGCATCACAGAGGCTGACAGATACCTTCTCCATAATTCCCAACAGATAGTAAATCTTCCTGAAAGTGAGGATCCCCAGATGCACGCATGTTGATGGACAGATGAATTATGTTCTGGTAAAATTGTCTCCAGAAGTGAGAGTTGACAATTTTAGAACCAACAATCTGAGGACATGATCCCTTGCTTACTACTGGCAAAACCTGAAAAAAGTCTCCCCCTAGGACCATTACCTTTCCACCAAATGGTAGATCTGAGTCCATCAATGTCAGAATTTGAGCATCCGAGTCCGCTCACGTCTTTCCTTTTTCTCTCCTTCTCCCCTGTCCCTATTCCAGTTCCTGTTTTCAGTACCTTTTCCTGTCCTGTTTACCTGTTCCTGTTCCTGTCCCCAGTACTTATTCCTGTTCCTGTCCTGTCCCCAGTCTATGTTTATGATCCTGTTCCCAGTCCCAGTCCCAGCTCCCTGTCACCAGTTTCTCTGTCCAGGCCCCCTTTGGATCTTGCAAGGGGGCTCTCTAGTTGTCAGTATATAAAACATGATCTCCTCTTATGAAATGAAAATCATCAAGTTTGAGCACTTTTGCCTTTGTACCACCTGACATCAACCCAGCTCCTCTTTCACAAAACCCTCCCTCTCCACCTTCTCAATTTCAAGAATTGAAAATCTGACAGATTTACAGTCTTGTCAAGACTCTTCTCAGTGACCCTGTCTCAACAACCCTTCTTGCTTACTCACTCAAAAATGGCGGGCAACAACAAGTTTCATATCCCTGAACTTACCAAGGATAACTATGTCAACTGGGTGTCAAAGATGAACTTGGTCCTGAAGGCAAAGAACCTGTATCAGCTTGTTCTTGGAAAAGAACCAACAAAGTCTTGTGGTGAAGACGGAAAAATCGTTGAGATCAACTTTTCTAGACAATACAACCTTGCTCATGCTACTACCATCACTCATGTTCATTCCTCTGTCTTGGGTCGCGTTAAGAAGAATGGAGGCTCCAACTGCCCAAAGAAGCTCTGGGCCAATATACTAGAATTTGGTGCCTCAAAGGAACAAGCCAATAAATTCAAGGCATGGTATTGACTAAATCACCTCCCACTTTGAGTCAAAAACGTTCAGGACTTCATTTTGTCGTTCTGGGACTGTATAGGGGCATTGATATTTGCACGCCCAGGCCCATTGCACGCCGATAAAAAAAAAGGTGTGCTGCCCGCACGCCTTTTTTTTATTGGCGTGCGGGCTGCACGCCCACCCCTGGGCGTCAGCACGCCTGTAGATGGGCGTGCGGGCTGCACGCCCATCTACAGGCGTGCGACCCTGCAGGCGTGCAGTCGCACGCCCTTTTCATGTGTACAGGCAGGGGGCACACCCCTGCCTATACACATAGATCGGCGGACCGCCAACCTATTTATATAGGAAGGGGTGTGCCCCTTCCATATACATAGAATTGGCATGCGGACTGCACGCCGATTCTATGTATATAGGAAGGGGCACGCCCCTTCCTATATACATGCTGATGTCATGCGTAAAAAACAATGTACGCATGACATAAGCATCCTTCCCCCCCGCCCCCTCCCGGGTGAGGAGGTTGTATACCTCCTCGACCGGGAGGTATACAACCTCCTCGTCCGGAGGGGGATTCCCTCCGGTCGAGGAGGTATACAACCTCCTTGACCGGGAGGGATCCCTCCCGGTCGAGGAGGTATACAACCTCCTCACCCGGGACTGATCTCTCCCGGTCGAGGAGGCCATACAACCTCCTCAACCGGGAGGGATCCCTCCCGGGTGAGGAGGTTGTATACCTCCTCGACCGGGAGGGATCCCTCCCGGGTGAGGATTTTGTATACCTTCTCGACCGGGAGGGATCCCTCCCGGTCAAGGAGGCTGTATACCTCCTCGACCGGGAGGGATCCCTCCCGGCCAAGGAGGTTGTATACCTCCTCGACCGGAGGGAATCCCCCTCCGGTTGAGGAGGTTGCAGTCCTCCCCGGCAGTGCGTGCACGCCCATCCTTGGGGTGTTGCACGCCTGTAGGTGGGCGTGCGAACTGCACGCCCATCTACAGGCGTGCCCACGCCCAAGGATGGGCGTGCAGCCTGCACGCCGATAAAAAAAAAGGCGTGCGGGCTGCACGCCTTTTTTTTGAAGGGCGTGCGTGGGCGTGGGCGTGCGCCCATTGGCGTGCATTTATCAATGCCCACTGTATAGCTACCCTACAGTCTCTTGATGCTACAACCAATGACGAATCACTTGGTCACTTCATTCTCATGAAGATTCCGACGGAGCTAAGTCACGTCAGGAACTCCATCATGGGCTCTGGCACCTCCTTGTTGATGGAGGTCACTTAAAAAACCGTACTGGAAATGCTAGACAGTCAAGTCAGTGCAGATACTGCCGTGCGTCCACAAAATCCTAGACTCATTGAAGCAGTTGAATCCAAAGGAGCTACAGTCCTCCTTACGCAAAAATTTCCCCAAGGATGTCACCTACCATCTGCGCCTCACAAAGCCAAGGACTGCTTTTCACTTCATCCTGAAAAGCTTGTCCAGTACCAAACGTTCCTGAAGGCCAAACATGAAGCCAAAGCCAACCTGGCCATGATGAATCCACCCGCAATGTTCAATGTGGAAGCCAGAAGCAATCACATCAACGATCTCACCAAATCACTTGATACAATTCCTGGCAACCTTGCTGACAACGACTCTGATGATCACCAGTTGGAAGTTAGCATGCTGTAAAAATTCCACAATGTTTCTCCTTTTCTCCATACAATCACCCTGTTCCCTGTCTGTTTGCGTGGGGGTGTGTCAGAATTTGAGCATCTGAGTCCGCTCACGTCTTTCCTTTTTCTCTCCTTCTCCCCTGTCCCTGTTCCAGTTCCTGTTTTCAGTACCTGTTCCTGTCCTATTTTCCTGTTCCTGTTCCTGTCCCCAGTACTTATTCCTGTTCCTGTCCTGTCCCCATTCTATGTTTATGATCCTGTTCCCAGTCCCAGTCCCAGTCCCTGTTCCCTGTCACCAGTTTCTCTGTCCAGGCCCCCTTTGGATATTGCAAGGGAGAGCTGTTGTAGGGGTTTGAACTGCAGATTGATTGGAGGTGGGGACTACAGATGGAGCTGGGTCTGGAGTTAGCAAAGGAGATGGCACCCCAGCATTGTTGAAAGTAATATGGGTGGTTGAGTCTTCTGAGGGGATTGATGATAGGTCACTGTCTTCAGAAATTTGAGAGTGGGAATCTGTGAGGGTTGGGTTGTTAGGGGTGGGTTCCATGTTTTGAATTTGTGGGAATTTGGATGGGTGGGAAGAAGTAAAAACAATTCACTGATAAGAAAGCTGGCTTTTTGGGGGAAGAGGACAACCTGAGGCTTCTTATGTAGTGAGACTTTGTGAATTTGGGACTTGAGCCGGCTTGTAGACACAGAATTTTGTTTGGTTGAGTGGTGGTTGGGACCCACAAAGAGATTGTGTGGATAAAAGGCTGTGCTAAGCATGAAAAAGCACATGTACAAATGATGACAAAGGTAACGTACATGGACGCACAAATAGAACTAGTCAACACATGCTTGGTCATCATGTGATAAAGGTAGATGTTGAAAGGATGAATGCAGGCCCTCATGCAGAGAAAGGGTAAAGTATTGTCAAGAATGGGGGTGGACAAACAGACCCTTTGACTGGCTAGGACATAGGTGTGTAAATCCCATGAAAAAATACTAGTGTGATTGTGTTATGTGTAGGTACTGGCAATCCACTAGCAAACAAAGGGTAGCGTGTGAAAGGCCAGGTGGAATGGGGAACCTTGAAAAAGGCTGAAGTCAACAGGAGTGAACTTCAAAAGGCTGAAGTCATCAGGGGTGAACTTCAAAAGGCTGAAGTCATTAGGAGTGAACTTCATCATGGTGTATTACACAGTGCACATGCATGAATCTAGATATTGACATCAGCATCTTAACAGGTGAATCAGTCAGAATCAACTTGCAGATGTGAGCACAATAAGCGGACAGCCTGAAGTCTTGTTGATCTTTGCTAATGCATACCCCCAATAACTCTTGCAGGATGTACCATGTGGCAAAAATCATGCGTGTGCAGAGTTAGGGGTTTCAAGAATCATGGAAACTTTCCATCACATTTGATACAAGATTTCAGGGGTTTCTGATGATGACATTAATTGGAGTTATCTAAAACACACTCTTTAACTTGGCAGTCATCCATGAATAGCTGCAGAGTGAGAGGTTTCAAGAATTAAGGACACTGTCCAAAACTTTTTCAACAGGAGCCTCAATATGAATGAAATGAGAACTTCCACTAACAATGATGTGGAGAGCCCAAGCAATTGATCAATGATTGCCATTGGTAGACCGTTGACTAATTGTTTGGTGCCAAGGTTTTAGGGAACTGCATGATGAACAGCATGCAGAGTCACATTTTTCCTGAATTAAGGTCACCGTCCATAATATGGTTGGGGAGTTGTCTGATCATCAAATGTCCAGTATCTTCTGGGGATCCTGTTTACCGCATCAAGGTCACTGTCAATATTATCTTTGGGGACATTTCTGATGATCAACTTTTGAGTATCTTCTGGTGATCCTGTTAATTGTTGCAGGCATGCAATGCAAGATGTTTGTGTTTCAACAATTATGGACGCCAACCATAATTTGGTTTACTTTCACAGGTTTCAAGATGTCAGGAATTCTTGGTGATCCTGTTAATCCTTGCAGGCATGCAATGCAAGATGTTTTTGTTTCAAGAATTTTGGACACCGACCATAATTTGGTTCACGTTCAGAGGTTTCAAGATGTCAAGACTTGTCACAGGTGAGTATCTTCTTGTGATCCTGTTTCCAGCATTAATGTGGCTGTCTATAATATGTTTGGGGAAATTTTCTGATGATCAACTGTATCTTCTGGTGATCTGGTTGATCCTTGCAGGAATGCAATGCAAGTTGTTTGTGTTTCAAGAATTATGGACACCAACCATAATTTGGTTAACGTTCAGAGGTTTCAAGATGTCAGGACTTCTGGGTTACCCTGTCAATCCTTGCAGGCATGCAATGCAAAATGTTTTGATTTTTCAAGAATTATGGACGCCGACCATAATTTGGTTCACGTTCAGAGGTTTCAAGATGTCAGGACTTGTTGGTGATCCTGTCAATCCTTGCAGGCATGTAATTCAAGATGGTTTTGTTTCAAGATTTCCAGACTTGTTACAGGTGCCAGTATCTTCTGGTGATCCTGTTTCCTGCATTAACGTCACCCTCCATAATATGTTTGGGGACATTTTTCATGATCAACTGTTGAGTATCTTCTAGTGATCCGGTTGATTCTTGCAGGCATGCAATGCAAGATGTTTGTGTTTCAAGAATTATGGACGCTGTGGGAGAACTTATGTACAAGAGGTGCAGCACTGAAGCTGAGCCCGCAGCCGCGGGCTCAGCGGCAGGCTGAGGCTGAGGTAAGGGGGTACTTTTCAAATGTCATCGGACATTCCGCGGGGAAAAGCACGGGGCGCAGAATGTGTGTCAGCCTGGGTGTGGAACTAACCGTGGTTAAGGGTTGTAACTGAGTTAGGTTGATGGTTTGAAGTGGTTTGGGTAATGGTTAAGTCCTGTAAAAAGGTACTTCCTCAATCAGTAAGTCTTGTCTGAGAGGCTTGCTCTAATTGCTCTAATTAGGCGCATCCAAATCAATACAAAGTATTAATAGGCATCCAAGGAGATACTCACTTGGGTTCGTGGTTTCTACCTTATTGAAGGTAGGTTGTGGCCAATTCTTGAGGTAATAACAGTAATAGACTATATGTTATCCAGAATTGGGGTATTTGGTGGAGAAAGGGAACTAAGCAAGGTAAATAAATCGAAGTTATGTACTGTGCTGGTGTGTTCTAAATATTCTCTGGGGGATAAACAACTGTTTAAAGTCTGTTTATATATTGTAAGAGCTCCTCAAGGGGGAACTGTGAGCGCTTCCATGACCTGGGAGGTACTGTGGAACTTCAGGGGCAAGACAGATCCTTTTGGGAGGATCTGTTAATGTTTATGATGTGATTTCTACTAAGGCTGTGTTATGGGACACATCTTTGATCAGTAATCCTTAGTGTGATTGGATCACATCATGACATTTGTATTTAATGATCTGTTATTAATATTATTAAAGATAATACCTTATAATGATGTCATTTATTATTGTCACATCTTATAAGTATTAATTATTATAATATTAATAAGTTATTTTATTAATAAGATATTAAAGTATATATCTTATACGTGAAATATTCCAATGTTAAGAAAAGTGGGTGTAACCAGAGGGGAAAGAGTGACATCTGTTACTCTGGATATTTCACGTGACAGGAGGGCTAAGGGCCTACAAGTTATGTATCTTGTATAACAGGAGTACATAGCTTAACCAGAATTATTCATGAGTTATTAATGAATATATTATTAAAGTATTTATATTAATTAATTTAATTAATGTACTTTAATAATATTAATATTAATGTAATAATAATGAAGGTATAACAATAATAATAACTATAGAATAGTAATTATTATTAAAGATAATAATAATTAATATTACATGGAGTTATTTAGAATAAATAAATAGGAATAATAATCAATAAGAATAGTAATTATTATTAGAGATAATAATAATTAATAATATTTGCAGTTACGTGGTACATGTCAGTTACTGTGATATGTACTCAGTGGCTGACACTTCCTCCCTCTAAAAAAGGGTTGACTAAACATTTTTTTTAATGGTTTCTTTTGTCAACTCTGTATTGTCTCAGAATTCTTTCTGAATCAAGGATCTGATCAGCTGTCAACCATCCATCCTCTTTGGATCCACTATATCTGACTAAGTACTGTTTGACATCTTCATTATTCTTTCTAATTTTTCTATGTTGTATAACTTTCTTAACTTTAATGAGTTGGTCTTTCTCTACTGGAGGTATCACAACTCTAATGTTATCTTTCCTTAGAGGAAATTTATAATCATTATTAGGAATAAATGGTTTGATTAGACTAACTGGGAATGTGGGGTGTTTTCTTTCTAATTCTCCAGTTAATATAACTTCTACTGCATTTGCACCATGTAAAGCTTTAATAGTTTAAGGTCCAACATAGGAATCTCTGAGTTTCTTGGGTCCTGATAAATTAGTGAAATTAAATGTAGAAATAAGAACTTGATCTCCAACTTTAAATTGGTGAACTTCATGGGTTTTATCCCATCTGGTCTTATTATATTCAAAAGATTTCTTTATACATTCTGCTGCGTAATTAGCAGTTTTAGTCATCATTTGATGGAAATTTGTAGCATTGGGGTGAATTGTCACTGATTTAGAGAGGACTAGTTCTTTGGGGAACCAAGGTATCCATCCTCTTTCTAATTCAAAAGGAGTAATGTCAGTACTACTGTGTTCACTGGAATTATAAGCAAATTCTAATGCTGGTAATAGTGAACACCAGTCATTTGAGTAATTATCTTTGTCCTTAAATTCTAGACCATAAGCGCAATATCTTCTAATCATATCTTCCAAGGTTTGAATCATTCTTTCAGGTAATCCATCAGTCTGAGGATGATAAGCTGTAGAGAACTTCAATTGAGTGCCACATAAATCATATAAAACTTTCCAGAATTCAGATGTAAATTTTGGATCTCTGTCTGTAATAATATGTCTAGGATATCCTACATCAGCTATAATCTGTTGCCAAAATAGGAGTGCTACGTCAAATGCATTATTTTCCTTAAGACATGGCAAGAATTTAGCTCTTTTAGAGAATCTGTCAACTACTACTAGTACAGAATTGTAGTTATTCATCCCAGCTGGAGGTAATCCTGTAACAAAATCCATATTCATTACAGACCATCCTCTGTTGGTTCTTCAATTTCCTGTAGTAAACCATATCTTTTTCCAGTAGCTTTATTTGCTTTTTGACATCTTTCACAAGATTCACAATATTCCTTGGTTGCATTTCCATAATGGGGCCACCAAGCTATATGTTTAACTCTTTCTATAGTTCTGTCAAAGGAAAAATTTCCTGCTGTGATATTATCATGGCATTCCTTAAGGAAAAGATTAATATGTTCCTTTTTAGCTAGAACTACTACACTAGTATGTTTGGTTCTATGATATATTAATCCATCCAGAAGTGAAAATCTGTTGTCATTAAAGGCAGTAGACCAAGGTTCTTCTAAAGAATTAATCAAGTCCAGGTTTTTATGTTTACTTTGTAGAATTTCTTTAAGAGTGGAGCAATTCTTGTCCAAGTTATAACTTTCACGTATTTCATCCCAAAATTCTTCCTTCATTTCAGTAACATGAAGTCCAAGAATGTCATATGTTTCAGAAGGGTCATCATAGGCAGGATTATTTTCATCATTAATTAATGGAAAAAGGCACATAATTTTTGCAGCTATCTCTCCATCCCAAGCAGGATTTTCTGGTAGATTGTCTGAAGACCATCTACTGAGACCATCAGCATTTTTATGTATATTTCCAGCTCTGTGGACAATAGTCATACTTCCTCTCCATTCTTGGATTGCAATCTGCCATCTTAACATATGTCTGTTGGGAGTTTTCATACTGAGTAAACTTTTAAGTGCACTACAATCAGTAATAACTTCAAAATCACAACCATCCAAGTAGTAATATAATTTGTCCAAGGCCCACACTAGACATAAGCATTCTAGTTGGCTAGCACCATATTTCTTTTCACTTTCCTTAAGTGTGCATAAAATATAACATATTACTCCTTCTTTGGGAATGTCCTGTAAATCTTGTACATGATGTAAAGCAGCTCCAAGTCCTTCCATACTTGCATCTACATATAATTTGTAAGGCTTGTGAGGGTCAGGCATTAATAATATAGGGGCAGAGGTTAACATTTCTCTGATTTTATTAAATGCATCTACTCTGGGGGGAGTCATCTCATATGCAGTGTTTGGACTAGTAATTTGGTACAGGGGTCCAGTAATTTTAGAAAAGTCTTTAATGTGTTGCCTGTAATAACTAGCAAAACCTAAAAATGATTGTAATTCCTTGACATTAGTTGGCATGGGCTTAAGCAATACTGCAGCCACTTTATTAATGTCAATAGCAATACTAAGTCCAGAAACTATATGTCCAAGTGCTTTTAATTCCTTAAAACCAAATTGACATTTGCTCATGGATATTTTCATATTCATTTTTGTAACTCTGTCTAAAACTGTTGAAATTTTTTCCAAATGTTCTTTCCAGTCTTGACTAGAAATAATGATGTCATCAATGTAGATAATAAGCCATCCTTCACGTAATTCTTTGTGGAATTCTATGTCCATCATTCTTTGGAAGTGAGAGGGGGCATTCTTAATTCCAAAAGGCATTCTTTGGTACTCATAAATTCCCATATGTAATATTATTCTCATCAAATATCTACTGTCTTCATGAATTACATTCTGATGGAAACCTTTGAGTACATCCATACAAGTTATAAATTTTGCATCTTTTAACGGAGTCAGTGCTTCACTGATTTTGGGCATGGGGTATCTGTCAGGTATGGTATAATTATTAAGACCTCTAAAGTCTCCAACCATTCTTGATTTTCCATTATGCCAAGCAATAATAACTGGGGTAGTAACTTCTACATTGTCATTGGCTCCTACTTTGCGTAAAACATTCATTCTTACTCATTCTGTGACATGTTGCTGTAAGGCTTCTCTACTTCTGGGGGAAGGAGGATAAGCAGCTTTCCTTAAGGCAGGAGGATAAGGTCTAGTAGTATTAAGATTAATTCTTACTTCATGTCCTCTAATGCTTCCAAAGGGTTCATCAGCAGTGGCAAATGCAAGTTTCTTTTTATGTAGCAAATTCTTCAGTTCTTTTAATTGCACATCATCTAAAGTCTCAGCAATCTTTGCTTCCAATATTGTATCATCAAAGTTAGAATTATTAATAGAATTACATTCAAGTTGTTCCAGGTTCATTTTGTCACTTATGCCAAGTTCAAACTTGTTCATAATTTCACCTCTGAAGGTAAAATATCTTCCATTAGAATTTATTACATCTATTCCATAGTTAATGATATAATCATTTCCTAAAATGATGTATTTCATTTTAAAATCTTCCATAACTATTAATTCAGTGCTAATCTGAATACTTTGCCTGTTATGAGGGAATGTAATATCTAATTTGATAATACCTAGTGGTTTTAATTTGCTGTTAAAACTGTAGAATTTCTCAGAATTAATGGGGATTAATTCTTTCTTCCATTGAGGTAATATCTTATCTAATAAATTTGGACCAATAATAGAGGAGAAGGCTCCTCCATCAATTAAACATTTAAGTTTAAACTTGTTGCATATTATATTAGTGATATTAGTACCACCAGTCTTATGCATTTTTCCAGAATGCATCTCATTGGACAAGTGTAATTTCTTAATGTTCATAGGTTTGGATTTATCTTCCATTTTAGAAATATTAGATATGATTAAGTCTTCTTTTGAAACAATAGCATGAGTAATATGAATAGCAGAATCAGAATCAAGGGAGTCAGAATCAGAATCATCTGGCAAAGATTCTATACTAGATTGGGAATCATCATTAATTGGGACCAAGTTATCATCAATGTTTTCAATGCAGTGTACCTTTTTACTAGGTTTCTTATTGGGACATTTATTGGATCTATGTCCTTTCTTTCCACATTCATAACACGTAATTTCTTTTTCAGAAGTGTCTTTGGTTTCCTTCTGGTCTGATTTCCTGGAATCTTTATAATTATCTCTTTTGACAGATTTATACTTTTCTTTCTTGTCTTTTCTTTTAACATTGACAAGACTTTCCAGTTGATTAATGAATTCAGTTAAATCACTGTCACTTTGAAGAACTCTACGCATCATGTACTCAGTATTGTGATCTAATTGTCCAAGTAATTTATCATTAATAGAGGCATTGTCTACATCTCTTTCAATGGCTTTAATTCTGTTCACTTGTTGTGTAACCCAATGAGATGGTTCTACATCACTCAGTATGTCAAATCTGCTTCTTCTGAAGTTGTTTTTCACTTTTCTCTTCCATTCAGGAGTGCTAAATTTATTAATGATTTCCTTTTTCCAGAATAACCAATTTTTATTGCCAGGTACTTCTTTTTTCCTAGAATTATACCATGAATTTGCAACTCCAGTAAGAATTGAATTCAATTTTGAGCATATGATTTGATCAGGGGCATTAGTGTCTTCTTTCAAGTTGTCAATCCAATAAATAAATTTGAAGTGGTCATATTCTCCCACTCCAGAAAAGGTTAGCCACTCATTATTCTTTGGCAGACCTGCTAACACTGATTTGTGGATGGCCTTGTCTTCATCCAAAGTATTAATGGTGGATGTGGCCACTCTAATTCGTTGATTATTAAGAGTTGGTGTAGCAGTTTGATCCCTGCTTGGTTCAACTTGGGTACTCTGTAAAGGTGAAGGGGTCACATTGGCCAATTGAGTTGTAATGACTGGAGGAATAGATTGACTGTCATCTCCAATGTCATTAATAGTATCATGTCTGCTTCTTGGTTGGGCATCTCTAGTCAGGAGTTCTTCCAACTTGTGCATGATATCTGAGTTGTTTTTGGTCATTTCTGACGTAACACATGTGAACTGTTTCTCAATTCTGTTCACTAGATCTTCAAAGGTTCTAAATTGAGAATCTACTTTATTAGTAGTATCTGACTGTAAATTCTTAATTTTTAATTCCAATTGTTCCACTTTCTTAACAAGATCTTGGTTGGAATTACCTTGCTCTTCAACCCAGTCATCAATTCTGGTCATAGAATTAGACAATTGTTTACTAAATGTCTTACAATGGTCAGCCAATTCTACATTAAACATATCAATTTTGGTATCCATTTCAGTCAACCTCTGTTGAATAAGATATAATGTACTATCTTCTGAGTTCACCTGCTCATCTGTGGCTCTCATAATTTTACGGCATAATTCTTGTAAATCATTGGACAGAGCTTTGTTACTATTGTTCATAGCATTTACTACATGTTGAAATGTGGTAATTTGTTGATGTTGTTCAGGGGTACAAGTAGAATTGTTTGAGTCATTAATTACTACACATGGGGAACTTTGTGTTCTAATTTTATGACTAGATGATGGGGAAGTGTTACAATTTATGGGGATTCTTCCATCTGGCGCTCTTGACGGGCTATTTTGCCTTGCTCCAGATGTTTATCAGTCCCTTGGAGGGATCTCCCTAGGCGTACCATCTCTGAATCAATCTGGTTGCACCACTGAGTATTCTTCCCTGTGTTCCTGGGATGTCTGGAATTGACATTTCTCCCCTTTGGACCACAGGGATTTTGGGTTCTGATGGGAGTACTGGACTGATTGGGGGGAGAGAAAAGGATTCCTGGAGACAAATGCAGTGGGTTCCAATCTTTGGTGCGGTAGAGGGCTTCTGGCAGACCTTTGAGGCTGACCATCTGACGGAAATCCTCCTGGCAGTAACTTAGATGGGCTTTCACAGCATTGAAGCTGCTTCTGTTTCTCACATCTTTCAACCAGTACTTTTTTTCCTTCATCCTGTAATGACATCTCTCAAATTTTTCCTCTGCTGTGACTAGAATCAGAAGAATTTCCCTTATCATTAGTCTTTTTACTTCTATAAATAATTTTATTTCAGGATTCTTGTTTGCCAGGGGGCAAAACTGACGCTGGTGGAAATCCAAGTCCTGGCTCTGGCTCCCTGGTGCGGCCATTGTAACCTCTATATCTAAGGGGAGGAGGAGTCATTTTAAAGATGCGTAAAAAATTTGTTAGTAGGCGATTTTAATAAGGATAAGAGTTGTTAAAGATTCAATTCACCAGATGACTTGTCTGATGGTGTAACAGAGGCTTCTCTGTTAGTGGTAATCTCAGAGGTTTCTCTAGTGTCACGGGCTGTAGTGGTCTTGTCAGACACTTTCAAGATGTCCAATTCAGGAGTGAGTTTGTCCACGTTGGTGGACACTAAAAACAAAAGAAATTTAGTAAAAATGTGCTATATTTTCACTTATTTAAAGATGTTTGCTTACTCTTCAGAATTTTTCTTTGAAGAGGGCTTAAAAGGTTTGTTGTTTTATAGAGAAAAGAGGTATAAAGTAATTTGAATGTGTTACTTTATTGAGAGTAATAGTAGTGGTACTAAGATTTTTATGCGGTAAAATCAAGTGGCTTGTTGTGAGTATGACAAGACTTGAAAAGAGGCTGCTTTTATGTCCAAAATTCCAGGTGGAAATGACAAAAAATGAGCTGGATTTTTAGGAAGATGTGCCTGAGAGGGGATTAGTCTTCCTTTCAGGTTGAGAAAGTGGATGTAAACTGATCAAATTGATCTGTTTGAAATTTGAATTTGTTATTTTTATTTCTATTTATGTGTTCAAATCATGGAGAGATTCGACATGATTTGTGAGATGTATTTGAAAGGGGATTATTTTTCCTTTCAGGGGGAGAAGGTAGATGTAAACTGATCAATGATCTGTTTTACAGTTGATTTAATTAGTTTACACTAATTTTATTTTTATTTTTTGATACATCACGGAGAGACTCGACGTGATTTGTGAGATATTCCTGAAAGGGGATTAGTCTTCCTTTCAGGGTGAGAGATAATGTGTCAACTTGATCAAAAATGATCTAATTTACTGTTAATTTTGTTAATGTACACTCTTTTGCTATGCACAAATCACGGAGAGACTCTTAAACGTGATTTGTGAGATAAAAAAGTCTCGACGGGGCTAATACACACTGTTCTCGATGTGTAAAATTGGAATGGATCAGACAGTTGTATTCTGCTGATTGTTCCCGTTATTTTGATCTACTCAACGTCTTGATAGCTCAAGTAATGAGTGAGAAAGTCTATTGTCGACGATTCTTATGATTGGATATAAGGGTCTTATACGTGTAGTACACTGTAGAGTGTATGCTGGAACTTCCAGAAGTGCGTTGGCGCACGTATGTATACTGTAGATCCTGGAATATCCGGGGAAAACAGTATGTATCACGTGATAATCCTAGAAGATTGATCTTCTGATCACGTATGTATAGTGTAGTATACACCCGGTATGTACTACGGTGTGTATTACCACTTGTGTGCGGTTACTGTGTGTATTACCACTATGTAATTCGTGATCGAGGAGGATTTGTAGGGATCTGGAGACTAGTGCCTTGGGAATGGAGGCTCTAGAGATTAAGGGAACGGGATTTTAGTAGTGTAAATTTACTACTGCGGCTCGAATGGTCTACTCAGAATTTCTCTATGAGTAGTGGATCTACTAGAACGTAGAATTTTGAAGGGATTTTATTTTAAAAAAGCCGCTTTTTTTCTTGTTTTTGATCAATATCTTCAGCCAGATATTGGTTTTTAATTTTTTATATGTTTTTTATTTTGTAATTTCGAGTTTTTTCTCAATTTTTGTAGGGTTTTTATTTTTTCTTAGACTCAAATTTGGGAAACAGACTCTGTTTTTATTGCAATTTTGGAATTTTATAGATAAGCAATATAGAAAAACAAGCGGTATTTTGTATGATTTTATATGTTTCCTGTAGTTAAAAGCAGTCAATCTTGGATCTATGTTCCTTCTACTGTTTCTAAGGAGATATCTAGGGACTTCTGGGGGGTCACAATCTAAAAAAGGGGGAACAGTCACATAAGTATTTGTATAAGAAGTTATATCACAATATATATCATTAAAGGGGGGATTTCCTTCTTCTAAAGCTGATCTAACTTGTTTTCTGACTGTTTAAGTATGCTCTTCTTTGATTAATACGTCAGATTCTTCAGTATTAAGCAAAGTGCCGTCAGGGGAATAAGTATTAGTGAGTCTAAGTTGTTTGATTTTTGTCCAGGTACAGTTGTAGAAGTGGTCTTCTCCTTCTATAACTTCAGTTTTTATAACCAGTTGTGACGTGATTATATTGTCTGGGTTGTCAAATTGATAATGTCTTTGCTGAAATAGATTGGAATTCTTTTTCAAGTCACAGATAATTTCTGGCATCTATCAAAGGGCCATTTTCACGAAAATTGTAAAGGTAAGGAGGTGTTAGTGATGATTTTTTTAAGGGTTAAAGGGTGAAGAATCACGGATAAATAAAGGCCAGACCCCCAATTGTCAGTCTGGGTGTGGAACTAACCGTGGTTAAGGGTTGTAACTGAGTTAGGTTGATGGTTTGAAGTGGTTTGGGTAATGGTTAAGTCCTGTAAAAAGGTACTTCCTCAATCAGTAAGTCTTGTCTGAGAGGCTTGCTCTAATTGCTCTAATTAGGCGCATCCAAATCAATGCAAAGTATTAATAGGCATCCAAGGAGATACTCACTTGGGTTTGTGGTTTCTACAATTATTGAAGGTAGGTTGTGGCCACTTCTTGAGGTAATAACAGTAATAGACTATATATTATCCAGAATTGGGGTATTTGGTGGAGAAAGGGAACTAAGCAAGGTAAATAAATCAAAGTTATGTACTGTGCTGGTGTGTTCTAAATATTCTCTGGGGGATAAACAACTGTTTACAGTCTGTTTATATATTGTAAGAGCTCCTCAAGGGGGAACTGTGAGCGCTTCCATGACCTGGGAGGTACTGTGGAACTTCAGGGGCAAGACAGATCCTTTTGGGAGGATCTGTTAATGTTTATGATGTGATTTCTACTAAGGCTGTGTTAGGGGACACATCTTTGATCAGAAGTCCTTAGTGGGATTGGATCACATCATGACATTTGTATTAATTGATCTGTTATTAATATTAATAAGGTTATTAACTTATAATGATGTCATTTATTATTGGCACATCTTATAAGTATTAATTATTATAATATTAATAAGTTATTTTATTAATAAGATATTAAAGTATATATCTTATACGTGAAATATTCCAATGTTAAGGAAAGTGGGCGTAACCAGAGGGGAAAGAGTGACATCTGTTACTCTGTGTCTAATAAATCAAATTTATTGCTTGAAATTAAAGCCAGACTAACATAAAAAAAGTTAGATATAATGATCAACTCAATGAGAATAAGTAAGAGAAAGATTCACCAGAAGATGTAATGTTCAGATAAAAGACAACCTAATAGCAGACTAGAGTAGGAGATAACACAGGACACTAAATTTGAATAAAGAAATAGAATGAGAATAATTAATAATGAGATTAGTTAATAATGATAATTGTTTGGATGAGTTTTCTCACCAAATTGAGATGATAAGAAGGCTGTGTTATAGAGAGTAAAGATGAGTCTTTAGATGAGTCGACAAAGTCAACGCGATAGATTTTTAGAGGAGTTGACGAAGTTGATGAAGGTTTTTGGAAGAGTAAAAGAAGTCGATGAAGTCAATGTGGTAGTGAGAAGAAGAAATAATAAGGATAGTCGATGAAGATGATGTAAGGACAAAGATGACAACGGATATAAGTAGCAGTAGATTGTTAAGGAAGTGAAGTAAGGAGAAATTAAGTTTCTTATGGTCAAGAGGAAGTGGGTTTTTTATAATGTTTCGGAGTTCATAATGTAGATGATCTTTTGGAGTTGATAATGGTCAAGAGATTGTGGTGATGTATGATCAAGTAAATTAATGATGTCATTGAAGCGTCACAGCCATAATCTCAACACCCCCCACAATTTGATGAGAAATAACTTCTACCATGAAGCATTTTTCACGAAGTCGGTTAAGAGATTCAAGATTGCTAGGTTTCGTGAGAGCGTCTGCAATCATTTTCTTCAGTTGGTATTAGCTTGACCATAATTTCATTATTTTTATTCATATTTCGTAATTGCTTGATTTTTATGTCTAAATGTTTAGTTTTTGAATTAGATCCGAAATTTTTTAACTTTTCCAGAAGTCCCTGATTGTCGATGTGGAAGTGTCACGCTCTGTGATGCCAAGGACTGATATCCTTCTAGCTACACAAGGTGCAAGGCAAAAAATATGGGCAAAAAAGGGGTTTTTGATCTTTTATATTGATATTTAAAAGATCAAAGATTTATGGAGGGGCCAGCAAGCTGGGGTGTTTAGTTCCCTCCAAAGGTGTTTGTGCTAAAAGCAGAGAACTGAAACTTTAAAACTGGGGCCTGCAAGCAGGGGTGTTTAGTCCCAGTGAAATAGTGGCTAAGAAAGGGCCACAACTCCTAGTAGGAAAAGACTTACTGTAGTAGGCTTTGAGGGAAGGAGGTGGGGGGCTTTCTTATGGTAAACTGAGCAGCTGGAAGCGGTTGGAAAGGTGGGCTGGAAGGCTGGACAGAGTTGGGGTTGAGGACAAGAGGCTTTGAAGTCTTGAAGACTGATTTACTGGGCAGGACACTAGTATGATGGACTGGTGGAATGCTGGGTGTAAAATGATAAAAGCTGGGGTGTCAAAATACAGGGGAAAGAAAGGGCCTCTTAAATGCCTTTCTGGAGTCCTGATGTCGAAACACCAAGTGTTATTTTGGCTATGGGAACACTACAAGGAAGGAGTTATCCTTAGTAGAAATAAGTGATGTAATTTATCAAATTCTTACATGTACAGGCTGTCAATAATTGATACAGTCTGTTCATCATCTGTAGACATCACCTGAGGGCGCTTCAACAGCTCTTAGTTTGATGTACAACATGTATTGATCACTTGATCAATAGAATAGAAAAGAAATAATCAAATTGTAGTACAGAATCTTATTACTGTTTAATTTGGTTATTTCATATGTAAGGTTCTGTACCCTGAGAGTTCTTGTCATACTTGCATGGAGGGCGCTTTTACAGCTCTTTATTCAATTATTTGACAAGCAAACATCATGGGAAAAGTGTCAACATTTATTATTTTCCCGTGATTTAAATAAGCTTGTCATTTATTTTAATTGTACAAGTTCTTTTAGACTTTGTTTGAAGTATTCTGATGTTTCCTTTATCCCCTGTTTCGTGTCTTTCATGTGTTATGATAATAGTTAACTTATACTGTATGTATTTGTATAAGTTGATAATAATACAAAGACTATAAAACAGCGTGATATTTATGTCAAATGTTATTTAATATTTTATTTATGTGTTTAAAGGATAATTACATAGTTTATTTAAGTAATTATCCCGTATTTTGAGGACTTCTACTTATTAGAATACTCTCATATTACATATGTTTATACCTAGTAAGTATTTTAGCGCTTAGTAGGAGTATTCTTTAAGTTAATTTTATTATTAGAAGGAGTAAGTTTTCTAGGGTACTTTGGCTGAGGTACCCTAGGTTATTTTACTTGCTCTTTCAGAATATGAAACAATATTCTCACTTATCTCAAAGGTTAATGAGTTATTATTTATATTTATTATTAATTTATTTATTATATTTGTTTATAGCATTATTACTACTTAATAATGTTTATATTTTACAATATTACCTTTTTCTTATGTCTATTATAATTTATGTTAAATTATTACTTATGTAATAATGTCTCTTTCATATGTATTTTTTATTAATTAATTATTACTTTATTTATTGTTCTAGTCAGGTTGTCTCTGAACTAGTAGCAAGCTGACATTCCCTACCTTTAAGATGATTCTTCTAAGAATCAAAGTTTTTGTTCATCCTAATCATTTTCTCCTTAAAACTCTAAAGTTCCTCAAGTGTATGGGACCATCAGGTATATTATTTTCAGGTAACCATTCATCTTTGTCTGCAGAAGTGTTTTATATCTAACAAGGTAAAGTCTGGTATCTTTGCCATTAATTCTTTCTTTCTTTTCTTTAAGTATTTTCAATACTTTAAGTTTATTGTTAGCCTCAGGTTCTGCTAACAAAGGTATAGGTTCTTGTACCACTATTGGCTCTTCACTGTTTCTCTGATTAAAAGGTTTGATCAAACTTACTGGGAAAACTGGGTGTTTTCTGGAGAGCTCTTCACTTAATATCACTTCTACCGCATTTTTACCATGCAGTTGTTTAATAGTGAAAGGGCCTACAAAAGAAGGTTTAAGTTTCTTATTTCCTCCTAGGTTGTTAAAATTTACAGTAGATAATAACACTTTATCCCCTATCCTGAAAGAAGGTTCTTTGTGGCTTTTATCCCACCTAGTTTTGTTATACTCCACTGCTTCTTGTACACATTTATTAGCGTGATCATGAGTTATGTCTAACATATTTTTGAAATCAGCAGCTGTTGGGTGTACGTGTGGTAATTTAGAATTAACATGATCTTTTGGTACTCTAGGTATCCATCCTCTTTCCAAGATGTATGGTACTTCCTTAGTAGAAGAATGTTTACTACTATTATAAGCTATTTCCAACGCAGGTAATAGGCTGACCCAATCATGAGTATATCCATCATGATTTTTGAATTCTAATCCAAATGCGCAAAATCTTCTCAGCATATCTTCTAGAGTTTGGATCATTCTTTCAGCTAATCCGTCAGTCTGAGGATGATATGCTGTTGAAAAGGCTAATTTAGTCCCCAACATATCATGTAAGTTGCGCCAAAATTCAGAAGTGAACTTGGGATCTCTATCACTGATAATAATTTTTGGTATTCCTACGTCAGACATTATTCTGTTCCAGAAAAGCATGGCTACTTCCATAGCTGTATCATCTTCATTATCATCAGATTCTACTTGGACATTATTTATCTTTTTGCGGGGTTTGGTACAATCAGGCTTTTTGTGGCCTATTTCTCCACAGTTGTAACACTCAGGTATCTTAGTCTTTTTGGGAACAGTGAGGGCTAATTTATCTTTAGAATCATCTTTGTTCTCATAATTATTTCTATCAAAATTATTCACTTTCTTGTTAAGACCTTTCATCTCTACAACTTCTTCCATAACAGCAATAAGGTAGGCAAAATCATGAGTTCCTTCTTTCATTCTACATCTCACAGAATGTTGGAAGTTACCTCTACATTGGCGTAGAAGTTTCTCTACTACTTCTTGGCTAGATGGATTATCATATATGCAATCAATTCTTTTTTTCTGCTTTACACACCATCTATGAGGGGTATGTTTTTGAGGATCAAAATAATCAGTCTCATATAATTTACGCATCTTTTCCTCCCACATTCTTGTACCAAATTTGGCCTTGATGAGTTGCTTCCAAGTGTCCCATGTTTGCAAGCCAATTTGTTCCTGCGTGGCTACATGCCATTCTTGGGCTACTCCTTCAAATAACCTGGGTAACCTAGTAGTTATAAGATCTTCTACTCCGCCATAAGTTGTAATAATGTGGTCAATATACCTGATGAAACTAATGTGGTCATATTCTCCTTGCCCAGAGAATTTAGGCCAATCAACTAATGGAGGCATTAGTTTATTAATGGTAGCTAAATCTAAGCTATGATTGACCACAGTGGTATTCTTAGAATTTTCTCTTCTAGTATTCTCATTAATACTTCTCATAAAGGGATTGTTAAACTTAGGGATATTATCAGGAGAATTATGAGATATTTTGGGCGTCACAAATTCTTTAGTAATAATATTATGATTCTGATTAATTTTGATATCTCTCAAATCATTTTTAATCATATGTATCTCAGAATTAAAGTGATTAGTCAATTGTCCAATTGAAGTATTAATCTGATCTATATTACTATTCACATTTACATTCATTTGTATTAATAAATCCTTTATTTCATTCAATGAATCTCTTTTAGTGTCTTTACTCTTTTCTTTAATGATATCTTGTTTGATTGTAGAGGCCAAATAATCTACATTACCATTGGAAACTTCTTCCAATCTCTGAATTCTTTCATTTAACATCTCATTGCTTATTTTGTGTTTCTCAGAAATACTAAGGACTTCTTCTTTAATATCTTTGAAAATATTACTCTCACTTAAATCCAAAGGCAATTTTGTTAATACTTTAATTAATTGGTTGAATCTGGAATCAATATCATTGCTCATCAAAGAAGAAGAAGAGGTAATCCTATGTATGATGTTATTGTGGTTAATTTCGAAGTTGCTATCTAAGTTAGTTAAGTTACTATTTACAACATCTAAATTATCCAATATAGCTTTAAAATAAGCTATGTCATCTACTCGGTACTGTCGTACAGACCTTTGGCTGCTTGAATCATTTCGGAGATTTGTTTCCACTTGCGTGGATTGTTGTACGACTTTCGCTTGTTGGATAGGCTTTCTTTCTTCGCTTTTCCTGTGTGGTTTTCGGACGGAGGGAATTGTAGTCGCTTCTCCGTCCAAGGATTCCATCCTTGGACGTAACCCTCGATCTCCTTGTTGAGGATTAATTTCTGGAGCGCTCGTTGGGAGTCTTGAGCCTCGTTGAATAGCTGTTTCAGGGGAGTCAAGTCCTCGGCTTTCGCGGCGTCCTTGCATTTCTTCCAGAGAGCCACGTGTTGGCGGACGAGTACCTTGATCTTCTCCGGCTTGGAAAGTTCTTGGACGTCCTCCAAATGAGTAACAATCTCTATCTCCGGGGTCTTGGGGGGTACGAGGGTAACCGCCGACGAATTCAATGGAGGATCGATTTCCATCGCTTCGCTCGTAGCCTCCGTCTCCTTCGGATGTCTGCAAGGAACTTTCTTGAATTGCATCTTCTTGATGCGGTCTTGGAGCTCTGCCTCTTCTGGAGACGCGAGTGGGGTCGGGGAGAAGTCCGGCGAGAGGTGGTCGGTTTGATCTAGTTGACATAATATAAACAATCGATCAGTATGTATTTTCTTTTTATTTTTATTATTTTTATTTTTGTTTTTGGTAAAAAAGAAAAGAAAACTAAGCTCACCGGTAGTAGGATGGTCTTCGACAATAGGTGCAGCTGTGTTATTACCGGAGTTATTGGAGTCAGTGACTTCCGAAGCGGCGTTGGGAGATTTCTCAGCTGTCACTACGTTCGAAGTGAAAAGAAAGAAATTGTTAGTATTTTTATTTATTTTATGTTTTATATTTATTTTTAATATTTATATTTATTTATGGAAAAAGAAAAAAGAAGACTTACTTCTGGCGATTCTTCTAGCCTTTTTGTCGGCTTGATACTCTCGGAAGAGTTGGTTGACCAGGAGCGCGGTTTCGAGATCTTTCTCCTCCTGTATTTGGAGGTGGTGCGTCGCGATCTGCAATTGCTCTCCTCTAGTCAATAACTCCCAAGGGTGCGGGATGTAGCGCGCTAGGGTTTCTTCTTTGCGGAGCTTCAAATATTTCAGATAGTAGTTTATCAGTTCGGCTTTTTCTTTCAGATTCACTAAAAAAATTGATCAATAAAGAAAAAAAAAAAAAATTGTTTGTATAAGTAACTTTTTGAAAATTTTTGTAATCTATGTATTTTTATTTTTTTCGAATTTTTTATGGCAATTTTTAATAATTTTTTATTATAATTTTTATATATAAAATTATAATAAAAAATATATAATTTTTTGAAGATTAATCACGAGTGTTAAGGAGTATTTATTCTGGGAAGAATAAGGAATAAAAGAAATGGTGGTTTGGTGTGATATGAGAGGTATTTTTAAGGTAAAAATAGTTAGTAGGAAAGGTGAGGAATTTTTTATCTGAGATAAAAAAGGTTAAATTCCCGGCCAGACCCCCAATTGTCACGCTCTGTGATGCCAAGGACTGATATCCTTCTAGCTACACAAGGTGCAAGGCAAAAAATATGGGCAAAAAATGGGTTTTTTGATCTTTTATATTAATATTTAAAAGATCAAAGATTTATGGAGGGGCCAGCAAGCTGGGGTTTTTAGTTCCCTCCAAAGGTGTTCGTGCTAAAAGCAGAGAACTGAACCTTTAAAACTGGGGCCTGCAAGCAGGGGTGTTTAGTCCCAGTGAAATAGTGGCTAAGAAAGGGCCACAACTCCTAGTAGGAAAAGACTTACTGTAGTAGGCTTTGAGGGAAGCAGGTGGGGGGCTTTCTTATGGTAAACTGAGCAGCTGGAAGCGGTTGGAAAGGTGGGCTGGAAGGTTGGACAGAGTTGGGGTTGAGGACAAGAGGCTTTGAAGTCTTGAAGACTGATTTACTGGGCAGGACACTAGTATGATGGACTGGTGGAATGCTGGGTGTAAAATGATAAAAGCTGGGGTGTCAAAATACAGGGGAAAGAAAGGGCCTCTAAAATGCCTTTCTGGAGTCCTGATGGCGAAACACCAAGTGTTATTTTGGCTATGGGAACACTACAAGGAAGGAGTTATCCTTAGTAGAAATAAGTGATGTAATTTATCAAATTCTTACATGTACAGGCTGTCAATAATTGATACAGTCTGTTCATCATCTGTAGACATCACCTGAGGGCGCTTCAACAGCTCTTAGTTTGATGTACAACATGTATTGATCACTTGATCAATAGAATAGAAAAGAAATAATCAAATTGTAGTACAGAATCTTATTACTGTTTAATTTGGTTATTTCATATGTAAGGTTCTGTACCCTGAGAGTTCTTGTCATACTTGCATGGAGGGCGCTTTTACAGCTCTTTATTCAATTATTTGACAAGCAAACATCATGGGAAAAGTGTCAACATTTATTATTTTCCCGTGATTTAAATAAGCTTGTCATTTATTTTAATTGTACAAGTTCTTTTAGACTTTGTTTGAAGTATTCTGATGTTTCCTTTATCCCCTGTTTCGTGTCTTTCATGTGTTATGATAATATTTAACTTATACTGTATGTATTTGTATAAGTTGATAATAATACAAAGACTATAAAACAGCGTGATATTTATGTCAAATGTTATTTAATATTTTATTTATGTGTTTAAAGGATAATTACATAGTTTATTTAAGTAATTATCCCGTATTTTGAGGACTTCCACTTATTAGAATACTCTCATATTACATATGTTTATACCTAGTAAGTATTTTAGCGCTTAGTAGGAGTATTCTTTAAGTTAATTTTATTATTAGAAGGAGTAAGTTTTCTAGGGTACTTTGGCTGAGGTACCCTAGGTTATTTTACTTGCTCTTTCAGAATATGAAATAATATTCTCACTTATCTCAAAGGTTAATGAGTTATTATTTATATTTATTATTAATTTGTTTATTATATTTGTTTATAGCATTATTACTACTTAATAATGTTTATATTTTACAATATTCTCTTTTTCTTATGTCTATTATAATTTATGTTACATTATTACTTATGTAATAATGTCTCTTTCATATGTATTTTTTATTAATTAATTATTACTTTATTTATTGTTCTAGTCAGGTTGTCTCTGAACTAGTAGCAAGCTGACAGGAAGGTAGTAGGATTTCAATTTTCATCCCAAAGTTCTTCAATAAGATACTTGATCCATTGATTCTCTTGTACACCGTCAGATAAGGCATTCTTTTCCGCCTCAGTCGAAGACATCATTATATTGTGCTGCTTTTTGCTATTCCATGAGATAGGGCAAGATTTCCAGAAACATATAGATTCACTTCGTGATATTCTTGTTTCAATATCATCAGCCCAAGTAGCATCAGTATAGTGATCAATGTTCTTAGATGAAGTTTCAGAGTCAGGTCGAAGAGTTAGTGATAGATCTACTGTTCCAGCTATATACTTCCAGCAGTGTATAATTTGTCGCCAGTGTTGAATACCTGGATCATTGTTGAAACTAGAAAGAATTGAAACAGCTGGTGCTAGATCAGGTCTAGTTCTACAAGCTAGATAGTTAAGAATTCTGGTATGAGTTTGGTAGTTAATTTTTAATTTGGCAAAGTCGGCTTTATCTTTTTCAGTCGCTGGAAGCCTCTGTATTCCTACAGAGAGAGGAGTTTTGACGGGTCGACATTCCTTAATCCCAGCAATTTCTAGTCCTTTTTTGATGAGTTTTTGTTGAGAAAGTCTTATACAATCGTTCTCCATCGTTAGATCCATTCCTAATAGTGTATCTGGATTGTGTGCCGATGAGTTGGGAAATTTTAACAGAAATAGTGATTCAAAAGCATTCACATTTCCTACCACCACCAAATCATCTATGTGAAAAAATATTATAGAATGTTTGTCTTTGTGTATAAACAAACATGGGTCTGCGGTAGATTGAACAAAGTTAATTTCAGAAAACCAAGATGTTAAGGTCTCGTACCAGTTAGCTGGAGCCTGTTTTAAAACATAAAGAGATTTATTCAGACGTAGATAAGGGGCCTTTTGATTAGATCCTTCTGGAGTTTTAATGTACAATTCTTCTTTGAGCGGAGCAAATAAAAAAGCACTCTTGACATCAAACTGTCGAATGGGTAGCTTTTTATCTACAGCTAGTAGTAACACGGCTAGCAAAGAGGTGAACTTTCCTGTAGGAGTGAAAGTGTTTTCGTAATCTTTTCCTTCTATTTGTCGAAAACCTTGAATACATAATCTCGCTTTCTTTCTTTCAGCAGCAGAGAGAGTAGCTGGTTTTGTCTTAAACGTCCAAGTTGTTCTGAGGAAGGATTCAGGTTGATCCCATGTGTCATCCCACACTTTATGCTCTTTGATATTTTGAAGTTCTTCAGTAGCTGCTTCTTTCCATTCAGTTTTATCGATTGACTTCATGGCTTGTCGAAATGAATCGGGATCTGTCGTCAAGTATGTGTATTTTATAGGTTTTAGATGTTCTGTTTGTTCTCTTAAAGATCTCGTTTGTTGAGGAGAAAGAATGGAAGCAATTTCTTCCTCTTCTTCATCTTCAGACCTCTCATTTGAGTTAGGTGACGATTCCGTTGAAGATTCATTAACTAGATCTTCCAAATTATTTTCACTGTCGTCGTCATCAATATAGTCGTTGACAGTGAACTCTTCTTCATCACAACAATTGCTCTTCTTAAAATCTAGAAACCTTAGATGTTTTGTTTCTAGAATTCTTCCTGAATCCGTAAGAACTTTATAGGATCTCAATTCCTCATTGAATCCCACAAGAGTACCTAAACTTCCTTTCTCGCTAAGCTTAGATCCAGTCTTTTCAGGTAATATCAGATAGGCAACTCTATTACCTATCGGTTTGAAGTACTCAATTGGAAGAGACCTATCCTTAAATAACTCAAAAGGTGACTTTCTACTTCTATGAGCAGGTATCTGATTTAGAGTCAGAGTGCTAGCCTTGATGATTTCATTCCACAAATTTTTATTCAATCCTGAGTCATTGAATATAGCTCGCACAGATTCCAGAATTGTTCTGTTGAATCGTTCGGCTAATCCATTTTGTTGTGGAGTACAAGCGTCAGAGTATCGAGCTTTAATTAAGTGTTCATTACAGAATTGACTCAAGTGTTTGTTGATAAATTCTGTCCCTCTGTCTGAATGAATGACAGTGGGATAATATCCGAATCTTCTGGCTTCTAAATCGATGGCTAGAGCAATCGTTTTCGCCACATCACTCTTCCTCTTCAATGGTATAGCAGAGCAATACCTCGTGCAGCTATCTACTACAGTAAGAAAGTATCGATGTCCCTCTCTAGACTCAGGAAAGATAGGTCCAACTATATCAAGATGTAATTCTTCAAATGGCTTCGAAGCCACTGAGTGTCTTGAATGAAAAGATGCCTTAGTGATTTTAGTAACTGCACAAGCTTCACATGAGTTGTAGTTCCTGAGAGGAATTCCTAGTCTCTGTCGAATTCTATGAAAGCTTACATGTCCTAAGGACTTGTGAAGAAGTTCACTAGATGTAAAGAGGCAATCGGGATCACGAGTAGAACACTTGAGAGACGGTAGATTATTTTCATAGCATCCTTTCATAGTTATTTCACCATTTTTAATGATGGAGAAGGAGTTGATTTCAAACATGATTAGATAGCCTTCAAGCACCATACAACGAACTGAGAGAAGATTAACAGCTAAGTCTGGAACATATAGGACGTTGTGAAGTAAGATATTGTTTACATCATTAGATAATTTGATTGATCCAACGCCTTTGATTCTGAGAGATTTGGTTCCTGAGCTAGTTCTGACTATTCCTCCTTCTTTATAATCGATGTTTACGAAAAGATTCAAATTTGCAGTCATATGAGCCGATGCTCCAGAATCTAGAATAAAGATTTGAGAGGGTTGTGAAACGGATGAATGAAAGCTGCTGACACTGTTCTCAGCTCGACCACTGTTTTCAGTTCGTTTCTTCTCTCTAGAACCAGTTCCTGATGTAGGTCAAAGATGTGGATATAGCATCCAGCAACTGTCAAGGTTCACGTTGCAACCGTGTAACAGAGACCAAGGGGGCTAATGTAAGAAGCCCCAATAATATGGGTCAGTTGATTTACCCATATGCATATGCATGAGAAGAGATGAAAGGTCTTAAGAGCATCCACCCTCGTCTCTGTAAAGTGGCTCGGTAAGCCAACTTTACAGAGACGAAGCCCCCGCGCACCACCCTTGTGGCCTCTTTAGGCCTCGTTAACTGAGGAATCTTTAAGATTCTCGTTAGAGGTCTCTAAATTTAGAGACCTCTAACGAGCTTGGTAAGGTAAGATCCCTCCTTTCCCACGATGCCATCCTTGATCCCCCCCTACAGCCCCGCTTACCGACCGACTTGGAGAGTCCCCGAGGGTGGGGACGCTCGGTTAGCCAGCTGCAGAGCCCCCCTACCGAGTCACGAGGGCGTGGTTTCTCGGTAGGGTAACCATCGCACTCGCTAACCTCTCCGCAGTTGCGGAAAAGTTAGCGAGACGAGGGTGGATGCTCTAAGCGAGTGCTTACCTGAACCCACTCTGTAGATCTAGCCACGTCAGCAAACAACAAAGAGCCCCAAAGAACCGAACGAAGCAAACAACCCAATCGGTAAGTTGTGCTAGTTTGTAGACGAGATGAAGGAGTAGAAACTGACTGTTTGATGTAAATCATAACAGCAACGACAATCACCCTTCACTCGTAAACCGCATAGGCCCCAACCACAGTAGATCGACTACTCCACCAAGAGGAGGAAGTAAGTACGGCTACTGCTGAGAATAAAAGAAGACAGAGAGCTGATGGCGCATTGCTTTAATTAAACAGAAGCCAACAGCCCAATCAAACTATTAGATCGAATCTCTTTTCCAGCTGAGGAATAGAGCATTCAACTCTGCCTTTGATATTCCCTTCCAACCTTGCATCACCTTTCCATCTATCACGTCTCACATTTCCATTCATCTCTCTCTACCTAAAAGAATCTAGGACTCTGGCCGCTTTTAGGTAAACTCTCATTTCTCTCTTATGTTGTCTCATGAAGAAAACAATCTATCTCAAGATTATGTAAATAGTTTAAGCATGATCTAATTAGAGAAATCTATGTCTTTTAGTTGTGCAATTTCTTTTAGCAACGATCCTTTGGATGAGGTGCCAAGGGATTGTGAAAATTATGCTTGCATTTAGGTGGTCCATTGCTAAGCAAAGAGACTTGTTGATTCTGGCTCAAGATTCGTTTTATTGATGAAGCAGTAGCAGCGATTGTATTAGCCTGAAGTCTTAGGTGATCAAGAATCATATCTGGCGTAGCTTCCAATCCTGAATGAGTAATAGAGGTTTTGATACTTTTCATTTCAGTGGTATCTGGAAATTTTTTCATAATTTCGTATCCAATAATATCAACATCAAGATTAATGCCGACATCCCCCATCTGATTAATTGATGACTTGACTCGAGTAATAAATCCTAGAACGTCGGATGTATCAAATGAGAGATAAGTGAATTCGTTCCATACTCGGGCTCAATTAGCAGAATGATTAGAGGCAAAGTGGTTCAGAATAGATTTCCACATGAGGATGGCATTATCGTTGTTATCTTCATTCAATATATTGGCTTGCACTCCAGTATCTAGTTTGGATGTGATGATTGTTCGAATGAATAATTCATTATCGACAGAGATTTTTGCAGTGTCTAAAAGAAAGACTTCTTTAACGTTTAGGTTTTCAAATGAATTAATCATTTGAGCCTTCCAAACGGAGAAGTTGTCCTGTGTCAGAGAAGGAATAGATTTAATTGCAGTTTCGATAGCTAGCGCTTTCATTTTTTCGAGAAGTGATTGAGACTCTGTCATGATGATAGTAGAAGTAGGTTGTAACGATGCCTGGCTTGGATTCGTTTTTGAGGTTTCGGGGTTCATAAATTTGTCGATTTCGACTGTTAATCGTGTCTAATAAATCAAATTTATTGCTTGAAATTAAAGCCAGACTAACATAAAAAAAGTTAGATATAATGATCAACTCAATGAGAATAAGTAAGAGAAAGATTCACCAGAAGATGTAATGTTCAGATAAAAGACAACCTAATAGCAGACTAGAGTAGGAGATAACACAGGACACTAAATTTGAATAAAGAAATAGAATGAGAATAATTAATAATGAGATTAGTCAATAATGATAATTGTTTGGATGAGTTTTCTCACCAAATTGAGATGATAAGAAGGCTGTGTTATAGAGAGTAAAGATGAGTCTTTAGATGAGTCGACAAAGTCAACGCGATAGATTTTTAGAGGAGTTGACGAAGTTGATGAAGGTTTTTGGAAGAGTAAAAGAAGTCGATGAAGTCAATGTGGTAGTGAGAAGAAGAAATAATAAGGATAGTCAATGAAGATGATGTAAGGACAAAGATGACGATGGATATAAGTAGCAGTAGATTGTTAAGGAAGTGAAGTAAGGAGAAATTAAGTTCCTTATGGTCAAGAGGAAGTGGGTTTTTTATAATGTTTTGGAGTTCATAATGTAGATGATCTTTTGGAGTTGATAATGGTCAAGAGATTGTGGTAATATATGATCAAGTAAATTAATGATGTCATTGAAGCGTCACAGCCATAATCTCAACACTCTGGATATTTCACGTGACAGGAGGGCTAAGGGCCTACAAGTTATGTATCTTGTATAACAGGAGTACATAGCTTAACCAGAATTATTCATGAGTTATTAATGAATATATTATTAAAGTATTTATATTAATTAATGTAATTAATTTACTTTAATAATATTAATATTAATGTAATAATAATGAAGGTATAATAATAATAATAACTATAGAATAGTAATTATTATTGAAGATAATAATAATTAATATTACATGGAGTTATTTAGAATAAATAAACAGGAATAATAATCAATAAGAATAGTAATTATTATTAGAGATAATAATAATCAATAATATTTGCAGTTACGTGGTACATGTCAGGTACTGTGATATGTAGTCAGTGGCTGACAATGTGACATTCTATAGTTGGCGCGGACGATTGGTCAAGCGGACGAGGGCCGCTTCAGTATGCGCAACGTAGGGGACCGGGCGGAACCACGGGGTTTGGGGCGCCAGGCCTGCAAGCGGAGCGGGGAGTCGTGCGCAGGGAAGCAACAGACGACTGCGGGGGTCAACAGGGTATAGCAGTCAGGGGCAGGCTGCGGTGTGATGCGGAATTGAGGAGACAGGCAAGTAGGGCTCCAGGGACAGTACCGGGGATTGGGGGGACTGTTGTATAAATAGAGGATTGTACCAGGGTTGCAGGATCTTATCTTATCTTATCATCAAAGTAGATAGCTATCAAACTACAGCGCATATAAGAAATCTCTTTGTGTTAGAACTCTCCCAGCGACTTTCAGCGTGTGCCAACAAGCGGAACTGTGAAGGGAAGCATCAGGAAGACAAACGCAAGAGGAACGGTCCCCTTGCTAAGTATAAGGTGTCGCAGGATAATCCAGTTGATTATCCGCTAACAGTTGTTCATCCCGCAGAGGAAACCAAAAAACCACCGGAACCAACCAGGAAGCAGGGAAACCTACTGTTTCTGTCACCGAGGTCGCCTTTATTTCCACAACGCCGACCATAATTTGGTTTAGATTCAGAAGTTACAGGCCGTCAGGTCTTGTTATTTCAGCATATCTAAGTCCATGTTATGGATGCTGTCCTCATACAAACCAGTGTACATAACTCAGGAAACCATTCAGGAACATTCACGGTGAGTCTGATAGTCATTCAATGTACTGATTGAATAAGTAAGGACACCGTCCATAAAAGCTTCAGTAATACAAAGGAATAATTAAACAATTAATTAACCTTAAAGTTTTAGGAATAAATTGGAATTATCAAGGAGAACATGGCGTGGGTTGCCATCCCTGTAAGCCTCAGCAAATTTCCCTCCGCGCTATGTTTCCAGAGTCCATAATCTTTCCCAGACAAGTTTCAAGTGTGCATCATTTTTCCAAACAATAGCAATCATTATTGCCTCTTTATTGAGTGAAAAAGGCAGTTATGGGTAGCTTTCTCAGGCATAAGTAGTCCTCACTGTTACCTTCAACAAGACCATCTTGCACCAAATCATCCACCCCCTCCACCAACAATTGAGAAAAGTTTTGAAAATGCACCCAAATTTCAAGTTTACTAAAGAGCAATTGGACTGGCTCAGAGAAGTCCAAGCCAGAATTGATGCAATTGTAGAAAACGTTTTGGAAGAGGAATCCAAGCAAGGTGCTCCATGGTCCAAAGAGTGTTTCTTCAATTTGTACAAATATGCCTGGTATACGCAGTCCAAGATTTGTGCTGATTCCCATGACCTCAAGATTCCTTCCTGGGCTATTCCCAGCGTGCGGGCCTCCTGGGATGCTAAGCGCAACATTTTGGGAAAAGGTGAGTTCCCTCAAAATTTTCCACTTTGTGTAGAATAGGATTTATTAAGGTCATTGTTCCACATTGCAAAGGGCCAATCTCTTTCTGGGATGATAACCTCACTGAAGCTGCCTGACAAAAAATTGAATGGAATGATTTAAAAGAGTTTGAGTTGAAGAATTCGAGGACTACAAGTAAATCTAAAATTAGTTTTTGAGACAATTAACACTATTCAAAGATCGGATTTGAGATGCTGGTGAGTTATGTCAACAGCAGTTTGAAGACTTGAAATACCCTTATCCTTGAGGACCAGTTATGTGGTCTGCACATTTGGCGAGTTATGTCGTTGGCAGTTTGGGTGAAATCAAGAGGTTTGAGTTGATCATGGAATTGAGGTAATCACTTAATGAGATCATGAAGAAGGAAGAGAGTCTCTTGAGAGGAATGACTGAGCCAATGAAGGCCAGGATCAGAAGTGATGGGAAGGATAAATTGGTGTTATTTCTGATGAAGAAAAGAAAAAGAAAACTAGAGAGCTCTGGTGAGCCTGATATAGAAGTAAAACAAGTGACAGGCTTGTTACATGAATGTGAAATGAAATTAAACTTTTAAGTGAATAAATTGTAAGATAAAATATAATTCACTCCACAGTGAAATTCTAACATGATTGAATTCAAGAATTTTTAAGGCAAGTTTGGACCCTCATCCCAGTCTGCAACTATGTTGTTTGCAAATTCCAAAATGATCTAATTTTCTTCCATCTTCAAATCAATCACACATCAAGGCTCCGGCAAGTGGTCCCTATGCCAAAATTACCCATCCAGTTCTTGATTGTTTCATACTACATCTGTGAAACAGAACCTCTCCCAACTCTTATCTGCCTGCTATTACTTTTAATTCAATTTGAAAGTTGTTTCTGCCCTTCTCAGTAAGGAAACAGTATGGAAAGTTCCCATCAGATAGCTCTGAAGAAATATACCTTTTTTTCATCATCCGCTGGCAATGGGTGCGCATGCCAGCCTTCTAGGTATACTCCTACAAGTCTATGAATTAATGCAATTTATCCTGAAGATGGGATGGAATAATTTGAACAAATATGGATGCCGTCAATACAATTAGTAGGAATGGGTGCTTTCCACTTGACACATATCAGAGCTACTCAGAAATATTGACCCAAAAATAATTTTGTGTTCAGTGAGGAGTTCCCCAACTGGTCAATGTACAGCTATTTACGCATTCATGGTCATAATAAAAGTAGTAGATACCTTCAAGGGAAAGTTTAGAGACACTGTTATTGATAATAATTGAAGCTTGATATACACAGCTATTTACAACTTTAAGGTCATGACAAGAAATGAAAAATCTAAAGGAATGTGGACGCCGTCCTTGAAAAGAGTGAAACATTTCATGTCAAGCCATCTACAAAACTTCAGTACCTTGTCAGTGCAAAACCCATAGAAGCCAGAAATAAGATGCTTAACTTACCATCCTAAAAAGTTGGGCCTTTCCGGGTTGTAATCCCCCTCATGGATTGTAAAATGAGTGGTACTCCAATTGGGGGCTTCATTTTCAAGCTTGTATTCTCTGCCACAGATAGTGTCCCCAAGAACATGGTATTGTAACAATCTTCAGGTAGCTTGGGAGGAGTTTCAAAAAAGTCCCAATGGACTTCCTTCTTCTTGGTTGGTTGGCGGTCAAGTAGCTTTTGAAATTGAGGATATTCAGCTTTCTGTGTAAAGGCCACTAGCATCTCATCCAAACATTGAATGATTTGGTGGAAATCTTCACTTCTCCAAATTGGGCAAATGCGGATTGGTGGGAGGCTTCCTGTCCCATCTTCCCAGTCCAAAAAAATGTCTTGCCAACTGAAGAGGAGCTTCAACTGGTTATTGTTGGAGCGTGTGGACATGCATTCAAAGCGCTTTTCAGATATCTGAACCAGCAACACAGGTCCAGATTCAGTATTCAATTCTCCTTGTGTGAAGTAAAAATCTAACTCACTTTTCTCCTTGCTTGAGTCTTGGCAGTTTTAGAAGACTTTACCTTCCTCAAGTTCTCTGTTTCCTCCACAGTCAAACCGACCAATGTCTTCAACTCCTTTCCTTGTCCTTGAACCCATTGATCCAAAAGCTCACTGATACTCGCCACACCCTCCAAGAGCATTCCACCTTCCCCCTTGGCCCAGTACAGATAATGTTTCAATACAATCCCACCCAAACTGGGCATTCAGAAACGCACGCCAAAGGCGCACACCAAAGGCGCACGCCAACGCCAACCTGCACGCCAATTTCTTTTGGTGTGCGGGGCCTACACACCATTTTTTCTGGCGTGTAGGGTCTACACGCCAAAAAAAAGGGCGTGTGGGAGTGCACACCAATTTTTGGCGTGCGGGTCTCACAGCCCTTTTTTTTTGGTGTGTAGGCCCCGCACGCCAAAAAAAATTGGCGTGCGGGTCCCACACGCCAATTGTTTGGTGTGTGGGACTTGCTCACTTCATCAAACAATTGGACCGGTTAAATGACATGAGCACGTCCCGCCAGGAGGATTTCCTCCTTGCTGACAAGGTTGTATAACCTTGTCAGCCAGGAGGAAGTCCTCCCGGCCGGCGAGGTTATACAACCTCTTCGGCCAGGGGGAGTTCCTCCTGGCCGACGAGGTTGTATAGCCTTGCCAGCCAGGAGGACTCCCTCCTGGCCAACGAGGTTATACAACCTCGTCGGCCAGGAGGAGTTCCTCCTGGCTGACGAGGTTGTATAGCCTCGTCAGCCGGGTGGACTTCCTCCCAGCTGACGAGGTTATACAACCTTGTCAGCCAGGAGGAAGTCCTCCTGGCTGACAAGGGTGTATAACCTTGTCAGCCGGGTGGACTTCCTCCTGGCTGACGAGGTTATACAACCTCGTCGGCCAGGGGGGAGTTGTCAGCTTGCTACTAGTTCAGAGACAACCTGACTAGAACAATACATAAAGTAATAATTAATTAATAAAAAATACATATGAAAGAGACATTATTACATAAGTAATAATTTAAAATAAATTACAATACACATAAGAAAAATATAACATTTTAAAATATAAACATTATTACGTAGTAATAATGCAATAAACAAATATAATAAATAAATTAATAATAAAATAAATAATAACTCAGTAACCTTTGAGATAAGTGAGAATATTATGTCATATTCTGAAAGAGAAAGTAAAATAACCTAGAGTACCTCAGCCAAAGTACCCTAGAAAACTTACTCCTTCTAATAATAAAATTAACTTAAAGAATACTCCTACTAAGCGCTAAAATACTTACTAGGTATAAACATATGTAATATGAGAGTATTCTAATAAGTAGAAGTCCTCAAAATACGGGATAATTACTTAAATAAACTATGTAATTATCCTTTAAACACATAAATAAAATGTTAAATAACATTTGACATAAATATCACGCTGTTTTATAGTCTTTGTATTATTATCAACTTATACAAATACATACAGTATAAGTTAAATATTATCATAACACATGAAAGACACGAAACAGGGGATAAAGGAAACATCAGAATACTTCAAACAAAGTCTAAAAGAACTTGTACAATTAAAATAAATGACAAGCTTATTTAAATCACGGGAAAATAACAAATGCTGACACTTTTCCCAGGATGTTAGCTTGTCAAATAATTGAATGGAGAACTGTAAATGCGCCCACCATGCAAGTATGACAAGAACTCTCATGGTACAGAACTTTACATATGAAATAACCAAATTACACAGAAATAAGATTCTGTACTATAATTTGATTATTTCTTTTTTATTCTATTGATAAAGTGATCAATACATGTTGTACATCAAAATAAGAGCCCTTGAAGCGCCCTCAGATGATGTCTATAGATGACTGACAGACTGTATTAATTATTGACAGCCTGTACATATAATAATTTGATAAATTACATCATTTATTCCTACTAAGGATAACTCCTTCCTTGTAGTGTTCCCATAGCCAAAATAACACTTGATGTTTCGCCATCAAGGCTCCAGAAAGGCATTTAAGAGGACCTTTCTTCCCCCTGTATTTGGATTCCCCAGCTTTATCATATTTACCATCAGCATTCCACCAGTCCAGCTTACTATTGTCCTGCCCAGTAAATCAGTCTTCAAGACTTCAAAGCCTCTCTTCCTCAAACCCAACTCTGTCCAGTCATCAAGCTCAACCTTCCAACCGCTTCCAGCTGTCCATTTTACCTTAAGAAAGCCCCCCCTCCTCCTCATGAAGCCTACAGTAAGTCTTGTTCCACTAGGAGTTGTGGCCCTTTCTTAGCCACTATTTTTACTGGGCACTTAAAAACCCCTGCTTGCAGGCCCCAGTGTAAAAGGTTACAAAGTTTCTGTGCATTATCACGAACACCTTTGGAGGGCACCCAAAACACCCCTGCTTGCAGGCCCCTCCCAATTAAATTTATAATCTTTTAATATTAATAAAAAGATTAAAATCCTCTAAAATAATTTATGGCATATTATTTTGAGTCTTGCACCTTGTGTAGCTAGAAGGTTATCAGTCCTTGGCATGACAGAGCGTGACAGGAGTCCAGCCGGCCGGCAAGGTTATACAACCTTGTCAGCCAGGAGGAAGTCCTCCCAGCCGGCAAGGTTATACTTTCTCCTGGCTGACAAGGTTGTATAACCTTGTCAGCCGGGAGGAAGTCCACCTGGCTGACGAGGTTACACAACCTCGTCAGCCAGGAGGAACTCCTCCTGGCCGACGAGGTTGTATAACCTCATTGGCCAGGAGGGAGTCCTCCCGGCCGGCAAGGCTATACAACCTTGTCGGCCAGGAGGAACTCCTCCTGGCCGACAAGGTTGTATAACCTCGCCGGCCGGGAGGACTTCCTCCTGGCTGACAAGGTTGTATAACCTCGTCAGCCTGGTGGAAGTCCACCCGGCTGACAAGGTTATACAACCTCGTCGGCCAGGAGGGAGTCCTCCCGACCGGCAAGGCTATACAACCTTGTTGGCCGGGAGGACTTCCTCCTGGGTGACAAGGTTATACAACCTTGACAGCCAGGAGGAACTCCTCCTGGCAGGACAAGCTCATGTCATCAAACCGGTCCACCGGTTCAATGATGTGAGCAAGTCCCACACGCCAAACAATTGGCGTGTGGGACCGGCACACCAATTTTTTTTGGTGTGCGGGGCCTACACGCCCAAAAAAAAGGGCGTGTGAGACCCGCACGCCAAAAATTGGCGTGCGCTCTCACACGCCAATTTGTTTTGGCGTGTAGACCCTACACGCCAAAAAAAACATGGCATGTAGGCCCCGCACACCAAAATAAATTGGCATGCGGGTTGGCGTTGGCGTGCGGTTATCAACGCCCCCCAAATCAGAATTCAAAGTTGAAGTTGTGAAAGATTTTGCACGCCATTGAAACGTGATCCTGCCAAATCCTGGGGATTGGATTTCTTTCTCACAGGCTATCTTAGTAGTAATAGGAATTTTGAAAGCTGGACACTGAACATTTGGAGAAGATGAGAAGGGAGGCGGAGGGATACTTTGTCTGAGTTGGTTAATGTCTTCATCATATAGCCTTTTTTATTTCAGCTTTGGGACATTCCGAATTTCCCAATTGAAACTTTTCCATGTGCTCCTTCAAGCAGTGGTAACAAGTTGTGGTCCACTCAGTCCAAGTATTCACTTCTCTGTCTGAAGGTGCCTCAGGATACTTTTGAACCGTTTCAGGCGTTCCCTTCAGGAAAAGGGCAAACATCCAAACAGATCTGGCAAGAAGGGTTGATTGGTTAGGCAATCTTGGCTTGCCTACTAAACGTTGCAGTTTGGGAGCAATTTTTGTCTGAGAGCTTGAGGGCAATTGGTTTTTCTTCTTTGGCTTGGGTATGCCCTTTGTTGGATGATTCTGTCAAAAGAATACATCATCAAATCCATCCTACCTCATCACAACATTTTCAAGTGAAAAAAGACACCTTACCCGCCACATTTCCTAGATAACAAACAGGGCATTCATTATATTCAGCCTTCCAAAAGAAACACTCTTTAAGCAAAGACAGATAACTTACCTGGATCTGGGTCTGCCTGCACTCCCCTAGCTGCATTTAGCAGTCTTTCCAAATCTGAATCCTCCTGAGATGATCCATCAGGTCCTTCTATTTTGACATCATTTGTCCCAGCCGTGTTGCTTGTTTCTGAAAAAAGTAAGACATTCATGTCTGAAAAGGAGGAATTGATTTGAAACTATTTCAATTTAAGGGTGTAACAGACATAATTGGGAAATATCATCCGCATTGAATTTCATACTGGAAGAATCTTAACTTATGAACACTATATGGGGATGTTGGGGGTGAATTCAAGGATGTGGGAAATTCAGTAATGACAGCACAGGTGAATGATTGTTGATGGTTGATGGGAGAGTTTGATCCTCTTCCATCCACATAATTTTTCCTTTGTTTGCTCCAAAATATTGTGGTCACCCCACCTGTCAGCCCTAGAGATACTCCAGAGTATCCTAAGCACTGACTAAACTACAAAATACAATAAAAATAATGTATTACTAATTTAAATAATAACATATCATAAAATATTATTATATCAATCAACTCAGAATGTAAAATTAAGTGGGGTAGCTCACTCAAACCACCACTAAATTCCTAATCCTTCTAGTACTTTATCATATGATAAAGATACTTTAAGAAAAAGGGAATAAAAGTATAAATTATTGATTAAGAAATTATTGTCATAAAATCTGAGAGACAATAAACTTATTTGCATAATATAAGAATAATAAAATTATGCTTATAAGAAAGAAATTACCTAAGTGTGTGGTAATTTCCCAGTATTGTTCTATTAAATGAATTGGTTTATGATGTGATTGGTTATACACACATGCCATGAGGTCATGGGGACATAGAAAATACTGTGCTCAATTCAATACAATTCCCATTACATCATGGTACATTTGAATTGTAATACATTAGAGCAGAATTTAGAATAACATTCTAGAACCTTCCTCAAGGAAGCTCTAGAATATAAAAGGAGGCCATTTATGGCCTAGGATTGGTTCCTCAGCATATTCCCCCAGTACCACATTAGTAAGTACTCTGAATATTATCCTCCTACTTTTAGAGTAGTGTTATCCCTTATCCAACCCACCTTATTTACTGGACTAGTTATCAAGCTATCTTAGAACCTGTCCATCTTATACCTTGGACTATTCCTTATAAAGCAGTTGCTGCAAGACTACCACCTCTGACAGTAGCCAATCAGCTCAAGTGCTTGCCAGCTGCTTAGTAACAATTTATATTGTTACTCTCTCAAAAAAGACAGAAAGATAGCCAAACCTATATGGTTAGCTGTTAGTCTTCTCCTGATTGACTCATTTGTATATCAAATAGACAATTATAAGGAGTTTTAGGTTATCCTCTGTGCATAGTTTGGACACTATAGAGAGAATAAGACTTGTGATTATTCTGATAACCTTTCAGCACAGTGATAGTACCTGGCTTTTTTATAGACATTAAGGCAGTGGTTCATACACATAGCTGACACCACCTTTGTTCTCAAATCTTAACAAGCCTTTCTTGTTTTTGAAAACAATTAATACAAATCTGATTCACAGCATTCATCAAAGGAATAATAAACTAAATTGATAACAAACATAGCTATCAAAAGTCATATGTAAACATTTTAGGTGTTGTCAAACAAGATTTCCATGTCTTCCCCAATGTTGCCCCGCCAAGCCTGTGTGGAGTACGTAAACATTCCCATTGTTAAATAGTGTTAGTCTTTCTTGATGTCCTAGTAAAAACTCACCGTATTCCCCAAGCTGACTACAGATACAGTTTCCCTTTCAATCCCAAAGGCCCCCCCCCCTCATTGTACATCAGTGCCACATGTCCAACAATCATCTCCTTTTTTATCACCTCCACTGGTCCAAGATCCTTGAGTAGCAAACAAAAATTCAGTCCTTTGTGTTTGACGTAAGGGTTATTTGCTTCTTCATGTGCATCCAAGTCCTTAAAGCGGCAAACCAAGAGCCAAGCTTCCTCCTCCTCCCCTTTCAACTTGAATATATACTTGATTGTTCCACAGGAAAGATTACCATTTCTTGAGTATTGAATGTTTGAATTTCCAGAAATTCCTGTGTTTTTCTCAATCATATAACACCAATTGATTAAACTGATTGATTGAAGCCGTACAAAGATTTGCACCCCCTCATAGTTACCATGCCCAAAACTCTTCTTCCACTCTGCATGGATTTTTCTAGTAAGGACCATTTCCTGTTCCCTTTGGTGCTCAAGGTCTCCATCAGTACCAGATCAATTGAGGTTCCAGTGACTTTTCAATGTATGGTAGTGAGCCTGGTTATTCCATCTTGTGATAATGGTCCCATGGATTTCTCCTACCACCACAAAGCAAATGTTTGAACCTTTTGACTCATTATTACACATGAAAAGATATTTACAAGAAGGATTCACGTACTTGGATGATTGGTCCGGGGTATCTTCCCAAGAACTCCATTTAGCCTTTCATGGGCCCAGGCCGCAGTGGCCATTGGTGGCCCAAATTGTTTGATTACTTCAGGGTAGTGCTGTGTGATGTGCAAATTTGGATTTTGGCTTGGCTGTTTGACATCCCCATCCTTCCTGCAAGACCTTTCAATATTCACATAGTAATTTTTCCAACTACTTGAGGTCTTCTGCATCTAGGTGATGCTTCATTAGTATGTTTGTAATTGACACAAGCATGATAGTTGAATCCCGCAGCACATCTTGATTAGTTATGGAGGCATCATCTGGTATAGGAAGCTGATGCGCAGTAATCCTCCTCTGAATCCAGAGTGGAATGAGGGATAGTGGATAATAGATTGTGTATAGCATTAACCACTCCACCACTTTCAGAGATCCGGCACCTCTCAATCCAAAACTTTTTGGAACCCTGGTCACCCAAGATGGTACCTTGGTCACACAAATTGTCTTTAGAAGGATGCCAAGATTGTCTTGTGTTATTTTTGGCTCATCATCATCACCTCTCTGATCTATTGACCCCGGGGGATTATTCATTCCATACGCCGAGCTTTTTTGGTTTGTTGATCAAGACTTTCCACTAATTTTGGATTGATCACCTGAATAATTGAAAGGTCTTCCCATGGCTGATTTTGAAATATTATCTCCACTTTCAGAGCAAACCTGCAAGTTGTACTGATGTTTTGGCTGTTCAGTTGATGGGCCAGCCTCAATTTCCATAAGCTTACAAAGGTTTTCAGAGTTCAAAACAGTTTTCCTCCTCTTGGTGCTACTGATTGAATCCAAGATTTTGCCAGTGGCGCCTTCCTCTGACCCTTGCCTTCTTTTGTTTTTGGGTGCACTAAAAAATCCAGCAAATACTGATCTTGGTCCTTCTTTCTTGATTTTTTTTTCTTTTTTGATAAGATTTTTCAGCTTCTCCCCCGCCAATCCAGTATTTAAATAAGTCCAACTGTGATCCTTGAGATTTCCCAAGATCAGGCCATGCATCAACTCAATGATGGAGTATTCAATTGGTCTCCAGTAAGGGAGCTGATTGAGAATGCTACTTTGAACACCTTTTTGTTTTGTCACTTCATCTTGCTCCCACGTTGTTTTGCATGCTTCCCACTCCGTAACAGCCTGGACATGCAGTTCATGTGTTCTAGCTGGCCACTGGGTTTTTTCAAGAGATTGGATTTCATGGATTGGCAGTTCACAATATGAACAAAATAGGGTTGCCAAGTGACCAGAGAATCCTGCAACCTTGTGCATGGCTTGCAAATCGCCTATTAGTGGAAATATAAAGGCTTTTATCTTGAAACCTTGTGGAAATTTAGATGTTTCAGAAACAGAGACTCCATCCCAGAACTCCAGAAATTCTTCAACAAGAGGTTCCAAGATGTAATTCATTTTGGTGCCTTTTGGTTCTTTTGGGCCAGGTATGATTCCAAAGACGTAGATATTTTTGGGCAAGTATTGTTGATTCAGTGGTATGTTGAGACACACAAGAGCAACTAGACCAACAGAGAACGATTCCTCCCCCCCCCCCCACTTTATTCCCATGCCGATTGAACCAGTTGACATATAAGCTGAAGACTAGATTTCCTTCAGATTGGGTATACGGCAAGGATGAGCCTTCTGGAACTGCAAAGCTCTTCCACACACTGCCATCCCAAACATCACTCATCTTCCCAGTTTCATCTGGTTCCTTCATATTTGCCTCCAAGAAATCTTCAAACCCAACTATCCAAAGTTTATTACCAAGCCAGTTCTTCAATGTCTTGTACCTGAATATTTGATGGGGCTCTTCATGGCCGTGCTTTCTTCCCCGCTGAAACAGATAAGCTTGACATTTCCCAATCCCATCCCCTTCCGTCCTTTGAACATACATCTTTGAACTTGAATACCAGATGCCTGTACACTTCTCTGGTATACCATTGAATTTTGATTTGACTATCCCCTCACTGATTTCTTTCTGCTTTTCTTTTTTCTTTCCTTCAGCCCTTGATTTGGTGTTCTCATCAAGGTTTTTGGAGTCTGGAATTGGATATAATTTGAATTATTTGGGGCAGCATACACGTTCTTTTAACTTGACGTCAAATCCATGCCTTTGTATCACCGTCAGTCAAGTCAGAGGAATGTTTTTCAGGATGTTATCCCCATCAAAGAGAAATTTGTTGGCAAGGTCTTGGATTTGCTTGCGCTCCATCTTCAAAAAATCTACGATCAATTTATAGCTAACATGGGAAATCAAAGATAGTTTGGCTGCTTGGAACATTACTGCCAAACTGTGCTTTGGCATGAATTGGAATGACTTTGCTTTCATCAATTGAGTATTAATGTCAGCTTTCTGTACTCTACTCCACTTATTGTGGCTTTTACAGTAAGGACTAAAAAAAATACCTTACACTTTAAATAGTGTAATAAAGCAAGTAACAATAACAATAATTACTTAAGTGTTTAAAAAACACTAAGTAACACAAAATAACAGGTTATTACCCTGCTGCCAAATCTTCTGTTGAGGAAATAAATCCTCAGAAGGGCTAACCAGATTGATACACGGTTCTTCCAAGTAAATTAAAGTGTATTTAATTTATTGGGGGGGATTTTGAGGAATTTTAAATATAAGATAGTATATAATAAAGGCCAGTCCTCCTTAATTGCAGTAGAAGGTGAGCGCCTTTGTAGCTTATAATAAGTTATCTAGTGTATGTTAAAATTGATGGGGAGGAAATCTTCAATTTAGTGGAGAAAACCTCCTCTTAAATAATAAATTAATTATTATTTCACATGCTTCTTGGAAGCAGTGATCAGGGTGGGATCACCAAGGGGAAATGATCACCCTGTTCGTGATCTTGATGTGAAAAATGGGGTCATTCTTTTGTAGAATGACCCCATAATTATTTCACAATAAATTACTTAGTGGGAAATAATTATTTCAGCAGTAAATAATTATTTCACTTAGTAATACTTGTGAATAAGTTTTCCAGGGACCAGAGCTTGGAAAAGCACTTGCCCTGAGTGATCACTAATTTAAAATTATATGTACATATGTATATAATGCATACTACATAAGTTATGTAAATAAATCTATATGTAATCTTATAGTATATATTACTATGGGTTATGCTGGTACTTACCAGGATTTTCATGGAAAAAACTATACCAATAAATGGTTCTTTATCCATTTATTGTGTGTTTGAAAATTGATTTGCCAAGGATTTTCCTTAATGAAATTTCCTTGGATTTTTGATAAAAAATAGGTATAATTTAAATGATTTTACTAATATATTTTTACATGTGGTCATGAGTGTGGCTTGAACACAGAGCCTCATGTATCAACCAGATATTTCTAAGCTTATTCTTAACTGATAGACTATTACACCGATTGTTGTAACAGTCAAGTATAATTTCTGTTATAATCAGAAAATCTAGTAAAATAAATAAAATAAAAATAAAATAAATACTAATATAATTAAATATTATTAATTATTTCAGCTTGCAGTTTCAAGTGTTACATGTTGTATGTAATATCTTGGTGGCTGACAATTAACAACATTTTCTCAATGAAAGATAGAACTTTGATCACTTGGCACATGAGGTCTGTCTCCATGAAGGATCTCAAGCATTAGATTCAAGTTGACATGTTAGCTTTCACATCTTTCAGAAATTCAGTCATGGTCCTTACTTGGGCATTTGGAACACTCTGCATCCTCAAATTTCCGTCCTTCATCTCTGTTGAATCTGCGTAGTGACTTATGGCACCAACTTCTGCGCTCTAAGAACACTCGCGCTCTTGTGCTCTGGATTCCTTCATCATTATTATCTTCCCCTCTCTTCCTCATCCTTTTCCTTCTTTTTCTCTCAGTGACTCTTCCACATTGACTCACTCATCTTTGCTGCATCTTTGCTACTCGACCTTATCGACTAGCTTCATCAAACATCAAATCAAATCACACTACTTGACCTTGTCAACTAGTGAACCTATCAACACGCCTCTCAACTACTCGACTCAGCTTGACTTGTTTATTCACCTCATCAATCTTCCCTTCCTTATCCCCTTCCTTCTTCCCTAAAGAACAACACTACGCTATCTTCCTTTGGTGAGAAAGAACCAACGACAATCCTCAATCACTCATCCGTGGATCAACTAACATGTTTCTCATTTAGTGTCCTTATCATCCACCACAGTTTCTCTCTCTCAAGTATCAACTAGTATCCTATTATATTTAATTCATTGTCACATTCTCCTAGGGGTGATTACTTTTTCCTTGTTCTCATTATCTCTTTCTATTAAATCTTTCCTCTTTTCTTTTGTTCTAACTTTGTCTTTGTTTAGTCTGGTTTTGGTTTACAACAATAAAAATCTGCAGGTTAAACAATCTCAGTGCTTTCCTTTTTTTTGCTGGCCTTATTGATTTCAGTGTTATGTTTCTTGAATGCTATCTGTGAAAACACTTTCTCAATATGGTCTGTTCTTCCATTTGACTCATATTGTTTGTTCTTGCAGTTCATTTCTGTGCATTGGCACAATTTCCAGCCTGTTGGTAACATGGTGTTTAAGCTTTGATTTTTCTTCTAAATTATCCTCAGATATCAATTTCAACATATCCACATTCACCACCCATGTTCATAAGTTTGTGAATCAATTATGTAAGCATTCTGGCCATAAGTGACACATTCAACATTTTATAATTTTATTGTCCAAAATTAAAGATTCCAAATGTGTCATTCTAAATACTAAAATTTGTTGAGTAGGGAAAAATGAGTCATGACATCCCCAAACTTCTCAACAAACAAGGTCCCTACGCAATTTAACAATGATGTGCCAACTGAGTATCTTTAAGGACCTCATCCTTGAAGACTTGAAGGTTGCCAACCTTCATACATCAAGGTTGCCAACTGCACAGACATCAAGTTCACCAACCTTGAAGATGTTCAGGTCACCTGCCTTAAGGAAGTTAAGCTTAAAGGCCTTAAAGATGTTACAGTCTAGGACCACAAAGATGTTAAGGATGGAGACCTTTGTGCCTTTCAGGTTGGTAACGTTAACATCTTTAAGGGTGGCAACCTACATATTTAAGGTCAGCAAACTTAACATCTTAAGGTCGGTGACCTTCACATGTTAAGGTCAGCAACCTTAACATCTTAAGGTCAGCGACCTTAACATCTTAAGGTCAGCAACCTTAACATCTTAAGGTCCGCGACCTTAATGTCTTCATGTTTGGCGATCTTAGTGTTATTAAGGTCAAAAACCTTAATGTCCTAAGGTCGGTAACCTTGATGTCTTTGAGGTCAGAAACCTTAACATATTTAACGTCAGCAACCTTAACATCTGTAAGGTTGGCGACCTTAACATCTTTCAGGCTCTTGACTTGAACTTGTTGAACACTGGTGACCTTAAGGTCGTTAAGGTCAGAAACCTTAAAATATTTAAGGCAGGTGACCTTAAGGTCCTCAATGTTGGTGACCTTGATCAATTTGAGGCAGCCAACCTGAAAGACAGGTTGCCAAAATTAAGGTCTTTCAGGTGGCCATCTTTAAATACTTTAGCTCATGGTCCCTAAGTACCTCAAGGTCAACATCCTCAAAGACCTTGCCTCGTGGTCCTTAAAGCCCTCAAGGTCACTGTCCTCAAATATCTTAAGATTAACATGACATCATGTCAAACAGTGACAAGGACACCATCCTTAACTCTCACAACTTGATCTCAGTCCCCCAGCCATCTTACAACAATTTAAATTTTTCCAAGTTATCAACATTGATTGAAACATTCAAAATGTTTTCATCACTTCAAGAGGTTACCTTTTGAACCCAAAAATTTTGGGATTCCGGATTCAAACTAACCAACATCCTTCATCAAGCACGGACACCATTTTTTCCATTTGTCAATCTCACACTTTTGTGCCAAACAATTTACCTCCTTTGAACCAGATTATTTTGCTAATCTCTTAGGTCCTAAATTATCTTCCACCCTTCACCCTGCCACTGGTCCCATCCCATTGTTAATTTCTTTCTATGCTCACTATCCTTTCTTTATCAACTTAATTTACAAACTTCTGCATCCCATTCTTTCTGCTCCCTTTTCACTTCAAATACAACTCATATGATCCCTTCCAAACAATATGTTATTCCCACTACAATGGCAAATTTTTGTAAGGGGCTCCTTCTCCATGATTTCTATGAATCAGATTCCCTCTAGACTTTTGAGTCCATTTTCCACATCCTACAAATCCTGAATCATGCCTAGGTTCCTTAAAAATGGAAAGCACTCACCAAACAACAAACTGCTCAACAAGAGTCTGTCTTCCATTACTCCCAGCTCTAATGCTCATTTTAGCCGCTGCATCCATTCCTTTTGCCGACTTCTTCTTCAAATAATATGCCCCCTAGATTGACCCATACATAGGAGAGTAGTCTCAGTGTAAACATTCCCTGGTAAATGGAGTTGAGCTTGATTGCTCCGAATGTGTCAGGTCCGGCGTCACAGCTTTGAATTAGCCCTGTCACTTCCCCGAAAGGAGGAACGGGAATGAGCCGGTGATCTTTTCTACTTTCCGGAACATGCCCGGCTGAGTGTACACAGCCTTTTAGGGAGCTAACAAAGCCGTGACGCATTTGAGTATTCGGTCGGAATGCTGTAATATTGAGCATCCCCTTTAAGATCACGCGGTCGCCTGGCCGAGGTCCATCGCTGCTTGCGCAGCGCAGGACGCTGAGCTCGCGTTCACCAGTCTATAAAAAATGCGCCATGACTGGGCTGCCTTCCTCCAACTATCTTTTCCATCCGCCTCGTCACTTCCCCCCAAAAAATGTCTCCCCCTCCAAAAGTTGTCGTCGTCAAGAACGAGGGTGGCAAGGAGATTGGTGGCGGCAACCACTACTGCATCATCTGCCGCGCTCCAGTTCCCCTCACCCCTTCAGGTAAGTAAACCGGATTCCCTGCATCCCATCCGATTCATGAAGAACGACTCGATTGACATAACATTCCACTCTTACTCTGATGTCCCCAGCCTGAATATCCCTGCCTCCTTGATGATCCTGCCAATATTCTTTCAGATTTCTCGACCTCATTCTTTTCCCTGGAAACTTGTAGGTCTCTTTGAGCATCCACATTGTCGTAGCTCAAATCACGTTGTACTAATCCCTTCGCCCCGATTTGATTGTTACCGAATATCAGCGTGGGTATTTCCCTCGGTCCTCATCATGGCCGAGCAGCCGACTAACTGAATTCAAAAGTCGAGGTAAGGTATTGGATACTATTCATGAAATCTATTGGCTTGAATTCCACATTGATATCCTTTGTCTTCCCCTCCCAACACTTTGTCCGACACTTCAGACGGTGGCGGTCTCTTTCTCTCTCTTCCTCTCCCTCTCTCAGATCATTCTCTACTTTTCAACCCTGTACCTCTATCTTTATTTGTTTCCCAGCCCGTTGAAATTCAATGCCTGTAACTTTTTGTTTTCTTCCCAAAAACAACTTGGTTTTCTAAAAAGACAAATCTTGGCACTCCTTTCTTGTCCGCGAGGGAAAACATGAGATCATCAACAAGCCATATTGTCAAACGATGTTTGAGATCTTACCAATCACTTCTAACAGCTCGCTCCTGTCTGTGGCATGATCTCACAGGGCCGAATAGTCTTGTCTCGTTTCACCGCAACGCAACCGTGCGAGCCACACAGAACTGCTACTCGGCCAGCAATATTCCCTTTCTATGATGCCATTCACTGATCTATTCAGAATTGGGTTCTAACATAAAATCACTCCACTGATGATTTATCGGTACATTTACACAAATACATCTACACAAATAAATCATTGTGTCCTGTCAAAATGAGTACTGGCTGAGGTCCGATTGAGTACTTGATGGGTTTCATGAATTCCAGAGGATCTCTGCATGAGTTCCAGCGGATCTCTGCATGAGGTGCATTGCATTTCTGTACATTTTTCATTCAATTCTACTTTCATCCAAGGGTCTACTGCATTGGGCCACATTGGTTTCCAATTGATATTTCACCATGTACTCTTGCTTCCATTCCTTCGGCTATTGTTCCACTCACATCTTTGGCCACTCCCCAAACCATGTATACATGGAGCTTTTCTTTCCCTCTTGTCAGCTTGTTACTAGTTCAGAGACAACCTGACTAATTAATAAATAATACATATGAAAGAGACATTATTACACAAGTAATAATGTAACATAAATTGTAATAAAACCTAAGAAAATATCACATTTTAGAATATAAACATTATTACATAGTAATAATGTAATAAACAAATATAAATGTAATAAACAAATACAATAAACAAATTAATAGTAAAATAAGTAATAGCCCATTACCATATGATATAAATGAAAATATTATTACATATTCTGATATAGAACGTAAAATAACCTAGGGTTCCTCAGCCAAAGTGTCCTATAAAACTTACTCCTTCTAATAATAAAATTAACCTAAAGAATACTCCTACTAAGCGCTGATAATACTCACTAGGTATAAACATATGTAATATGAGAGTATTCTAATAATTAGAAGTCCTTAAAATACAGGATAATAACTTAAATAACCTATGTGATTATCCCTTTAAACATATAAATAAAATATTGAATAACATTTCACATAAATATCACACTGTTTTATAGTCTTTGTAATATTATTTAATTCTACAAATACATACTGTATTAGTTAACTAATATAATAATAAATGAAAAACACGAAACAGGGGAGAAGGAAAACATTAGAATACTTCAAACAAGTCTAAAAAAACTTGCTCAATTAAAATAAACAATAAGCTTTTTTAATCACGGGAAAAGATTAAATGCTGACACTTTCCCAGGGTGTTTGCTTGTCAAATAATTGAATAGAGATCAGAAAAAGCGCTGATAATGCAAGTATGACAAGCACTCTCTTGGTACAGAACTTTATATATGAAATAACCACATTGAACAGAAATAAGCATTTGTACCACAATTTGATCATTTGTTTCAAATATTTATTGATCAATTGATCAATACATTTTGTACATCAAACCAACAGCTCATGAAGCGCCCTCAGATGGTGTCATCATATTATTGAAAAGCTGTATTGATCATTGACAGCCTGTACATGTAATATTTTGATAAATTACATCATTTATTTCTACTAAGGATAACTCCTTCCTTGTAGTGTTCCCATAGCCAAAATAACACTTGATGTTTCGCCATCAGGGCTCCAGAAAGGCATTTAAGAGGCCCTTTCTTCCCCCTGTATTTGGATTCCCCAGCTTTATCATATTTACCATCAGCATTCCACCAGTCCAGCTTACTATTGTCCTGCCCAGTAAATCAGTCTTCAAGACTTCAAAGCCTCTCTTCCTCAAACCCAACTCTGTCCAGTCATCAAGCCCAACCTTCCAACCGCTTCCAGCTGTCCATTTTACCTTAAGAAAGCCCCCCCTCCTCCTCTTAAAGCCTACAGTAAGTCTTGTTTCACTAGGAGTTGTGGCCCTTTCTTAGCCACTATTTTTACTGGGCACTTAAACACCCCTGCTTGCAGGCCCCAGTGTAAAAGGTTACAAAGTTTCTGTGCATTATCACAAACACCTTTGGAGGGCACCCAAAACACCCCTGCTTGCAGGCCCCTCCCAATTAAATTTATAATCTTTTAATATTAATAAAAAGATTAAAATCCTCTAAAATAATTTATTGCATATTATTTTGATTCTTGCACCTTGTGTAGCTAGAAGTTTATCAGTCCTTGGCATCACAGAGCATGACACCTCTTCTAAGAGTGTATTCCTGCTATAACAGCTTTGAAACATGTAGACATTTTCTCCATCTTGTTGAGATCTCATCCTGATCCCTCTAGAACTCTTGCCCGGGAAGTACTTGAGAACCCCCAATTACTTAATCCAGTCCTTATAGCAATGACATCACTTTCATCACGGTCCTTTCCTTTCTTCTTGCTCAAACCTTCAAGATTCAATATATCAACTCATTCTCTCTCCTCTCTCAAAAACTTGTTCCTTGTGTGAATCCAGCAAATACTCTACCTTGACAGAACATCTTATCTTTCTCTTTCTGATTCATCATTTAACCATTCACACAAATTGAATTGCCTCAATTATTTGTTGATTCCTTTTTCTTGTTATTTATCCCTTTAACCTTGTTTGCTTCCTATCAAAACTCTTTGTAAATGTCATCCCCTTCTTACTCATCACTTAACCTTGTTCCATTCCTATCAAAACTGTTTGTTGATCTCATCCTGTTTCCCCATCACTGAAGGTTCTCATTTAATGTCCTTTATTCAACATGTGTATCTCTTTATTGACCTATCTTTCTTTAGTTTCTCTGTGTGCTCTTTCTTCATTCTCTATCATCCTTGTTGTGTTCCTCATTTATTTGTCTCCTGCCTTAAAGTATTTTTTACTCTTCTTCATGTTCTCATTTATTTATTATGTATTTCCTTGTTCTTTCAACTAAAATGAAATTCATCCTTAAGTTTGAACATTAACACAACTTCCCCCTGAGTTACTCAGGTTAACAGACATCACTGTTGCACACCTGATTTTTCCCAAATTCCCTGAAAATGAAGTATAACAAGTACTGAATATGTATATGATACTGCCTTGATAATTACTTACCCAATACCCATAATGTGTTTATCAAGAAAATATGCAATACATTATTACATCTTTGTTGAATAACAATCACAGCAGTTCTACTGATCACTGATCAAGTAACAAACAGATCCTAGGCATTACTGATCCTCCACAGGATTTGTCCTTCCATCTGGGCTTTCCCAGTTCCCCCAGGGCCTCAGAGTCAACGCACTCACATCCCCCTCCTTTTTTTTTCTATACCTGATCAGTTCAAGAGAAACTGGATGAACTTCCTGCAGTTGGCATGTGGCATCCTCCAAACAAGCTACCACAATATCTCCACCTGTTTACACAGCTGCTTTCTGCGCATTGTGTACAGTGAATTTGCATTGAAGCTTGGCTTATTGAACATTTGAGAAAGGTTGAAGGACAGCCACCAGCTTGCTTGGGTTTTCTGCATGTCAACTGCAGGCAGTTCAGCCAGTTGAGCCAGTTGTATTGTTGCAGTGTATAAGCAGCCATCTTTACAGGAGGTAGGTCAATGCAGGTAAATGTGAATGAATATGTCTCTCTTATTTAATTGAAGGACCCAAATGCTTCTATAGCCATTCTGGGCTCTAGTGGGAGGCAAACACAGAAAACTGTTTTTCAGGTGCAAGTGTTCTACTAAGCCTTGGTATCCTGAAGTACAGTATTATCAGCTGTATCACTTGGTTAGATGTGTCAGAGGCCTGAAAGCAGGATTTACATTTGTACTGGGGCATGTTCTGGCGCGCCTACAACCACATTTTGGTTGCTGGCAGCCTTTCATGACTAGTGGGATTGGCTTAACTGGCTTTAGTTGGCCAAATTGGGCCGCAAGGTGCTCAAACCAGGTATGCTACAGTCTTTATGCATAAATATTCAAGGTTCTAATGACACAAAATTTATCTATGGAGTCTATTTGCACTGCCAGCATAATTGCCTAGGATGAAGTCATCCCAGTTAAACTGGGATGCACTCAACCAATTTAAACATGGTTGAAATCAACTGATGGAATATAAATCCAAGGGACCCCCCTTGGTTTTATATTTCATTGGTTGAGGTCAACCTACTTTGAATTGGTTGTTTGCATCCTAGTTTAACTGGGATGAACTCAACCTAGGCAATTATGCTGGCAGTGTTGAAATGCAGAAATCATGATGAGATATGTAGAACTGCTACAACCTTTAGTTTGATTTCATTTGAGGGGTCTGGTGTTACATTTTGGACAATGTCAGCCTTAGAGACAATAAATATGTCCTCACCCTACAGCTAGGCCAATAATTATTGCCCTAAAGACTTCAAATAGACTCAAGTCCCTTTGAAAAAGGGAAATAGAGCCTTGTAGCTTATGTAATAATGGATAACCCACAAGCAACAAGACACATAATGTATATAATGTGAAACTTATAGGATCATTACCTTATCCATGGAAGGATAGGGATTATCATGTAAAGGGAGGACATAACCCATATGAGATACTATGACACATGTGAGAACAGTAAAAATGTGTGGTTTCTGCTTTGAGACTAGTGGCTATTCCATCTTGAGAATACCAAGTCACTGTTGGTGTATAACTCAGACTCAGAGCATTGCCGTAGTAGTATGCATGTTACAATATGCAATATTACTTCTCAATACAAGTTCAACACCCGCGTGCACCCAAACATGGTTGAGCAGACTTGACAAGCTTCACGATCAACCAATTTCAAATCCCGTCCACTAGAAAGACATCCCTTAATCCATTGTCAAGTACCCTAACAGCCAGATCTCTTCCAACCCAATACTCTCAAGAAGCTCAAAGAACTCAGGAGGAGCCTAGCTTTAATGCAAGTGGAGGTACTTGCTCAACTCTCTTTCTATGTCAAATTTTTCCCTTTCTCTCTTTTTATTTTTCTTCAAGTTATTGACAATAACCATTCTTTTCAGACTTTTTAGTTATTGTCTATTATCTCCGCTTTATTTCTTTGAAGTTTTCTTGTTGAGTGTTTTGCTAGGATAAGATCATAAGAAGGTATTATAATTAAATTCACTCTTTCTTGTAATAAATATGGGCATTGATAAATGCACGCCCATCGGTGCACGCCCACGCCAACGCACGCCCTTACAAAAAAAGGTGTGCAGCCCGCACACCTTTTTTTATTGGCGTGCGGCCTGCACGCCCATCCTTGGGCGTGGGCACGCCTGTAGATGGGTGTGCAGTTTGCACGCCCATCTACAGGCGTGCGACACCCCCATAGATGGGCGTGCAGCCGCACCCCTGCCGGGGAGGACTGCAAGCCCCTCGACCGGGAGGGATCCCTCCCGGTTGAGGAGGGTATACAGCCTCCTCGACCGGAGGGATCCCTCCCAGTTGAGGAGGCTGTATAACCTCCTCGACCGGAGGGATTCCCTCCAGTCAAGGAGGTTGTACAACCTCCTCGACTGGGGGGGATCCCTCCGGCCAAGGAGGTTGTACAACCTCCTTGACTGGAGGGAATCCCTCCGGCTGAGGAGGTTGTACAACCTCCTCAACTGGAGGGAATCCCTCCGGCCGAGGAGGTTGTACAACCTCCTTGACTGGAGGGACTCCCTCTGGCCAAGGAGGTTGTACACCCTCCTCGGACGGAGGGATCCCTCCCGGTCGAGGAGGCTGTATAACCTCCTCGACCGGAGGGAGTCCCTCCAGTCGAGGAGGTTGTACAACCTCCTCGGCCGGAGGGATCCCTCCCAGTCGAGGAGGCTGTATAACCTCCTCAACTGGAGGGAATCCCTCCGGTCGAGGAGGTTGTACAACCTCCTCAACCGGGAGGGAATCCCTCCGGCCGAGGAGGTTGTACAACCTCCTTGACTGGAGGGAATCCCTCCGGTTGAGGAGTTTGTACAACATCCTTGACCGGGGGGGATCCCTCCGGCCGAGGAGGGTGTACAACCTCCTCCAGTTGAGGAGGTTGTACAACCTCCTCGGCCGGAGGGATCCCTCCCGGTCGAGGAGGCTGTATAACCTCCTCAACTGGAGGGAATCCCTCCGGTCGAGGAGGTTGTACAACCTCCTCAACCGGGAGGGAATCCCTCCGGCCGAGGAGGTTGTACAACCTCCTTGACTGGAGGGAATCCCTCCGGTTGAGGAGTTTGTACAACCTCCTTGACCGGGGGGGGATCCCTCCGGCCGAGGAGGGTGTACAACCTCCTCGGCCGGAGGGAGTCCCTCCAGTCAAGGAGGTTGTACAACCTCCTTGACTGGAGGGAATCCCTCCGGTCAAGGAGGTTATACAGCCTCCTTGACCTGGATCCCTCCGGTCGAGGAGGCTGTATACCCTCCTCGACCGGGAGGGAATCCCTCCAGTCGAGGAGGGTATACAGCCTCCTCGACCGGGATCCCTCCGGTTGAGGAGGCTGTATACCCTCCTCGACCGGGAGGGAATCCCTCCGGTCAAGGAGGCTGTATACCCTCCTCGACCGGGAGGAAATCCCTCCAGTCAAGGAGGGTATACAGCCTCCTTGACCGGGAGGGATCCCTCCCAGTCGAGGAGGCTGTATTCCTTGACCGGAGCTGAAGTCATGCGTACATTCTTGTGTACGCATGACATCAGCATGTATATAGGCAGGGGCGTGCCCCTACCTATATACATAGAATCGGCGTGCAAGCCCGCACACCGATTCTATGTATATAGGTAGGGCACGCCCCTTCCTATACACATAGAAAGGGCGTGCGGTTCGCACGCCCTTTTCTGAACGGGAAGGGTGTGCAACCGCACGCCTGAAGTGTTGCACGCCAATGGGCGTGCAGCCCGCACGCTGATAAAAGAAAGGCGTGCGGGCAACATGCCTTTTTTTTTATCGGCGTGCGATGGGCGTCGGCGTGCGCCCATCGGCGTGCGTTTATCAACGCCCAATAAATATTTCTCTTACTTATGATCTCTGTTATTTCTCACTTTATTCTCTAGTTTCTTTACTACTATTAGCTTTAATATCTAGTTGCAATAAAGTGCTTTGACCTCAATTGCCTACAGCCACTTGTTTCAATACTAAGCTCCACACACCATGTGCCAGATTAATTACAGAACACATGGTCTACATACACCTTAAGCCCACATGGTAATTCAACAAGGAGGTTCAGAATTCTACATGTACTTGTACAGGAGATACAGCACCCAGCCAAGTAATATTTTAAGAATTAATCTAATCTGAGAGAAAGAAAACATACATAAACATACCCTTTACTGCCTGTTTGGTTTTTCATCCAGATTTCTAAGTTACCACCAGAATCACTTTCTTAGCATTGCCTTATCAAATCTTTGAAGTAACCTTCTTGCCAGTATCCTGTTTATCCAGCACCATTTCATACCTTATAATTCCATCAACCAATTCCCTTAAACAAAGGAAGAAAATATGTCCTCCTAATTTATTGGTTACACAAACCCCTTTACCCTTAAATTGCTGTTACAGCAGACCTATTTCTAGGTTGGAGGTTGTCTTTATACACCTAGCTCCTTTTATCATAAAGTTGAGCATAGATTTACATAATTCTCAACTTCCTTGGCTGCTACAAAGCCATTGATATTCTTGTGTCCTGCAGTTACTAAAGAGACCCAAGCTCACAGACATGGTGTGTGGGCTTGGAGACAGGAAGCCCCAGTTGGTTCTCACTCAGCCAGTTCACGCAGCACCTCCATTTTATTTCTGTTTTGGGTAATAACCCATTCCACCTGTATTATATATATACCAGACTTATTTCATGCATACCTCAAGTGTATAGTGTAAGTGGGCATGTGATGACCAAATTATAGAAGTACATCAAGCAGTAATAATTAAGGGGTACCTTTGGTGGGGTACCCTAGTGTATTTTATCTTTCAATTCAGAGTATGCAATAATAATCCACGTGTTATGCAAGATTTATATTGTATTTGTAGATTCTGAGTACAATAACTGTCAGCCTCCCTGATGCCAAGGACAAGTCCTTCTAGCTACAGGTGGTGCAAGAATATATGGAAAGAGTATATTAACTCTGGGTAAGGTACAATGTTACAATTCCCAAAAGATATGGGGGAATTGTGACGTAAAAATTGAGAGAAAAATAGGTTAATAATTATATTAAATAAATTTTAATATAATTAAAAACCAGAGGGGCCTGATAAATCAGGGTGGTTTAGATCCCTCTAAGGTATCTTACAAATAAATGCAGAGGATTTAGGTACCTGGAACACTGGGGCCTGTTGGAACAGGGGTGGTTTAATCCCAGGAATGGAAATGGGGGAATATCTTCAAGAAAAGGGTTATTACTTACTAGTAATAAACCTTGAGGGATCTTGGGGATATTCTGGGTGAAACTGGACAGTTTGAAGCGCTTGGATGGATGGATGGTGGAGCTTGGTGGACACTGTGAAGTTGTTGGGGAAGACAGGGCTAAAGAATAACTACTAAGAAGCTTACCAGACTGTGTTATAAAGATGTATATATCTCATAAGAAGTGGGTAAGGTTGTTAGTGGGTATTGGGAAGCATGAGGAGCCTTCTTTGGGCGGTTGAAGAGCTCCTTAAATAGTCTTGAGTTCCCCCTGGGGACCCTGTAGGTATTATTGGCCAACTTGTGGGATCTTTGGACCACATTTTGGCCATTTTTGCTTTCTTGGTGACGCTTCAGCAGCCCCTGCTTTGAATACACGTCACCAATTGATTTTTTATTAATGTATTTATTTATTTACATTGACTTACAGTCTGTAGTACATTAGTACTGTTTGGTTATAGATTTAATACTAGTGGCTTATTTGTATTTTTATAATACCACAGTATTTGTTTGTACTGTTTGTTCAATCAATGTATTGTACAAATAAACAATACCATTTAATATATTTAATTGTTAGTCCCCAGTACTCTTCATTACATATGTAACATATTTAATGAGGTCACTGGAGCGTGTTTTTGTTGATTTGGGTGTACCTGAGTGACTGTGGAGTCCGCGTGCCAAGTTTGGGAGCCTGTGAGGGGCTTGATGCTTGCGCGGGGGCTTATATCCCAACTTGACGCGGGCTTCAGTCATCACGCGGGTTGAACTTGAAGTTCTGCGGACTGCGGTACGCGGGGTTTGAGTAAAAACACGGTGTATTTACACTATCTCCCCTAATTTACACACCCACCTCATTTCCGTGACTGGAAATGGGGTTAAGCATATGTATATATACATATAAGCATTAATTAATGCAAGTTCCTTTTTGTTAAAGGTACTTGCTAATATTCTTTGCTAATTTACATAGTGAAGGAGTGAGAATTAGGGGTACTTGTGAGTGAGGTACCCTAGGTTATTTTTAGTGTAGATTAGATTATCAAATAATATTCTAACTATTATTTTATATTCTATATTTTTATAATAATTTTTGTAGGAAACTTGTGACAGGTTGCTCTGTCATAGTAGCAAGCTGACAATAACTATATGTGTATTTCTTTAGCTTATGTTTGCAGTTTCTTTTGTGATACGGGGAAATAAAATGTGAGATGTCATAATTTCTCTGTAGAAACAGCTTTAACATATCAAAGATCATGTGTGCATATTTCAGCCTTAGAGATACCCTAAAGACTGACTTGGCTGGAAATTATAATAAATTGCTGTATTACTAGTGTCAAAATTCATATAACCTAGAATATTGTGTAAGAATTCAAATTCTCATGCAAAACCAGCTAGGGTATCTCACTTGAACCACCACAAAATTCCTACCCCTTCTGTGACTTTATCATAACTCAAGGGTAATTAGTAGAAATAAAACTCAATCCAAAAGGCTGCACGGAAATCTTCCTATTATATCTTCCAGACAGAAATGGCTACCAAATTTTTGACTGGAAAAGCAGATTTGTAATAAAAACTCACAGCACTATTTTTGAGGACACAGTTTTTCCATACAATATGAAGCCGACAGAACCCTGCCCAGAAATCACTGTGGAAATCCCTTGGCCAAGGGCCATCTCTGTTTGGCCTCCATCTTTGCAAGTCCCTCAGCTTCCTGTTCTCCCTACACCATCTGACATCTTTCCACCTCACTCTTTCCCTACCCTTTTATTTTTATTCCTACCTCCTCACTGCTCACATTCCAATTTCAGCCTTGATTTGCCCAACAATTAGCTGCATCAATCCAAAATTCAGCCAATGATTCTATTCCCTAAACTTCTGAAGGTAAGCCACGCTTGACATCCATGCCTGCCCTGGATTCATGTCAGCTTGCTCCCATGACAGAGCAACCTATCTCAAGCATTTAACACATTGTTAATTAAAAGTACATATAAAAAATAAATAAAATAAAAAGTATATCAAATAAATGTTCCAGTGGTACTTACTATTCTGAATCTATGCTAAAATTAACATAGGGTACCTCACTTACAGGTACCCCTAATTCCTACTCCATGATTATGTAAATCAGCATTGAAGATTTTGTAAAAATCACGGTCATGTCACACCGGTGACACTTCTCAATTCACTTTCTCACTTGACTCCTCTTCCTTTCTGTGAACGTAAGTAATCAAAGATAACCTTTGATGGGATAGATGTTAGTGACTCAATTCCTGGGGTTAGTTTGGAGGGATGGGGCAGCAGACCTTTGATGGGCTAGATGTTAGTGACTCGAGTCCTGGGGTTAGTTTGGAGGGATGGGGCAGCAGACCTGAAGATACAAGAAACAGAAGTGATGGATTTCATATGAGGTGAGAAGGAAGTCAAAAGAACTGAGAGATAGAGACACAAAAAGATAGGAAAATGGATAATAAACTTTGATGGGATAGATGTTAGTGACTCGAGTCCTGGGGTTAGTTTGGAGGGATGGGGCAGCAGACCTGAAGATAAAAGAAACAGAAGTAATAGAGAAAAAGAAAAGAGAGAGAACAATATGTATAAACAGGAAATACAACTAGATTCTAGTAAGCCCCTAATTACATAATCATAGACCCCTCTATAGCTTCACTTCCAATCTCTTACTTTCCCCTTTCACACCTGAATCTCAATTTCCTCTTACTCAACTTCAATCCCTTCAATCTACCTCGACCAACTCCTTGAATACCCTCAACCCATTAACCCTCAATCAAACTCAATTCAATTCCCCTTTCTTATATCCTCTCTCTTCCCTTCTTCTTATTCTTGATAATCAATTCTTCTTCCTTCTTGTATGGTGAGATTCCCTTTCTCAAACTCACTCAACCTATTCTAACCAACTAATCTCTTTTATATTCCAGTTCCTGTTCATCTCTCTTGTTCCTCCTCTAGTTCTCCTTCAATCACCACCTTTCAAAAATCTCTGTTGATCTAAATGTTGGTTCTTAACTCTTCCTTTTATTATTGATTCTTCTCATCTCTTTTTTATCTAACTTTTTTTCTTTTGAAAGTGTGTCGACTATTTAGTAATCAATCATCTATCAGAATTCTTTTGGATTTAGAAAGTCCCTTTCAAAATAAAAGGCACTCACATTAATGTATGCTTATATATATAACATATATGATTACACCCCATTTCCAGTCACGGAAATGAGGTGTTGTTTAAAATAGGAGAGATGGTGTAAATCCAGTGTGTCTCACTCCAAACCTGCGTACCACAGTCTGCACAGCTTGAAACCAACCCATTTGACTAGGAGCCTGCTCCAAAGTTAGATTACAAGCCCCTGTGCAAACATTACACCCCTTACAGGCTCCCAGTGTGGCACGCGGAAATCAGAACCAATGAAATAAATACTCAAGACAACAAACAGCACCCCATTGACTTAATTACACATGTTACATATGTAATGCAGATTACTCGGGACCACAATAATTAGTTAAAATATTTTATATTAATTCATACAATAAATAAATTAAAGTAATGATTGAACAACAGTGTAATACAAAGAAGTGTGGCTTTTTATAAAAATAGAAATAAGCCACAAGAACTAAATAAAAGTAAAAATCAATAAAATAATGCAATCAAACTAATAAATAAATATCAACAATATAGCTCTATTTTTTGTCCCAATTGCCTTTATCATGTGGGAATTAGACTACATACATCCACCTCTCAGAGTGTTGTACTCTTTACATTGTACTTTGCTCCACATGTAGCTAGAGGGATTTATCCTTGGCATCACATAGGCTGACAATTCACCACTGTCCGCTCTTCTTTTTCCTCCTCAGTTAATAACCCCACCAAAGAAAAATGGGCCTGAAAACCAGACCAATGAATCAATCACCCCGTCCATGCCCAACCTCTCTCCCTCCCCCACTTCTGCTAAATCCCCTGAACCTGCTTCATCTGTCCCATCTCAAAGTACAGCTCCCTGAGAATAAAAAACAAATCAACCCAAGACATCTGCTCCCATTCCTTCCAGAAGATCAACTGGTGAACGGAAGACGCCTGATAGACTGGGAAATTGGGCAAAATCTGCTGATGTTGATCTTGACATCAACATGCCAAAGACCTGGAAACAACTTCAACGCTTGCCAAACAGAGAGAAATGGATGACAGCCGCAGATGAAGAATTCTCATCACTCATTTGAATGAAAACCTGTCTCCTAGTCCCACAAACTATGAAGAGAAAACTGATTGAATCCAAGTGGATTTTCTGAGGTGAAATGTTGCCCCGAAAAATCAATTCTAAATTTGAAGTCCCGTCTAGTCACCATGGGTTACACCCAAATACATGGAGTCAATTCCAATGAAGTTTATGCTGCAAATTCTTGTTTGGAAACTCTCAGTCTCATCTGTAGTCTCCTAGTGATCCCAAAGTGGAAGGGTTTTCAAGTAGATTTCAAAACAGAATTCCTTAATGGGCACCTTGAAAAACCAGTATATATGGAGCAAACTCCCGGATTTGAAGATGTGGTCCATCCATATTATGTATGTGAGGTAAAGCGGTAACTATATGGACTGAAACAGTCCCCAAGCCAGTGGAACCAGGAGCTGCATCTGTCTCTAGTCAAGTTAAGGTATAATACAATCACAATATGACCCCACTTTGTATTTCAAATTGCAAGACCAAAAACTAGTTGGTGCTCTCACTGTCCATGTGGATGATCTGGAAATATTTGGAGAAACCTTTGTTTTCAATACCATCATCAACAATCCAGCAAAAAACTTCAAAATTGGCGCTGATGAATACTTGCACAACTTGATGTCAATACATTTCACTAAATATTTGGACAATCCTCAAATATTCATCTTAATAGATGTTAACTGAATGATTAATTGCCTAAGACGAGCCAACATACTGGAGAAAGAGACAATTAGACTAAAGAACAAAGAAAGAAGAAAGACAAATTGTAAGATGAAAACCACAGTTTAGAAACGTGACTTGAAGTTTAGAGATGCAGGACAGGACAGATGAAGCAGAATGATGAAGAACTAAGAAGTGAGAAGGTTAGTTCAGTTGATTGA
>RDRW01000141.1:0-93482 GCA_007896445.1 Puccinia hordei
AAGATAAAAAATCTTGTAGGAGCAAGGCATTGGCTCCACCACTGCAAGAAGAAAACTTACTTGACTGCCTCCAGTTGACATGCAGAAAACTCAGCAAAGTTGCCTTTGTAAGAGCATCCACAATCATGTGGATAACTTTTTTGACAACTGTCAAGCTCTTAGCGAGCTTGACAGTTGTTTTGTCAAGAGTGTCCCCACTCACGGCTCAATAACCCGGCTCTATTTGCTGGGTTATCAAGCCATTCCACACTTTGTGCCCTCTGCAACTCAAGTTGATAACTCGGGGGGGAGGGATTTTGGGAGAGTTGAAGTCGGGGATGTCGGTTGGGGGGGAGGGTTCACCAAAAGGTGACCTGTGAAAGCCAGGACAACTTACCTTATCAAGCTTGATAGAGGTCCATAAATTTATGGACCTCTATCAAGAATCCTAGGGATTTGATTGCTATTGTAGAAGGGCGGTCTACAGGTAAAAGTAATGGGGCCTGCGGCGGAGCAGAGCTACACAGCAACTACTGATATGATGGAATGGAAATAAACTGGATTTCTCTACCCGAGTGAGTAGAGAAACACAGGCAAGAAGGGCCTTTTTATAAGGGCCACAAAATCAAAGAAAGAGCAAAAAGAGGAATGGGACCGTTGAGATGGGACTCAAAGGTACATACAACCAAGGTGCAGACACATGTTGTCCTGTACAAATATGAACTAGATCTAATGGAGGAACACCCCTTGCGTGTAAGACACAAGGGGCTTTGGCATCTCAATCCCCTGGCCTGTACTGGCCCGGGGCTTGAGATCCATAGGGCATAGAGTGCCCACAATATGGGTGCCTGTTGCACTACCTATTGTAGCACGGCTACATTATAGAGCGCTATTGAGCGCACAAGTGGGGTGTTGTCTCAATAAAGTTAGCTTATCAAGCCAACTTATTGAGACAACTATGGATGCTCTAAGAGCATCCACAATCATTGACTTTTCTGCAACTGCGGTGTGGTGCTCCATTTGCATGACAATGCCAAAAGCACATGGTGGAAGCATTGGGATAGCATATACACAAACAACATTCATTACAAGAGGAGGAATAGTATAATAAATGTAAGATACACTTCTACGCAGGACAATAGGATTACAGACGGCACGGCGTTAGGAGGAATGGAATGGAGGACAAGGGTTACATAGGATGGAATAGGTATAAAGGAAGGGAATAAAGAGATGGAAGGTATTGGGAGAACATGTCTCAACCAGGAAGGTACAAGTAAGGGGGTAAGTAGTGGGAGAACATGTCTCAACCAGGTATGGAAGGATGTTACTGGTACAGACATTTATAAGGGTATACCACCTTTATAAGGGTGGTATATGGCATTATAAGGGTGGAGGAATCAGTATTTTGTGATTTGGAGGGAGGAATTAATTAGGTGAGGAGGAGAAGGGAGGAAGGAGCAATGTGGGAGGAGAGGCTTTGACCCCAATATTCTGGGTGGAAGAAGTTAACAGCTGGTCATGCAGGCATGTGGATTATGTGTCATGTTGTTTGGTTCTCATATCAACACATGATATCATGCTGTGCAATATATGCAGGCAGATAAGGTGTATAGATATGTCCCTGCAGCGGTATTCCCTCATTGTTTGGCAGGCAGTTCAGTATGTATATCCAGATGCTGTGCAATATATACAGGCAGATAAGGTGTATAGATAGGTCCCTGCAGCATTATTCCCTCATTGTTTGGCAGGCAGTGCAGTACAGATATCCAGGGGCTGTGCAACAGATTATATCCCTTAGCAACATAAGATATCATTTGGTGCAGCATATGCAGGCAGATAAGGTGTATATGTGGTTTCGTGCAGCTTAATTCCCTCCCAGGGCGAAATGCTGCAGCATATCACCCTCATAAGGAGCTCCCCTGGAGCTAAAATCCCCCACTCTTCAATATATAAGGAGGCTTCTTTCCCCTTTTCATTTCCCCTTTTTATCATCAGCCTACAGAGGTTTGGTCACAGTGGTTATTTATTTAGTGGTAGTTTTAGTTAGTGGTAGTGGTAGTGGTCGTGATAGTAGTGGTAGTAGTAGTAACAGTAACAAATAGTATTATTAACAGTAACAAGTAGCAGTAGTAGCAGAAGCTCTAGTATTGATTAAAGTGCCTTATCAAGAGATTGCTTAAGGAAGAGATCATTACCAACCTTCAATTAACAACCCATTTATTAGTAAAAATTTATATCTTACATAATTAATCCCACTGTATTATTTTTATCCATCATTGTTAGAAGTTATAACAGATCTATGCGAATATTGATTTGAGGTATCTAGGTCTGATAGAGATTACTATATAAAAGTAAGATCTATCTTGGAATCAGCCATATCTTTATAAATATTGATTACAAGACTCTTAGTTCTTTGCATAGTACCATTTAGAGGGGCAGGTCTTTCAAACCACCCGTAAGTTGTAATAGCCTTTCAACCTATTTGCAATTTATTTCCCCCTCAGCGGATATTTCACCAAATATATTTTAGTGTCCCACAAGAGTCCTGCAGCGGGGAGGTTAGCAAGCTGTGTACCCTACCAAGATTCCACACAGTTGTGGCTCAGCATGGGGCTTCTGCAACTGCCAACCAAGTTGTCCCGCACTTGGGGACTTGCTAACTTGGTTGGTAAGCAGGGTGGTAGGGGGACTTTGGATGTGGTGGGTGGGACTTGAGGAGCTTTGTTAAACCTTACCTTACTGAGCACTTTAGAGGTCCCTAGATTGAGGGACCTCTACCAAGAATCTTAAGGACTCTCCAGTTAAAGAGGCCTCAAGAGGCCAAGAGTGGGGTGCATTGGGGGTTCATCTCTGTAAATTTGGCTTGCCACACCACTGTACAGAGATGATTGTGGATTCTCTAACCCCACAATTTTACATGAGAGCTTTATTAGCCAAGTGGCTGTGCAGTAAGGCATTGTTGGTACAAAATTGGAGCGGTTGTAGTAACTGTAAATTTTGTGTGTGAAACTATCAGCCTTAGAGACAATAAATATGTCCTAAACCTACAGTTAGGCCAATATTTATTGTTAAGCTTATTCATGTCTTAAATCTATTTTTCTATTTTATTCTCTGTTTTATTTCTATTTTATTCTTTCTTTTCTACTACACACCTTTCAGCTACTTATCACTCACATGTCACAAAGTCTTGTACTATACCTGGGCAGATTCAGCTATGTGTATGAAACATTGGCTTAATTTCTATAAATAAGCCAGGTACTGTCACTGTGCTGAAAGGTTATCTGAATAAATATGTTTATTATTCTCTCTATAGTGTCCAAACTATGCACAGAGGATAACCTAAAACTCCTTATAACTGTAGATTTGATATACAAACCAATCAATTGGAGAATACTAATAGTTAACCGTATAGGTTTGGCTATTCTTTGTCTTTTTTGGGTAAGTAATAGCAATATAAACTTCTATTAAGCAGCTGGCAAGCACTTCAGCTGATTGGCTACTGTCAGAGGTGGTAGTCTTGCAGCAACTGCTCTATAAGGGATTGATCAAGGCCGAAGATGGGGAATTCTAAGGTAACTTGAGACTAATTCCAGTAATAAAGGTTGGGTTGGATAAAAGGGAATACACTGCTCTAATAGTAGGAGGAGAATATTCAGTGTACTTACAAAATGTGGTACTGGGTGAATATGCTGAGGAACCAATCCTATGCCAGAAATGGCCTCCTTTTATATTCTAGAGAATCTTTTTAGAAGGTTCTAGAATATTATTTCAAATTCTACTCTAATGTAGTACAGTTCAAATGTACTATGATTTAATGGGAATTGTTGTATATGAGTACAGTATTTTCTATTTCCCCATGACCTCATGACATGTATGTATCACCAATCACATCATGGGACAATTCTTATAATAGAATAATACTGGGAAATTACCACACACTTATGGAATTTATTTCTTATTGGCATAACTTTATATTCTTATAGTTATGCAAATAAGTTCTATTATCTCTCAGCTTTTATGAAAATAATTTTAATCTATATTTTTACGGTTATTCCATCTCCTACAAAGTACCTTCTGCGATATGGTCAAGTAATAGAAGTAGTAGGAATTTGGTGGTGGTTTGAGTGAGGTACCCCACCCAATTTTGTATAAAAAGTTTATTTCTGTAATAATATTCCAGGATATATTATTATTAATACAGTATTTTATTATAAGTTACAGTGAATTCAGTTTATTGGATACTCTGGAGTATCTCTAGGTCTGAAAGCAGCAGACTTGTGGAAGGACTCTTTCCTCATCCTTCCACAACATCTTCAACTGCTGTCCCAGGTATGTCTCTTATTATGTTTCTCTTCTCAACTTCACTTTCTCTTTCTATTGTTTGTTCCCTGAATTATTTACTCAAATCAATCTATCCTTCCACAACCTCTTCAACTGCTGTCCCAGTTTCACTCAACAATTATTGCCCTAAAGACTTCAAACAAACTAAATTCCCTTAGGAACAAGGGAAATAGAGCCTTTTAGATTATGTAGCACCAGGAAAAATAAATTGTCACTAGACTACAGGTGACATCAGCCTAGGTTCAATGAGCTACCCATCAGTAGTACAGTTGGTCTCATGTACAGCCCCTTGTAGGACACAAAGGGGCCATTGTTGCCTAGCTGGGGTAGAACCAGAGCTAGAACAAAGCTACAGCCATTGTTTCTTGATGTCACCGGGTGTCAGGTGACAATTTATGTTTCCTGGTGTAGTAATGGATAACCCATAAAACACAAAAAAAACATACCTTATAATATGTGAAACTCATGGGATAATTACCTTATCCATGGAAAGATAAGGATTATCATCTGAAGGGAAGACATAACCCATATAAGATACTGTAACACATATCATAACAGTGAAAATGAATGGTTTCTGCTTTGAGACTAGTGGCTATTCCAGATTGAGAATACCAAGCCACTTGTTTCTACACTAAGCCCCAAACACCATCTTCCAGATTAATTACAGGACACATGGTCTACGTAAAGCTTAAGCCCACATGGTAATTCAACAAGGAGGTTGAGAATTATACATGTACTTATACAGGAAATAAAGCACCCAGCCAATTACTATTTAAAGAAGTACTCTAAGCTGAAGGAAAGAAAACATACATAAACATACCCCTTTACTTCCTTTTGGGTTTTCACCCAGATTTCTAAGTCACCACTAGAATTACATTCTTAGTATTTCTTTAATAAATCTTTTAAGTAAACTTCTAGCCAGTATCCTGTTTATCCAGCACCATTTCATACTTTATTATTCCACCAACAATTGCCCTTAAACACAGGAAGAGAATCTGTCCTCCCTTATTGGTTAAACAAACCCTCTTACCCTTAAATAGCATCTTTGCAGACATATATTTAGGTTGGAGGTTGTCCTTAGACAACTTACTCCTTTTTTTCTAAAAGTAGAGTCCAGAGTTACATAATACTCTTAATCATCTGGCTTTATAATGCTATTTCCTTGTGTCCTGCAGTCACATAAGCAACCCAGGCTCACAGACACTCTGGTTTCATATCTATAGAAAAGCCAGGTACCATCTTTCAGACACTGAGATACTAGACCATGTGTCTATATATTTACTCCAACTGATATAGACCAATGTCCCACTGCCTGCAAGCAGCAGATGCAACCCAAATCTTGTCACACTCACAATTTTGCCAGCATGACTGTGCAAGTGACTGCAGTCACTGCACACAGGTTGGTGGAACACCACCAGTGCAACAATCTCCACATTTTGTCAGCTGCTTGTGGGCTGTGTGGTTGAAGGAACCTTGTACAATTATTCATCATTATCAATCAGAGTCCCTGATTCCAAGCCCTCTTGAATTTTTATTTACATGATTTGCATTAAATCATTAATATCCCTGTCAGCTTGCTACTAGTTCAGAGACAACCTGACTAGAACAAAAATAAATATAAAATAAATAATGTAGTATGACTCATTTAAGAAAAGGCAATAAATGAATAATAATAAGATAAAGCAACATAAAAAATTAATATTTAAATAATAAATACATTATTACATAGTAAATTAATAATAAAGAGATAAATACAATAATAAGTATAAAACAAAGAATGTGTTAATAAATAATAAGATAAGTGGAAATATTATTTCATAATCGTGAAGAGCTTGTAAAATAACCTAGGGTACTTCAGCCAAAGTACCCCAGATAACTTAAAACTTCTAGTAGTAAAACAACTTGAAAGAATATTACCACTAAAGCGCTGAAATAATTAGTATACATTAAAATACAGAATAAAAAACATAAATGCATATAAAAAACCACGAAATAACAATGTATTCAAATAAGAACATAATAAAATAAATACATATGACATTAATAATATAAGTATATAATACTAGTAATATACTATATTATCTATTTATTTATGTATTTTATTTAATTAAATACTAGGTACACTAAGGATGATTCAGAGGGACTGAGAACACAAACAAGAGGAAGCACTGCCAGCATGATTGCCTAGGATGAAGTCATCCCAGTTACACTGGGATGCACTCAACCAATTTAAACTTGGTTGAAATAAACTGATGAAATATAAATCCAAGGGACCCCCCTTGGTTTTATATTTCATTGGTTGAGGTCAACCTACTTTAGATTGGTTGGTTGCATCCTAGTTTGACTGGGATGAACTCAACCTAGGAAATCATGCTGGCAGTGAAGGAAATAACATGAGAACATCCCAAAATATTTATTGAACAACTGTTCAAAATAAATGTATTACATCCTTAGTGGGAAATTATTTGTTGACAGATCTCTGCAGTCATGCATTCTCAAAGAGCCTGCATGACAGGGATCAAACAAGAAGCTCTTGAAGCGCCCACAGAACAAACAAACAGATGTATTTCACATTGTATACAACCCACATCTTGTGAACTCTGACAAGTGTGATCAACAAGTTCATATGACATTTAATCAAATACTTATTGACATGTAATTACAACCTTGGATCAACACATCTAAAAAACTTTGTCAGAGGTTCAGAAGCGCCTCAATATTCCAGCAACAGAGCATAGACAGGCTGTACCAATAGTAGACAGCCTGTACATATGGAAATTTGATTAAACAACTACATACATTTATATTAAATCTTAAAACCTTCCTTTTATTTTTCCCATATCCAAAAATACATCCTGTGTTTGCCATCAGGGCTCCAGAAAGGCATTTAAAGAGACCTTGTTCCCCCTGTATTTTGATTCCTCATGCTTTAATATATATACTACAACTCTTGCCCACATACATAGCTCTACTATTGTTATTCTGTCTGGCAAGGTCCTAGTATCTGTTCTTTAGCCCCTTCTTACTCCCCTGAAATTTCCCAGTGTCCATCCAGCCCTTCCAACACCGTTTCCAAGCTCTTCCAACTGTCCAATTTCCCCTTGGAAGAACCTCAAGACTGTTAAAGGTAATTTATTACTAGTAAGTAGATAAACCTGTCTCTTGAGATTCTCCCCCATCTTTTGTCTGGGATTTAAACCACCCCTTTTTACAGGCCCCAGTGCTTTCAGGTACTTAAATCCTCTGCTTGCAAGATACCTTTGAGGGATTAAACAACCCCTGATTTATCAGGCCCCTCATATTTTTAATTATAATAAATATTTTTATTGTAATTAATTATAATATATTCTTCTTAAAATCCCCACATTACACATATCCTCTTTGGAATTACCCCTCTTATATTGTATCCCAGAGATTTCTGATCTTTACCATTTATTTTTGCACCCTGTGTAGCTAGAAGGAGTACTCCTTGGCATCACAGAGGCTGACAATCCCTTTGATGGACTCAACTATTTGCTTGAATTGATATCAAAAATAAGCTTGTTTTATTATATGTCTTTCTTGATGTCAAGACTCATGTTGAATACAGTGAGCAAGCACACAAGGAGGTATCATCATGGCCCAAATAGTGAGCACAGTCAGGTGCAGCAAGATCTCAGGGGCCCACTGGACATCTGGAGTGGAGCCAGGATGAGGGAAGCATTAGAAGAAAACTTAGGAATAGAGGGGATGATGATATCAAATGCACCCCATGCAAATGTGTTGGGATTCTGGGGTGTTGATAAACGAACGCCAAGCGCGCACGCCAACCCCAACCCGCACACCATTTTTTTTTGGCGTGCAGGGCCAACACACCATTTTGTTTTGGCGTGTAGGGTCTACACACCAAAAAAAAAGGGCGTGTGAGACCCACACGCCAAAAATGGCGTGTGGTTCCCACACGCCATGTTGTCTTGGCGTGTGGGCCCCGCACGCCAAAACAAATTGGCGTGTGGGCCCTGCACGCCAATTGTTTGGCGTGCGCTCCCACATGCCAAACAATTGGCGTGTGGGAGCGCACGCCAAACAATTGGCGTGCGGGTCCCACACGCCAATTGTTTGGCGTGCAGGTCCCCCTCGCTCACATAATCGAATGGGAGGGACCATTCAATTACGTGAGCGGGGCCCCTCCCGGCTGACGAGGTTATACAACCTCGTCAGCCAGGAGGAAGTCCTCCTGGCCGACGAGGTTGTATAGCCTCGTCGGCCAGGAGGAAGTCCTCCTGGCCAACGAGGTTGTATAGCCTCGTCGGCCAGGAGGACTTCCTCCTGGCTGACGAGGTTGTATAACCTCGTCAGCCGGGAGGAAGTCCTCCCGGCTGACAAGGCTATACAGCCTCGTGCCAGGAGGAAGTCCTCCCGGCTGACGAGGTTGTATAACCTCGTCAGCCGGGAGGGGCCCCGCTCACGTAATCGAATGGTCCCTCCCATTCGATTATGTGAGCGAGGGGGGCACACACCAAACAATTGGCGTGCGGGGCCCACACGCCAATTTTATTTGGCGTGCGGAGCCCACACGCCAAAAAAAAATGGCGTGTGGGAACCTCACGCCATTTCTGGCGTGTGGGTCTCACACGCCCTTTTTTTTTGGCGTGTAGACCCTACACGCCAAAAAAAATGGCGTGTGGGCCCCGCACGCCAAAAAAAATTGGCGTGCGGGTTGGCGTTGGCGTGCGCCGTTGGCGTGCGTTTATCAACGCCCGGATTCTGCCCCATGTCCAAAAAAGGGCTTATTCCTTTTTGTTCTCTTTCATTCTGTTGACCTCCTCAATCTAGCTAGGACCTCACCTTAGGCCCCTTTTTCATGTATTTAATCTACCCCCATCTGAAATAAAAATTTCCTGAGCCCATAATTGTAATTTGTGAGACCTGGTAAAAGAGTTGTATAAGCTTCTGGGATTTCGGGTATGAACTAGTAAGGGGGAAAAGTTGTTTAATCACTGAAGCAGATAATCAAAGAGTTTATGAGTGCACATTTTTTGCAAAGTTAAGATGCGGTGTGTAATCTAGTTGATAATACAAGCAATTAAAGGCAAATGAGAAAACATAGAACTCAGAAGAGCTCTATTTATAAGATATAAATGACCACATAGAGTGATGATCACTGCAAGAAAACCTGGATCAACTGCCAGCAGTTGACATGCAGTATGCTCCAACCAAGCTAATATTTTATCTGCACCCATTTACATATGCAGCTGTTTGGGCACAGTCACTGTGCATTGAAGCTTGGCTGATTCATCCTTTTATAAAGTTTGGAGTAAAACCACCAGATTCCTTAGATTTTTGACATGTCAACTGCAGGCAGGTGAGCCAGTTTTTTTTTGCAGTGGATCCTGGCAATATTGGAGAATATGTGTGTTGGTATACAACAAAAGGAGGGTAGAGAAATTGTAAGAAATATGAGCCAACTTAACTATAAAACAATTTATTTAAGGAATGTAATGTAAATAGTAGCCAAGACAATGATCATTACAGGAGGTTCAACTAGGTGATATTAATGAACTTGGTGTAAAACCTGAGGCTTAAACCAAAGAGGGTATGTCAATATTTGTGTTTTTATGTATTTAATATTTATTTGTTGATCAATACCTTGTAGAATATCCTATGGTGCTGCAGTAGTAGTAAAGTTATGCGGTGAGATGCGGTAATTTTTAAGAAAGAGAACAATAACTACTGGACCAAGGGGAACTCAGCGGTACTTTAAGTGAGTGAATAGGTGTAAATTGGTATTTATATTCTGATTGTGTAATAGTAATGAAGTTAATTTGCAGATAAATTCAAGTTTTTAATAATGATGTGTGAAAAGGTATGTATTACAACACTGGTTAGGGCTGCATTAGGGTTGCAGAGGAGTCATAAGAGGCAGAGGTGGGATACTATATGTATGAAATAGTGTACTACACAGGGAAAGTCAATAGGGAAAAAAGTGTTGTAGTAGTCCAGTCTAGTATCAATAGTTGTAGATAATTTTAGAATAAATCATACTTTCTGTCATACAATGGGTATGGAATTTAGATAATCTCAAGGATAACAGCCCCTCCAATATGTTGTTGTAGACTTTTTTGGATACTTGGCCATTCTGTTTCATGTATTATGATACAAAGAAATTTGCTACTGTCTGGAATATTCTGGAGTGTTTGATTAATTATGAAACACTCAGATCCTTTAAATAAGTGTTTCACATGTTCCAAAACCTAGAGGAAGGCGGTTTTTTCTTCCTGATGTCCTCTGGGTGTTATTTATGGTAAAACTTCAATAACAAATTGCTTATTGAATGAGTAGAAATTAAGGGTACTTATGAGTGAGGTACCTGAGGGTAATTTGGGAGTATAGATTTAGAATTTACAATAATATTCTTGCTTTCTTATCTATTTGGTGTGTAAATTGTATCAATGTCTCTATATTTATATTATCAGTTTTTACCAGGAAAAATCTATTGTCACTTGTCTAAAACACTGCCAGCATAATTGCCTAGGTTGAGTTCATCCCAGTTAAACTAGGATGCAACCAACCAATTTAAAGTAGGTTGACCTCAACCAATGCACTTCCAGCATAATTGCCTAGGATGAAGTCATCCCAGTTAAACTGGGATGCACTCAACCAATTTAAACTTGGTTGAAATCAACTGATGAAATATAAATCCAAGGGACCCCCCTTGGTTTTATATTTCATTGGTTGAGGTCAACCTACTTTAAATTGGTTGATTGCATCCTAGTTTAACTGGGATGAACTCAACCTAGGCAATTCTTCTGGCAGTGATGAAATATAAAACCAAGGGGGGTCCCTTGGGTTTACATTTCATCAGACCCCCTTGGTTTTATATTTCATCAGTTGATATCAACCAAGTTTAAATTGGTTGAGTGCATCCCAGTTTAACTGGGATGACTTCATCCTAGGTAAATATGCTGGCAGTGCAAGTGATGTCAAAAAGTACAAAGGGACCTTTGTACTTTTATACATCACTTGTAGACAGGTGAAAATAGTTTTTTCCTGGTGTTTGTAATAGTGTTTTATTATTTTGTCATTATTATTTAGTAATAATTTCTCTTTTATATCTGTAATAATGCCTCTTTATTGATTTATTGTGTGGCCAATTTGGCTCTGCTATAGTAGCCAGCTGACATTGGTGGTTCAAGGTTTTGAAGCATGACAGGATAACATTGTCAGCCACCAAGATATTACATGTAAGATTTAACATGTAACACTTGAAACTGCAAGCTGAATAAATAATGATTATTCTTTATTTTTATTTTTATTTATTTTATTTATTTACCTTTTACCTTGACATTCTGAACAAAACAGAAATTAGAATTAATCAATTCAACAAATTGCATAATAGTCTAGCAGTTAAGATTAAGCCTAGAAACATCTGACTTGAACAGAAGGCTTGGAGTTCAAGCCACATAGATGTAATTTTTAACAAAACCATTGTCAAAAATTACATCTATTTTAACAAAACATAAAGGAAATCTAAGTACAGAAAATCCTTGGAAAATCAATTTTCAAACACACAATAAATGAATAAAGACCCATTTATGGGTATATCTTTTTCCATGAAAATCCTGGAAAATCCCAGCTTAACCCATAGTAATCCATACTATAAGATTACATACATTTTTAAGTAAATAGTTTATGTAGCATGTATTATAAGATTATTGCTTTAAGATTTCAAAAGAAACTAAAGTTTTGATTTCAATCAGATAAAAGATAAAAGATAAAAGATAAGACAAGAGAGAAAAAATAAGAAATGTACCTAAAGGCAATCACAAGTTTCAAGGGTGAGATAAGACAAAGGTAGGATAATAATAGAAGGGAGGGAAGAACTAAAGAAAGATAAGATCAACACAGGTGAAAGATAAGAAGAAAATAAGTCAAATACATACGGTTGCGAGAGAGTTAGAAAGTTGTATGGATGAGTCGATTTTCAGTGAGTTAGTCAGGCGTCGAGCAAGTAGAAAATATCTTGAGTGATAAGATGGATAAAGGAATGGGTTAGAAGAGAAGTGAAGGGGAAGTGATGAAGTTATTGTCAGGTGTCGAGTAATAGGGACGCGAGTGACAGGAGGATTTTGGAGGAACGAGTCAATTTGGATGGAATCTAATGTAGAGCGATGAAGTTCCTCATGAGGAGGAAAGAAGATGATAGATGTTGGGAGTTTTTATAACTATCTGAGAAGAGTTTGGTCAAGCTGGTGGATTCAGATAAGCTTTTGGATAAGCGGAATGTTGTCATAGCGTGATTGAGACTAATGATGAACTTAGAAGGTAGAAGGAAAAAAGGGAACTTTATCGTAGAGCTTTGACATGGTGCGCATGGCTGCGACTAGAGGAAGAAAGCGTGTTATGACATTCAACAATTGCATGTGATTTCAAATCAATTCCCCTTCAGGGCAAGCGCTTTTTCAAGCAAAGGCCTCTAGAGAACTTATTCAACCTGTTTATTTTGTTACTTAAGTGTTTACAACACTCTAGTAAATATCATTGAAGACTTATATTACCTTATTTAAACTTTTTAAAAGTGTAACTTTTTTTATTCCTTTCTGTACATGCCATATTCAATAGAATAGAGTGCAGATATTTGACAAAAATATTCACCCACCATGGGTTCAATTCCTGGACCACTCCATCCGGTGAATTGTGGGTTTCCACAACCTAGTGGGGGAAAGTTTCAGCTGCCTACTATGGCAGAGCCAACTACACATAATGCAAGAAAAACTGAAAAGAAGTAATAATGAGATAAATATAGATACAGTATGACTAATAAATACAAAGAGTTAATGTTACTAAATAGGGGGTATCAAATATGACCAAATCCACGATTATCTAATCAACGGGTTTCACGAAATCCACAATTATGAAACCAGTGGATAAAAATTCCAAATAATGCCATTATTTGCACTAGACATGTCAAGTATCAACAACAAATACCCCAATATAATTACAAAAACCACGATCCTCCACATTTCAACCAATCACAACTCAGGATCCAAACTTGCAATATACAACCCCAATACAATCAATAATCCTCCACGATTCAACCCCAACCAACAATAAATCGTTGCCAATACAACTCCACCCAGTCACAAACCCAAACTTGTTCTTCAGTTTTCCTCAAAATTTGGTAAGTTTAGTCAATTATAAACTTGCTTGCAGAAAAAACATTAATCAATCATTCCCTGATCCCAGAACAATGCCTATCAAAAACACGAATAAATTCATCACCGGAAAAGGAAAAGTGATACCGAAGACGTCAGCAAGCAGGAAGAAACCCATCAAGAAGCGAGCACAACATGTCTCTGACGATGATACAACAGGAAAAACTTCTTCTCACCTAAAGAAGGACGACTTCCTCATAATCATCGACTGGCTCAAAATCCAAAAGAATTACGATTTGTGCTTTGGAACTGGTAAGGCACCAGTGGTTGGAAGGCCAGCCAAAGGGAAGATTAACGGATTTGAGCTTATGGCAATCAATCTGAGAAATCAATCCCCTTCACAAATCAATCTAACGGCCAGTGTCAGCTTGCTACTAGCTCAGAGACAACCTGACTAGAACAAAAATAAACATAAAATAAAAATATAGTATTACTCATTTAATAAAAGGTAATAAATGAATAATAATAAGATAAAGCAACATAAAAAAGCAATATGTAAATAATAAATACATTATCACATAGTAAATTAATAATAAATAGATAAATACAGTAATAAGTATAAAACAATGAATATGTTAATAAATAATAAGATAAGTGGAAATATTAGTTCATAATCTTAAAGAGCGTGTAAAATAACCTAGGGTACTTCAGCCAAATTACCCCAGATAACTTAAAACTTCTAGTAGTAAAACAACTTGAAAGAATATTACCACTAAAGCGCTGAAATAATTATTATACATTAAAATACAGAATAAAAACCATAAATACATATACAAAACCACGAAATAACAATTTATTTAAATAAAAACATAATAAAATAAATACATATAACATTAATAATATAAGTATATAATACTAGTAATATAGTACTATAGTATATATTTATTTATTCTATTACATACTAGGTAAACTAAGGATGATTCAGAGGGACAAAGACCACGAACAAGAGGAAGGAAATAACATGAGAAACTTCTGAAAATAATAATTGAACAACTGTTCAAAATAAATATACTACATCCTTAGTGGGAAATTATTGATTGACAGATCTCTGCAGTCATGCATTCCCAAAGAGCCTGCATGACAGGGATCAAACAAGAAGCTCTTGAAGCGCCCACAGAACAAACAAATACATGTATCTCACATTGTACACAATACAAAACAAATTAAACTCTGACAAATGTGATCAACAGGTACATGTGATATTTAATCAATACATTTTGACATGTAATTAAAACTTTTGATCAACACATCTAACAAACCTTGTCAGAGGTTCAGAAGCGCCTCAAGATGCCATCAAAAGAGCTTAGACAGGCTGTACCCATAGTAGACAGCCTGTACATATGGAAATTTGATTAAACAACTACATGCATTTGTATTAAATCTTAACCCCTTCCTTTTAAATGTCCCCATAGCCAAAAATACATCCTGTGTTTCGCTATCAGGTCTCCAGAAAGGCATTTAAGGAGCCCTTGTTCCCCCTGTATTTTGCCTCATCATGCTTTAACATATATACTACAACCTTTACCCACTTACATAGCTTTACAATTGTTATTCTGTCTGGTAAGGTCCTAGTATCTGTCTCTTAGCCCCTTCTTACTCCCCTGAAATTGCCCAGTGTCCACCCAGCTCTTCCAACACCCTTTCCAAGCGCTTCCAACTGCCCAATTTCCCCCTGGAAGAACCTCAAGTCTGTAAAGGTAAGTTATTACTAGTAAGTAGATAAACCTTTCTCTTGAGATTCTCCCCCCATCTTTTATCTGGGATTTAAAACACCCCTGTTTACAGGCCCCAGTGTGTTCAGGTACCTAAATCCTCTGCTTGCAAGATACCTTTGAGGGATTAAACACCCCTGATTTATCAGGCCCCTCATATTTTTAATTATATTAAATTTATTTAATATAATTAATCATTTTTTACCGCTCATACCTCATATCCTTATTGGTATTACCTCTTATAAATCCTCCCAGAGCTTTATATTGCTCTTTATCTTTTATTTTGCACCTTGTGTAGCTAGAAGGGTTACTCCTTGGCATCACAGAGGCTGACAGCCAGGCAGATGAAAGATTGTTTTAACAGCTAGAAGGACAAGTACAAGAAAACACATACCCAATCCCTCTCCACTGGCTTTGGACTCACCAATGAAGACCGATTGGCAGGAATTATCACCATTGACAAGAAGCTTGACACAATGTGTCCACATTTCCATGCTATGCATCAGCTGATGGGTAAGAAACCGTTTGTGACGCCCTTGTACAAAGTCAATGCTCAAAATGGTGATGAGAGCTCTGACTCTTCTGGTCCCAAGGCCAACAACTTGGACAAAAATGTTGATACAGATGACTCAGATAATGTATCTGCGGATTCCAATAACTCTAGGGCTCCAGTTGTAAGATTGCTCAGTTGTTTCATTGTCTTTTTTGATAATTGCTAATATGTTCAATATTGTTTATATGTGATGAATTAGTCAGCAATCTTGGAACCTTTAGAAACAAATGAGAATAGGTCTGAAGGAGGCAGGGACGGTGAAGAGGTGTGTTTGAATTTCTTTTTATCACTTATGCCATTTCTTCTTCAAACAATTGACCTTGCCACTAAATAATTTAGGAAAGAGTTGGACCAGCCAGTGTTTGTGACAATCCGTCAGATGAAAATGAAGCGGCAATCCTGGTTTGTTATTGGATCAATTAATAACTGTTGTTTGATTGATTAGCTAAAGCCACATTTCTTCCCATGTTTGACATTAGCAAGGAAAGGAAGCAAGTATTTGTCCTAGTGGAAAGGTGAAATCATCTAAGCGCTATTGAAGGGCTGTGGATTCCCTCACTGCCAAAGAAAGGGCCCTTGACACAAGTGATTCAGAGGATTACTGTCCATCTGATGCTCGAGAAGATCCTCAGTCACCCTGCAAGAAGCAGAAAAACAAATCATGCACCACTTTGACACCTAACGACGCTGCATTGGATTCTCCTGCAAGTTCAAGTAAACCGTTGCCAACCCAAACACCCAAGGACAAGCGAAGGGCATCCAAAAGTGCCAATATCAATCCTAAGAGCTGATCAACCTCAGGGCCCAACACACCCAATCCTTTTTCTCAATATGAAGAGTTTGCGTTGAAGAGGGATGAAGGCCAGTTGGAGATGTAATCCTTGTTCCAATTTTATGTAACTGACATGCTTCTTCAACTTATTCTTTATTAGGAAAGTCACAAGTGGCTCGAGACACCCTCAGTTTTGAGATGTTGAAGTTTTAACGACAGGTCAACAACGATAATAAGGGGGTTGAGTTGGAGGAAAGGAAATTCAACCACTCAATTGAACTTGAGGAGAAGAAGTGGGATCATGGAATTAAATTAGAGGAAAAGAAGTGGGAACATGGAATAAAATTAGACGAGAGGAAATTAGACTGGGAAAGGGAGGAGAAGGATAAGGACCGAAGGTTTGAGATGGCCAAGATGGAACGTTTGGCTTGTCAGGAGCACATCGGTAAGAAGTATGACCTGGTGACTCAGTGTGTGGCTCATGGGAAGAGTACAGAAGAGATTGAATGCTTGGCAAATTTATTCAAATAGTCCACCTTTTTTGGCTTTGTTCGCACCCAACAAATCATTTGAAACATTGCATGTTACACATTAGAAAGAAAATAAAAAAAGCAAACTATTGATTATATTTTAAAGAGTTATCTAAAATAGCATCCATATCTCTAATAGTCCAGTTGCTTTTATTTGGATGATTAATATAGTGACCATCTCTAATAAGCTGAATGGCTTTTTGGGTTTTCTTGGGCAGTTGGCAAGATAACCCCATTCGTGTATGTGAAGAGTTGGGAGCAGTTTTCGAGGGAAGAGTCAGGTGAGAATAAGCAGTGGCTTTCCATGCACACTCAACTATACCATCAAATCCTGCATAGTTGATGCCACAAGAATCGTCTGGAAAGACAAATTCACCTCCAGTGACTTGAAGATTATTCTCAACTAGCTTCCCAGTGTGTTTCTCAATGGGAATCCATAGGACAAAGCTGAAGGGTGAAGAATTGGTGTCTTGGTGTGGCGTGTTTTCAAACTGGCCAAGGGTAAACGACAGGTGTGAGGTGAATCCTTTGCGGTGGGCTGAATATTGGGGAGCTAGTCCAGGGGCTTTGAGTCGAATGTGTTGTTTCTGGACCTCACGGAATAGGGGTGTGGATACAGATCGGAAGCACCGGCCAAGAAACTTATCAATTTTTGGAACATCTTTTTGAAGCGCTTCATAACCGTGTCAATCTGTAGCAACTTTGGAAGAAATGCCTGTTATACTGATTTGGGATTGTGCCTTGTAACCTTTTCGCCATCCCAGACTGTACATTTCACCCAAGTATGCTGGTCCGTTGAATTTTGGAATTTTGCCTGCTGGATGAGATGTTGGCTGAGATTTTGGTATTGTTCTTTGAGTTTTGCATCCATGGTTGAGAATGGTCGGAACTTTACCACAGCAATAATGTTCTTACGAGCTCCATTGGCCCAGCAGATAAAGGACTTGTTGAAGAATCGGATGTTGGCATTTGGATTGGGATTTGAGATGTGGACTGGAATATGGGACTGGCCAGAAAAATGTACATTGGCCCTCTGACGGCAAAGAATTTGAGTGGCGGCTTTGTACTTTTTCCGCTTCCTTTGATTTTTACTGAGGTGTCATTGCGGAGCCAGAAAAGAAACTTCTGCTTCATTGAACCCTTTGCTGCCACATATATCTTGTTCTCAATAGTGATCACATTGGCAATAGATTTGACAAATTACGCAAGACTTTGATTCCATCTGAGACTTGTTAGGAGGCACGTGGGGATTTGGATTGGAGTGTTGCTTGCAAGTAGGTGGGCGAGGAGGACAGCTGACTTTGAATTTCTTCAAGGAAAAATTGGATGATTCTGAATGGTGGTCACTGCTTTCATTGTTGGTAGAGCCTGCGTCAGAGAAGGTGCTATCAGAATCCAAATTGTACGTCGAAAAGGAAGGTGACGGCGGGTCTTGGTGGCAAGAATCATCCCCTCCTTGCTCCTCACTAATGTGCTGTGACTGTTCTAGATCAAGAGGAATAGCACATTGCCAATGGATGTTACAGTTCATACTTGATCTTTGAACAGACAGCGGCACATCAGCTTGGATTGGGGTGGGCAAGCGTTCTTGTGGTTGGTTGGGTTCAGCGGCCTCAGATTCCAGGGGTGAAGTGGATGGCCTTTGTTGGGGCCCCGGTGTGGTGATCCATTCCACATCATTACTATAATTTCCAAGACTATTTACCACTAATAAATCACATTCACTTACAAATAAATACTCATAAATCCCAAACCTTACATATTGTCATGAGCCATATCGCAGGCCCGCCCACACCAAAGCCCGCACCGCATGTAAATAGTCTATCACGTACATGTCACAGATAGGCCACTATATAGTCTACCAGGACGAGGATCCACATCCCTTCCTCATCCTGCAATCTACATTATAGGATCCCGAACCCCAGAACCCCCAGAACCCCATTGCCTACCTCTCCCCAGATCAGACCATAACATATTGCAGGATCTAACACTACGGAGACAAAGGCAAGAAACCGACACCCAGAAACCTGAACGAACCCGACAAACAGAAACCGAATCAAACGACTCCGACATCACCCGCACCCAAAAGATGGATGAAGTAGGACAACTACGACGACAGCTTGAGGACATGACTCAAGCTAGAGAAAACGAACGATCCCGCCGAAGAGCGGCCGAAACACAACGGGACCAACAATCCCAACCAACCACCACCACCCCGACCCGCGGACCAAAGATCGCATGTCCCGATAAGTTCGATGGCGAACGCGGAACGAAGGCGGAAACGTTCGCCCGCCAAGTGGCGATTTATACGTCGGTCAACAGCGCCATGTTCCCGGATGACCGGACTAAGCTACTGTTTGCTGCGTCCTACCTTACCGGACCTGCCGCCGTATGGTCCGCTCCATACATAGACCTAGTCACAGAAGGAGCGGAATTTTCGTACGCCGGGTGGACGAAGGACTTTGGAGCGATGTATTTTGACTCCGAAAAGAAAGGAAAGGCGGAACGAGCGCTACGAGCACTACGACAGACAAAGACAGTGGCCGACTACACCCACGCATTCCTCACCCACGCCACCGCCACCGGATGGGAGGTCCCGACCCTCATCAGCCAATACCGACAGGGATTAAAACGGGACATCCGGACGGCACTAGTATTGGCCCGCACCACCTTCGCCACCGTCAACGAGGCAGCGAGTTTAGCGATGGAGCTCGACTCCGAAATGCACGGAGCAGAGACAACCGCTGGATTTGCGAAGACCCAACCGGATCCCGACGCCATGGACACATCGGCAATCAACGGCCGACTGTCCGACAACGAGAAGTCCCGCATGATGCGAGAGGGACTTTGCTTCCGCTGCGGGACAAGGGGACACATATCCCGAGAGTGCCCGAACAAGAAGGGGAAAGGACGGACACCCGCATCAGTCTCAGCACTTGAGGACCAGATCCGACAGCTGGCCGACGGATTGGCGACGCTTAAAGCGGAAGGACAGACGGATAAGGCGGGCAAGGGGCGGGCTGACAAGTCAAAAAATGGAGACGCTCGGGAATGAAGGTTGTGCCCTTCCCGAGCGTAGCGGAGTTGTCATGTAGTATTGGTGCTAGTCAGACATTACATGTAAATGAAATTGATCCCCGATGTTTCCTTTCATGCACCATCACAACTCCCAGAGACACGCCCCAAAACCCCTATCCTCCCCTATCATTTCTCATAGACTCCGGAGCGACCCACGACGTTCTGAGTGAATCGTATGCATCCCGATGGGGACTGCTTGAGGCCGCTTTGGCCTCGGGACGGACCGTCTTTGGATTTGACGGGTCCGCAAGCAGAGCAACCCATGAGATTGACCTCACCTTGAACAACGAACCCCACCCGTCCCGATTCATCATCACACGACTGAAAGACTCGTACGATGGGATCCTAGGGATGCCCTGGATCCGCCGATACGGACACCGAATTGATTGGACAAACCGTACCCTATGGACCCCCGACATTGCGACCGCTTCGGCGGTTTCGTCTATTCCGAAAAACACCCCAACTGGAGAGTCGGGGAAAGCTAGGAAAATTGACGAGGGGGTGTGTGTTTTGAACACGATTGCGCCCCCGCAATGTGAGTCCGATATCCCAAACCCTTCCATGTTTCCTGAAACGGCTGGCAAGCTTGTACACCCTGTAGATAGCCCTCCGAACCCCGTATGGAACCCCGAGACCCGACACCCCGTCCACGTAACCGATGAAACCGTACCCGACAAAACCATTGCTACTGCCGAAGCAGTATCGTCCTATCCGCCAACATCCCCGCAGAAGGTCGAAAGGCCCATGGGGAAAGCTAGGATTAGTGACGAGGGGGTGTGTGCTTACAGCACAATAACACCCCCGCAATGTGAGTTTGACAACCCCCCACCCCATACTTTACTGCCCGAAACAGCTGGCAAGCTTGTACGCCTTGTAGATAGACTCGCAAGCCCCGCCAGGAACCCCAATACTCGACACTCTGACCAGGTACCCGATGAAATTATTGCTACTGCCAAGGCAGTATCGTCCTCTCCGCCAACATCCCCGCATACGGTCTATAGGCCCATGGGGAAAGCTAGGATTAGTGACGAGGGGGTGTGTGCTGTTAGCACAATAACACCCCCGCAATGTGAGTCTGATAGATCTCCCCCGCTTTTAAATCCCGAAACAGCTGGCAAGCCTCTTTCCCCCCTAGGACATACCCCTGCAGTGATCAGCACGGCCAAAACATCGTGGTCGACATCGGCCCGATTGGCAGCAAAAGGGAAAGCCACGACTGCGGAGCGGACCGCGGAAGAACTAGTACCGCGGTACTACCACCGACACCTTGACATGTTCCGGAAATCAAGCGCCATGCGACTTCCCCCGCGAAGAAAGTATGACTTCCGCGTAGATCTGATCCCAGGAGCCACCCCACAGGCCGGAAGAATCATCCCACTATCCCCAGCAGAGAATCAGGCACTCGATATTATGATTGACGAAGGACTGACCAGCGGGACTATCCGGAGGACCACATCCCCGTGGGCGGCACCAGTACTTTTCACCGGGAAGAAAGACGGAAATCTACGGCCCTGTTTTGACTACAGGAGACTGAACGCGGTAACGGTGAAGAACAAGTACCCGCTCCCACTGACGATGGACCTGGTTGACAGCCTTTTGGATGCGGACACATTCACGAAGCTTGACCTCCGCAACGCATATGGAAACCTCAGAGTTGCGGAAGGCGACGAAGATAAGCTGGCTTTCATCTGCAGGGCAGGTCAATTTGCCCCGCTTACCATGCCCTTCGGTCCCACGGGAGCGCCAGGATACTTCCAATACTTCATGCAAGACATCCTCCTCGGACGAATTGGGAAAGACGCCGCTGCCTACCTAGATGACATTATGATCTACACGCGGAAAGGGTCGGACCATGCGGAAGCGGTGGACAGTATCCTGGACACACTGAGCAAACACCAATTGTGGTTGAAACCCGAAAAGTGCGAGTTTTCGAGGCCAGAAGTAGAATACCTCGGACTGTTGATATCATGCAATCGGATTAGAATGGACCCCGCAAAAGTACGAGCAGTAACCGACTGGCCCGCACCAAAGAACGTCACCGAACTCCAGCGGTTCATCGGATTCGCCAATTTTTACCGACGATTCATCGACCACTTCTCAGGAAAGACTAGACCACTCCATAACCTGACAAGAGTAGAAACCCCATTCGTGTGGGACGTCAAGTGCAACTCCGCATTTGAATCCCTCAAATCCGCCTTCACATCCGCTCCGATCCTGAAAATTGCAGACCCGTACAAACCGTTTGTCCTCGAATGTGATTGCTCCGACTTCGCGCTTGGCGCAGTGTTGTCGCAGGTCTGCACCAAGGATGAGGAACTTCACCCCGTAGCTTACCTGTCCCGATCGCTAGTACAGGCGGAACGCAACTATGAAATTTTCGACAAAGAGTTGCTTGCTATTGTGGCTGCCTTCAAAGAATGGCGGCAATACCTGGAAGGGAACCCGCACCGACTGACGGCAATCGTGTACACCGATCACCGTAACTTGGAAAGCTTTATGACGACCAAGCAGCTCACCAGAAGACAGGCAAGATGGGCAGAAACCATGGGATGTTTCGACTTTGAGATCATATTCCGACCAGGACGCCAATCGATGAAACCAGACGCCCTATCCCGCAGACCGGACCTCGCCCCCGCACCAGGAGAAAAGCTGACTTTTGGTCAACTTTTGAAACCAGGTAACATCACGGAGCGGACGTTCGGAGAAGTTGCGGAAGGAGCGGAATTGGACAGCTGGTTTTTGGAAGAATCGATCGAGATGGAAGACGGGGAACATTGGTTTGAGGTCGACGTGATGGGGACTGATTTGGAAGACACGGGAACGGACGATCTATCATTATCTGACGCTGAGATCATTGCCAGGATTAGAGAACTGACCCCGCTTGACCCAAAATTGACTGCGTGGATTAAGTTGTTACAGAAACCAACAGGGGACCACAACAGGTATGCAGAAGCCGACGGGGTACTCTATGACAAGGGACGGATGGTAGTACCAGCGGACTCGGAATTGCGGTCGATAATCCTCAAAAGCCGACATGACACCAAGTCCGCAGGACACCCAGGCAGATCCCGCACATTAGCATTGGTACGAAGAAGTTTTGTGTGGAACGGAATGAAGAGGTTTATTAACCAGTACGTAGACGGCTGTGATTCATGCCAAAGAGTCAAATCTAGCACCCAACGGCCGTTTGGAACATTGGAACCCCTCCCGATCCCCGCAGGCCCATGGACAGACATTAGCTATGATTTGATCACTGATCTCCCTGAATCCCGCTTGAGTGACAGCATACTAACAGTAGTAGACCGACTGACCAAGATGGCCCACTTCATCCCATGCAAGAAAACCATGAATGCGGAACAACTAGCGGAACTGATGGCGGAACATGTATGGAAACTCCACGGAACCCCCAAGACAATTGTCTCGGACCGAGGAAGTATTTTCATATCCCAAATCACACGTGAATTGAGCTCCCGTATGGGTATTAGACTACAGCCATCCACAGCGTACCACCCGAGAACAGACGGACAATCCGAAATAGCCAACAAAGCAGTCGAGCAATACCTGCGGCACTTTGTTTGCTATCGACAGGACGACTGGGCCCCGCTCCTCCCGATGGCCGAATTTGCTTACAACAATAACGACCACACGTCGACAGGAGTTTCCCCATTCAAGGCCAACTACGGATTCAACCCGGCATACAGCGGAACCCCCTCATCGGAACAATGCATCCCCGCAGTAGAAGACCGACTCCGCCGACTTGCGGAAATCCAAGGGGAACTCAAGCACTGTTTGGAGGAGGCACAAGAAACAATGAAGGACCAATTTGACAGGAAGACAAGGGGAACACCGGAATGGGAGGTAGGAGACGAAGTATGGCTGGACGGACGCAACATCTCGACAACCCGCCCTAGCCCAAAATTAGATCATAGATGGCTGGGACCTTTCTCTATCTGTAATAGAATCTCAAAATCCGCGTATAAGCTAACACTCCCAATGTCTATGCGGGGGGTACACCCAGTATTTCACGTGTCAATACTCCGCAAACACAGACCCGACGAAATTACGGAACGACGGAAGGAGGACCCGGAACCAATTACAACGGACGGCGGGGACGAGTGGGAAGTTGAAGAGGTACTGGACGGTAGAAGGCGAAACGGGAAGACCCAATACCTGGTAAGCTGGAAGGGATTCGGAACAGAAGAGAACTCATGGGAACCGACGGAAAACTTGAAAAATTGCGGGGAATTAGTAGCGGAATTCAACTCAAGATTTCCGGACGCAACAACTACTCATCGGCGGACGCGGAGAAGGAAGTGAGGGATGGGATTGATAAGAGGTGGAATTTTTTTTCGGTTTTATTATTTCTATTGGAAAACGAGTGGAGGAGTATTCATTAAAGGGGGGATAATGTCATGAGCCATATCGCAGGCCCGCCCACACCAAAGCCCGCACCGCATGTAAATAGTCTATCACGTACATGTCACAGATAGGCCACTATATAGTCTACCAGGACGAGGATCCACATCCCTTCCTCATCCTGCAATCTACATTATAGGATCCCGAACCCCAGAACCCCCAGAACCCCATTGCCTACCTCTCCCCAGATCAGACCATAACACATATATTCACTGTTATCATTTCATAATCAGATTCTACACCCCATTTTAACCCTAGTCACCCACTACAACTACCCCCAAATTCCTCATAGTTCAAGAGTTACAGGCAAACTCAGAATAATACAAGCAAATTATAGTATAAAGCAAGGTATAGAATACAATAAGTACATATTATAATTAGATATATTTTCACAAACAAAATACATAATAAATATTACACATTATATACTACATAACATATTACATCATATACATAAGCTCTACCTTTCCACTACTCATCTGTCACTGGCATGACCATTTCATATGTGTCACTGTCTATTCTACTTCATCTGTCATATTTTCCTTTCCCACCAGCTACATGTCATAGCCTGGTTGTTTCCTTTCTCTAGCCTGATGGCTCATCTTCTCTCTCAGATATATAAGGACACCTGTTCCTCCCTCTTGTTCCCTTAGGGACCCCCTGACTTACTATATGGACCCCCTGACTTACTATATGGACCCCCTGACTTACTATATGGACCCCCTGACTTACTAATGGACCCCCAGACTTACTAAATTACCCCCTACATATACCAACATTACAGATCCCATATAATTAGTATACATAACTTAGTAGAGTTACCATCACCCTTATAAAATATATAAATATAAATACCAGCTTAAACCTCAATATAAGAAGATTGCCCCCTCTCTTGCTTGCCCATCTTGACTCCAGAGATATAAAAAACCCTTGCCCCACATTACAATTATATTACATATACTTTGTACAACTCATCCCCCCTTTTTATCCATTCCTCTCACCTGGTGTGTGTAGTAAGTAAGTTCATCAGTACTAGTCTTCTAAGAATAGATAGAAATTAGCCACACCTTTATTTTATTCTTAGTGTTACACTCATCCCCATAGCATTAGTCAGGAAGGCAGCTTTACCCCAGAACCCTTGGTATAACTTACATTAATACTAGTGTAGTCATCCATTTCCCTTCCAAGCTCTATTCTGTCCCTTGAGTAGTTCCACACCGGTTCGGCCACAGCTCCCATGAAACGATGCAATGCAAGGATGATAGTGATCTCAAGGCCTGAGCTCAAGGGAATAAGTAGTCTCCTTGAGAAGGAGAGATAAATAGGGGAGACTCACCTCGTGGATGTTGGAAAACGGCTGATGAAGAATTGGAAACTATGTTTGCATTGGCATCACTAGACGTCTCCATGGAAGAAGGGGGGGCTGAGCCAACGACTGCGTTGCCTGCGCATTCAGGAACGGAGAGGTCTGATTGGTCAACGTAGGAATCGTAGCCGAGCTCCACGACAGTAACATCTCCTGCAGTTGCAGGTTGCTTAGAAGCGGCTGTTTGGCGAGAGGACGACCTGTCCAAAGTATCTGGGTGAGACCATTTGTGTGTGTTGCCGGGGCGCCAAGAGGAATTGATGGAAGCATGGCGATTAGCTATGTGTTGAGAGAGAACGCAAGCAGTGTTCTCTGTTTGAAGCGCAAAACACGACCTAAAAGCCATCTGATACCTCACAACGAGTCCATTGTGATCTTCCAAACTGACAGGACCGGAGAGCTGTGAGGAAAATGTGGCTTTCAAGTTCGGATTTGTTTGAAGCTCAGACACAAGTGATTTGCCATCTTCTCTAGTCAGAACCGCAAATTGGGCACCAGAGATGAAGTTGGAGAGGGATGCTTTATCGGTTGAATTCTTTGGAGACCGACACATGTCAATTTGGCTGCTTGAGCAGTATGTTAGCGGCGACCACACACCATGTAAAATAAAATACAAGATGCCCCGTTGGCAACAACATTATCAACCTTTTCTGCATAAGTGCATCCACTGACAAAATGATAGATCAGATAATGAGTCAGTCGGTTTAAGGGAAATGCAATGCGAGAAGAGCGGTGGACTTTTACCCTCTGCAAATTACAACTACGTCATTGCTTAAAGAAGGAGTGCTTGACGGAAGAGTGAGGCAGGCATCATTCTGACTGTTCAATGTGGCCGAAGTAGCGTAGATAGGCAAATATTTCCCGTTGAAAACTCCATCACCATGATAAGGAATGTTTCTGCCAGAGGAAGTGCGCAGCTGGAATACAATCTGCTTTGTGGATTTGACTGATCCAATTGCGATGTAGTTAGTTGCGGCGGCTAGTGTTTCAGCGTAAAACAGCCCTTCCTTTCAGACATTGAGCAAAGTAAGACGGTAAGTATCAAAACTCAATTGGAAGAAACAGAAGATCATCATTACTTTGCCTTCTTTCCCAGCTACACCTAGAAAGTTGGTCAAAGAATTGTTCTGGATTTTGAGCAAGCTTCATATTAGAGAAGACATAACAATTGTGACAGGATCCTGGGTAGCCTGCAAGGTACGATATGAACTTTTTGTTTATGTCACAAACAAGAGTGACCAAAATAGAGTAACTGTTTGGAAAGCAACCAATAAATCAGCTAAGAATCTGTAAAATAGTGGAACCAATGCAAACAATCCAACCATTTTTTTTATCCCAGTAGTGGTTACCATCCACCCAAGGCTTTTGACTCAGTGGAATGGTTGTTCCATCAACAAAGCCAACACATCCAGGGAAGCCTTCATCTTGCATGACCTGAGATGATTCCATACTTTCTTCTTGAGTTGGCCAAGATACCAAGTGTGATCGCATTTGATAAAGAATCTTGATCACCCGACAAGTGTAAAGGTTGATCGTTCCATAGCCAACTTGGAAGAGATTCTTGAGTCTGAACACAGCAGCACCGTTTCCGTTTGATCCAAGACGGCACATAGCAATAGCGAGTTGGACTGATGGGTCTTGTTGAGGATTCTGAGAGGAGTTGTGAAAGATTGGATTTGACTCAATCAGTTGAAGAAGATTGAGGAAAAATGGGAAAGACATTTGAAAAAGCTGGAGGAAGCATGATTGAGGAAGCTCTTGAATGATTGAAAGGTCATATTGAGGATAGAATAATGCAGTGGTGCCTCTGGCATTGAGGTATTGTTTCTGGAGTTTTGATTGAAAATAACAGTAGAAATCTTCAAGACCTGAGTCTTTGTTATCTGAGTCAAAAATCAATACTGTTGCAGCAGAGTTGGCCGCTTGAAATAGTTGCTTGTGTTGAGAGGGTGGTTGTTGCATGATTGGTTGAGGTGAGGTGTGATGTTTGCTTGGTTTTACAAGAGGACATGGATTGAACGGTGAAGCGTGAGCTGATGTGAGATGTGATTTAATTGGGTTATTTTGGAAATGAAGGATTTGGATGGAAAACCAGGGTTTTTCATTTTCAAAATCTGTTCGGTTTTTAGCTACCCCTTTTTGAAAACCGTTGATTAGAAATTGTGGATTTGGCGATTTCTAATCAACGGGTTTTAATGGTGGATTTGGCGATTTCTAATCAACGGGTTTTAATGGTGGATTTGGTCATATTTGATACCCCCTAATTAACAAACAAATTTGATACTTTGATTACAAATCAAGTAATAAAAGAAATAATAGGGGGTATCAAATATGACCAAATCCACAATTAAAACCAGTAAATTAGGTTTTTCCACAAAATTTCACTTTTGAGAATTCTGAATCATTTCATATACATCTCAATGGTTTTTAAAAATGGTTGATTTTCAAAACCAGTTGATTAGATAATTGTGGATTTGGTCATATTTGAAACCCCCTAATATTATTGAATATAAAGAATCTAAGCATAAATTAACCTAGGGTACCTCACTCGTAAGTACCCTTGATTTCTGCTCCTTCATTAATTAATCTGATATCAAAGATTTACCATAGAAGCATCCAGAGGGCCTCAGGACTTAGAAAAAACTGCCTTCCTCTAGTTTTGGAAACGTGAAACAATTATAAGAAAAAGATCTGAGTGTTTCATAATTATCTTCTATGAAACACTCCAAAATATTCCAGAAAGTACCAAATCTCTGTGTGTCATAATATATGAAACAAAATTGCCAATTATCCAAAAGAATCTGGATGAAACACATGAAAATTTGATGAAACACAGAAAAACTTCAAATTACACTGAATTTTGGTTATTCACCCACAATTCAGCCAAATACAGCTAGAATACAACCACAAACTGGCCAACAAAGTTTTGTAAACCACAATTCGGCCATTAAATGAAAAACTGGGTGCTCCCTGGTACCAAAAGGTATTTAAGCAGCTCCATTTCCCCCAAGAAAGCATTCCCCAGGTTATGACACATTACTTTACTTAGCTTACCCACTTTCAACAAAGCATTGCCACCAGCCTCTTGCCTGGTAAGTACCTTAAGTTAATACATAATCCCCTTTAAAAATCCCCTCAAAATCTCCCCAGAAAGTTGAATAAATTAATAACAGTAAGTTATAACCATTTCTCTGTCTGTGGTGCTTTTTCCCTTCCTTTCGACATACCTGGGATCTAAACAACCCCTGATTTATCAGACCCCAGTTTTATAAGGTTATTTAAATCCTCTGCTTTTTGCAAGATACCTTAGAGGGATCTAAACAACCCCTGGTTTATCAGTCCCCTCTTCTATTTTTATTTTGATTAATTTTTACTTAAAAAATTAATAAAACAACAACAAAAAACATAAAAAATAATAAGTTTTTACACACAAAATCCTCTGAAATTATTTTAGAAACATTTTTATAAATATTTCCTCAAAAATACATATCTTTGCAGTGTGTGTAGCTAGAAGATTTTTCATCTTGGCATCACCTAGGCTGATAGAAAGGGAATCGGGAATTCAAGGAACCTTTAACCCTTTGAGCTTCCATCTCAAGTGTCTCAAAGCTCAAGCTTTTAAGCTTGAAGCTTGAAGTTCATCTTCTTCTAACTTAAAGCCTTGAACTTCAAAGTTTGAAGCAGAGGCACATCCTCCTGTTGAGGGACAGGGATTTCTTCCCCCATCAGTCCATGTAGTGCTTTGGGATGTAGCACCTCTTACCCGGGGGTTACTTTCATACAATGGGTATGAAATTTAGATAATCTCAAAGATAACAGACCATTCAATCTGTTGTTGTAGAGTTTTCAGATTCAAGCTCAGCTTTGGTGGTTGGAGATTTTGAAGCATAACACTTTCAATAAACCAGTGGAAACAACTTTGCTTGGAGTCATAATTGGAAAAAGTACCAGAGGTTATCCAGACTATCAGAAGAATGGCTCAAAACATTTTATCATTTTATCATTTGTGTTTCCACATTGCTCCAGTACAATGCATATGCATAGAATGGGATTCAGCAAGTGCTAAACCAGACTCTATTCTCCAGGAATAGCCACATCAGAATACAACAAGGAGAAACAACCAGATCAGAAAAGCAGATCATTACCAGGTTAGTAAATCCAGCAGCCTCAGTAGATGCTACAACAAAACTTTCAGCCCTAGAGATACTCCAGATTTTCCTAAGAACTAACTTAAATGTAAATTATAATAAAAATTCTGTAGCACTAATAGAAATAATAAGATATCATAAAATATTATTAGATCAAACAACTCAGAAAGTAACATGAAGTGGTTCAGCTCACTCAAACCACCACTAATATCTTACTCCTTCTAGTACTTTATCATATGATAAAGATACTGTAAGAAAAGGGAATAACAAGTATAAATTATGGATTAAAAATTATTGTCATAAAAGCTGAGAGGCAATAAATGTATTTGAATTAATATAAGAATAATGCAATTATGCTCATACGAAAGAAATTACCTAATTGCGTGGTAATTTCCCAGTATTGTTCTATTAAATGAATTGGCCCATGATGTGATTGGTTATACACACATGTCATGAGGTCATGGGGACATAGAAAATACTGTGCTCAATTCAATACAATTCCCATTGCATCATAGTGCATTTGAATAGTAATAGATTAGAGCATAATATACAACAACATTCTTGAACCTTCCCCTGAAGACCTCTAGAATATACAAGGAGGCCATTTCCTGGTTTAGGATTGGATCCTCAGCACATTAACCCAGTACCACATTAGTAAGTAGCCTGAATATTCTCCTCCTACTTTTAGAGTAGCTTTATCCCTTTATTATCCAACCCACCTTATTTACTGGAATAATTATCAAGCTACCTTAGAACCTCCCTATCTTAGACCTTGAAATATTCCTTAAAAAGCAGTTGCTGCAAGACTACCACCTCTGACAGTAGCCAATCAGCTCAAGTGCTTGCCAGCTACTTAGTAAAAATTTCCATTGTTACATATCTCTCAAAAAGACAGAAAGATAGCCAAACCTATATGGTTAGTTTTTAGTCATCTCATGATTGACTAATTATTAAATCAAATGAGACAATTAAAAAAGAGTTTAGGTTATCCTCTGTGCATAGTTTGGACACTATAGAGACAACATGACAACAAACTGTACTCTACTCCACTTATTTTGGCTTGTAAAGTAATGAATAAAAAGATTACACTTTAAAAAGTGTCATAAATATAAACAATATTACTTTGGTGTTTTGTTAAAAACACTAAGTATAAACAATAACAGGTTACTACCCGGCTGCCAGACTTCTGTTATGGGAATTGATATCCTCAGAAGGGCTAACCAGACTTTGACACGGTTCTTCCAATTAAATTAAGGGGTGTTAATTTAATTGGGGGGGATTTGAAGAACTCTAACTATAAGAGATAGTTATAAGTAAAAAAGGCCAGTCCTCCCAGCTTACAGGAGAAGGTGAGCGCCTTTATAGCTTATAATAAATTATCTAAGTATAGCTAAAGTTGATGGGGAGAAGATGTCTTCAATTTGGTGAAGAAACCTCCTCCTTAAATAATAAATATATTTGGATTAATCCCTCTGTGATTTATTTGACAGTGGGGATTGGGGGAAATTTGCCAGGTGAATATGATCAGCCTGTTTGTGGTAAGAAGTGAAACATGGTGTCATTTTTAATTAAAATGATGCCATAGTTATTTCACATTAAAATAATTTAATGTTTATTTCACTCTAATTAAACTAAATGATTATTTAATACATGTACATATAAATTCCTTTGGGGTTAGTGCTTGAAAAAGCGCTTGCCCTGGAGAGCCAACCAGGTGGGAATTGATTTATAAGTCTTTATTACATATTTAATATATTTTACATAAAGATTTACCTTAATTTATGTGTAATTTTATACTATATATTACTATGGGTTAATCTTGGATCTTCCAGCATTTTCAAGAAGAAAACTATGCCAATAAATGGTTCTTTATCCATTCATTGCATGTTTGAAAATTAATATCCCAAGGATTTTCATGAATTAAATTATAACGTATTTTTGGTAGAAAACAGATATAATTTAAATAAAGGGTTTGTATTGAATGTGGTCATGAGTGTGGTGTGAACTCAGGTCCTTCTGTTTACATCAGATATCTCTAAGCCAGTCTGTAACTGTTATACTATTATACAATTTGATAAGATGTTTAAGTCTAATTTCACTCATGTTGAGAATGTCAATGTGAATAAAAATAAAGAATAAAGAATAATTATAATTATTCAAACTTGCAGTTTCAAGTATTACATGTTACATACTACATGTAATGTCTTGGTGGCTGAAATTCATACACATAGCTGACGGCTGACCCCCCCCTGTTGACTATAAAATGAGCTTCATTTGGCCTTAAAATTTAGGATTATTTTGTTATGTTGTTTTCTAATTTATTTTTATTGAAATGCCTTGGATGTCAAATGATGGATCTTGGGACAATACTGTTTTGGGGACCTGATTTGAATCATCAGAGTCATTAAAATACTAATTTAAAAGCATCAAAGCCTCAAAAAAAGACATTTTGTGCAAGGGAAAAACTTTCACCATTCCCACATCCTTTTCTTTGCCCAACCACCTCACACCAACTATTGGTAAAAAGAGAGGGTATGTAATCCATCCAGAAAATTCTGTTCAGATTTTTCCACTGGCTCTAAAACTTTTGTCCAAGTTGGATTTCTCTGCTAACAGCTTTAATCAAGCAGGATTTTACCTGTTGAAGCCATAAAAACAGCTTTTATGCAGCCGCCATGTTAGCTGGTGAAACTCACAGTTAGCGGGCCAAATCAATCCACTATTTAAGCATAGTGTAGCTGGAAAAAAATCAGCCAACAGCTAAAATTCTTCTAACAGCTAACAGTTAGTGTAGCATAGCATATATCTAATGCCACTACGCTAATGGAAACTTGTCATGTGTTAGCAGCAAAACAATTACGCTACTTGTTAGTGTAGCGGTTATTTTCCAAAGCTAACACTACCAACAATTAGGCTGCAAAATTTCTTGCTGCACTAACTTTTAGTTTACCACGGTGCAGCGTCAGCTAACACTACAAATTTTCTGGCAAAAAAAGTAACTGCTACACTAACAGTTAGTGGTCAAATAGTGTAGTGTAGTGTAGTGGCCCACTGTTGCTATCAGTTAGTGGTCAAATAGTGTAGTGTAGCATAGCGGCCCTACTGCTATTGATGAGTAAATAAGATGTGTCAAAGATTAATGATGGAGTATGTACTCAAGGTTAGAGTTACAAATGTGACCAAAGATGATAAGTGAGATGAGAGACATATAATGATTAAGATGAGCTATAGAATGAAATGCACATGATGATCAAAGATGAGTTGTAATATGAAATGTCTTTGAGTTGGAGGATGAGCTGTCAGATGAAATGTCATGAGTTTGAGGATGATAATTTCTAGGTGGGAGGGTTTAGTGCAAGGCTGTTGGAAATGGTTAAGAACCAAGCTGAAAGTAAAGGTTCATTTGAGCTGATCCAGAAAAGGGTTATTGGATTTCTTGAAGCTGAGTTGAGTCACCAGAAATGGTAGTCCCTAGAATTGAGAGCTGATTAAGGTAATTGTCAAAAATGGAGTTCAAATGTCCACCTTGGTTAGGTGTCACACAATTAGTCATTGAAATGTTTGAAGCTGAGGTGCATTCAAAGTCCAATGGAAATGTAAATGACTGTGCTGTGGTTGGCTGAGCCCATAGAGTTGCAGTGTGACAAATTATATCAGATGGAAAAGTCTGACATTATATCACTATGCAAAAACTCAAGAAACTGCAGGCAGTTGATGTGCAAACTCACAAATTTACCTTTGTAATTTTACATGTCAACTGCCTGCACCAGGAAACATCTATGGTCACTGTCTTCAAGTGATGTGCAAAATTATCAAGGCACCTTTATACTTTGCTACATCACTTGTAGACAACTGACAACAGATTTTTCCTGGCGTTGTCAGACTGACCTGATATAATGTCAGTTTTTTCCCCCATGTAATACCAAATCCAAACACCTGAAACATTTGTGCTGGCAGTTTTAGTGTTGGCTTTGTGGCTAACGTATCATTCACATTGTGCTATTTACATTGGGTGCCCAAAAACAATTACCATCCCCTGAAGCTTCACGTTTGACTCTGATTAACCATTCACCACCAATTTAGACATCTTCATTCAACTCATCTTCCCACGCAGACTTGATCTTCACAGATGTGTCTCCAGATGGGACCAAGTTGTACGGCCAACACACCACATCATGCACTAATACTTGACATCATCATCACTCACATGTGATCTGAACGTGTCTGTCAGGGATCCATAACAGCCCTTGGGATAGATCATGTAGCATGGGTAGACCTAGCCACATACTGCAAGAAGACGCCAGCAAGCAGGATCAAAAAAACATATCCAATAACTAAGCTTGCTTGATACCGACAGGAGCAGGAATTCGATGATACAGTAGAAGATTCCACAGAAATTTCAGAGTTGATTTTCATACCCAACGTCCTATCACGGCATGATAGGCTTTGGAACAAGAAGAAATAAGAGGGATATAGGCTGGCTTGTCCAAAAACGATAATCGTCGATCCCTATTGGTTACTCCCCAGATAGGCCAAAGGGAAAGTGTTCTGTGAAGCTCAATAACTTAGGTTGTTGTAGTCATAAGACTTAGAAATGAAATAGAATATAGAACAGTTAAATGGGGTTTTCTTATCAGTTGTCAATCCATTCATCCAAGGGTGATATAGATAGACAAATACACGAACTGTTCATCATCCACCGTTGTAAATAGCTCGCCTTCATGAATCAGCTGTGCTGTTTCGTCACTATTTGCCTCAGAATATACAGACAATTTGATCAGGATCAGCATGCCAAAAGAGGGCGCCAATCTCGGAGTACTCACATCACGTCCTGCACGTTGAGATGGCATTCCCTAGCAATCTCGTGGATGTTTATACCCTCATCAGGAGGCTGAATACTTGCGAAATACTCCATGATCTTATTCTGTTTAGCAGTCCTGTTGGGATTTCTAGGCTGAACGATCTTTCCATGACTAGCGTTGTTAGTCGATTGGTCGATGTTCATTTTATCACCAGCGCCCTATGGGATAGCGGTAGTAAGGGTATTGGTGACAGGAACGGCAATCGATAGCTCGAGTAAAACAGTTAGTTAGCAAATACACACCGTTGATCCGCTTTCGTAAGCTAGTGTGACCCGGACTGCATCAAGAAGACGATAGTTGATTTCGTTGAAATCGGTGATTTTCTCTAAACGAAGTCCGGCGATGTTCTTCTTATTATTGAAGAGCTTCGCTGACCCGATGACTCGCACCCAATCGCGAATTCTACCGTTTAAGTGTTGAGGATTGTTGTAATACAAGGTATCGAAAGAACAAAACGAAACAAAGCCGGTCAGAACGAAGTGTAATGTATCAGGAGCCTCGGATTGACGAAACTGAATGCCTGTCTCAGCCTCGAATCCCTCACTTTCTCCATCACTCGAATCGATCCACTTTCGAACCTCGATCCCACCAGTTCCATCTTCAACTTGCAAGAGAACATTGGTCGCGTTTCTAACGATATCGCGAACCACCCCACAAAACGAAACCTGGGCGTTAAGGAATCCGATAGGAAATTAGTTTTTATATGGTTGATCAGTTGGAAAGGATGAGAAGCCGGATGCCTAAAGAGCCGGGAAACGGACATTGGTTACATCGATATCTTGGATGGAAATTGCCGAGTCAGTGTTTGATGCTTCGGCATCCAGCACTTGTTTAATGGTCACCGGCCTCAGGGCCTGTTCCACACGACGTGTCCCACCGGGCGTATTATTGTTTTGGGAGCCTAGGCGTATGAAGAGATATCAAATTCCTAGAAGTTAGCCCCAAGACATACGCGTAAATCTGGAACTGTTCGCTCGTTCACCTTGCATGAAACCGCCTCCACCACCGTATTCATCACCATCTGCAAAGCGCGAGGCATAGGTTGCCATCGTTCCTGTTCAGGTATGGCTCGGTAGAATCTGGTAGATTGTATTAATCCTCTCTTTCCCCGGCTTGGCCCGAGATGAAGAGAGGTAGACGTGCTGCGGCGAGTCCGGGAGATGTATGTGACATCTATGTCACAACTCTCGCCGTAGACGCCACTACACTATGTACACTGGTGTATGACAGGACAACAAAACATAAAAAAATAAAGAAAGGAAGAAAATATATACATATATATATATATATATATAACAAAAAGTAAAAGAAGTAAAGAAACTAAACTTGTCCCAACACTTTTGAGCATAACCTGTAAAATAGGTCTGGACCCAAACTTTTAGTGAAGATGTCAGCGAGCTGATCTTTAGTACCTACCCAATGTAAAACTGTCTTTTTCTGAAGTAACGCCTCATTTGTGATGTAGAAGTCTTGATCTGAATGTCTTGTCCTTTTGTTAGATGCATCGACAGTTGAAACACGGATTGCGGATTGGTTATCACAATGTAAATGACCAATAAAATCTCTTCTCAGCACATCTTTTAGTAGATGTCTTACCCATAACGTCTGTCTGGTAGCTACCCTAGCGCCATGTACTCCGCATGGCAAGTCAACAATGCCACCAACATTTGCCGTCGTGCAACCCACAGGACCGGACAATTCAGGAAAGACACAAGTACCCCATACAAAGACCTAGAGAATTTGCCGCCCCAAGACGCATTGCAAAATGTCTTGAGTGGCTTGTTGTCCAACGTCGGAAACAAACAGAGTGATCTCTCCACGGTGTTAGCAATATATCCCAGCAAATGTGTCAAACCTTTCCGGTGAACAGGACCCAGCTTTGCAGAGAAATGCGCCAAATAGTTAACTGCGAATGCAATATCTGGCCCCGTTCCTACGGCCAGATAGCTTAAACTTCCAATGACAGACAGGTACTTCCCAGACATTTTTGGGTCGCCGCCTGGATCCGTAACACCGTTGTAGTTGGGTGGCAGGGGAGTTTTTGACGTCGTAGACCCATCCCACTCTTCAGACAGGAGATTCTTGATCAGCTCATTCTGAGACAGAATAAACCCACAAGCAGTTCGCTTAACGTCCAGCCCTACAATGGTGGAGAGTTTAGGAGACCATTTGATTTTAAGCATTCCTTTTAGATCTGATTTGAGCCGGCGCAATAGATCTTCACTTGACGAAGTCACTACACTGTCATCTACGTGTAGCCAGATCACTCCAACCTCTGAAGGATGTCGCAGGACATATAGAGAGTTGTCGTACTGAGAAGGTATGTACCCCAAATCTCCCAGAACTTGACGTAGGTGTAGCCACCAGCACCGCGCTGCTTGCCTTGTGCCATAAAGGGCTTTCTTTAACAAGAGCGCGTGACCATGAGGTACATTCATTCCTTCTGGTGGATCCACCCAGATCTCTTTGTCAATCAGTGAATTTAAGTACGCTGCCACAAAATCAAAGCTGTGGACAGGCCATTTATAGGCTGCCGCTATTGTCAAGAGCAATCTCAAAGCAACAAAAGTTGCTGTAGGAGCAAAAGTCTCCAAAAAATCAGTTCCCGCAACTTGCGTGAAACCCTTCGCCACAAACTGCGCTTTAAAACGAACACCTGAACCATCTAGGTCTGGTTTCACAGCAAAAACCCATCGTCTGCTGAGGGGCTTTTTATCTTGCGGTTTTGGAGCCACCAGCCATACTCTCATCTGTTCAAGATTGTTGAGCTCTATAGAGATGGCCTTCTTCCAGGCTTCCATGTCTGGTGAGCGCATCGCTTGCTTGAAAGTTTTAGGTACTGAGACCGAGTAGAACTGACAAAGCTCCATGATTTTATCAATGATCATTTCTTGATCATGGAACTCAATTTTCTTGCTGAAATCTCCTAACTCCATAAGGTTCAGTACGAATTCCAGCGACAGTTTCTTTGAAGAAGGCATTGGCTGTCGTTCCATTACTTCATCTGAATGCTTAGAATTGATAAAACGCTCCTTGTCATCATCAGCAAAACAAGCCATTGCTGACGTAATAAAACGCTTTTCCATTGGCAGCCAAAAGAGCCAGCCTTTACTGGCTTCCAGATGTCCAACCACCTGCGCCTTCAGCGCTCTAGGGTCTAGCTTCTGTCTCTTTTCAGGCGGAATGTGGACGTATGCATAGCTACTGAAAGAACAAAACATGTCATATTGTGGTTTCACCCCAAACATGGCCTCATATGGTGTCATTCGACCGCTGGACTTGTTGGGGATCCTGTTCAAGATGTGATTTGCCCACAGGAAAGCGTAGTTCCAAAAGGATCAAGGAAGATTGCTATCAAAAAGAATAGTGTGGCCCATTGCCTGTACCGTCCTATTGAAACGTTCCACCATTCCATTCTGGTAATGGTGGTAAGGTAGAGATCTTTCTGTGTGAATTCCCTTTGCGGTCAAGAAGTCAGCAAGTACTTTGTTTTCAAATTCGCCTCCGTTGTCGCTACGCAACACCTTGTCAGATAAGCCTGTTCTGCGCTCCAGCTTATTGATGATGTCAATGATCGCGTTGTTGGTGTCTGATTTGGCCTTGAGAACTTTCAGATATGAATAGCCTGTCCCAGCATCTCTCATGGTCAAGAGATAGTTTCCACCATCTATTGCTGTCTCCTGAAAAGGACCAACTAGGTCTGCAGCCAAGACCTCCATCTTTCCCGCTGCTCTCTGTGTCGAGCTGAGCGGGTTAATCTTGGTGCTTTTGCTCACCATGCATACTGGGCAGTGTATCTGGCCCGGAGGTAGAGCTTTAGGTAAGCCGAGCCCAATGTTTTCTTTGATCAGTCAATGAATCACTCTGAGGCCAGCATGCCCAAAAACACAATGCCAGAAAAGCAGCTTCTTTTCATTGGCCATTAGTGATTCAGGCTTCCACAAGTGTGCATTGGTAGACGGGACAGGTTCCCTGAACAGATTTAGTTTATCTGTTGGCATGGGATTAGTCGCCATGAAATTTGGGGGAGAATCATGATTTGTGATTTCATTCCCAGGTTGCTTTTTTGGCATACACACATGTATAACAGGCCGGTTGATACTGGTAGGATGAGATGAAGTTAAAGAAGAGCGCGTTTGAAATAAATGAGATGTATCTGCGGCGTTGAGAGTAACAGTGAAAGAAGAATTGGAAACATAAGAAGAAGAAAGTTGAGACGTCGAGGAAGAGCGAGGAAAACAAAATTTGGACTTGGTTGTTGATTTCAAATCATTCGTCAAAAAACTGGATGGCACCATCATGATGTTGAAGTCCTGGTCAAGTAGCTTCAATGAGCGGGTCTGATATGCACCAACGGTTGCGTTTGGCATCAAGAGGACAAGAGATTGTGAGGCGCCCCAATCTGTCAAAAATGTTAAACACATCGCTACTGTTGTCGTACAATATACAAGCATCAGCTTTACGCAACACGGCCATAGCCAATAATGTTGTGCGGGTGTCCTTACAATATAGGACTCCGCATAACATAATCACATTTCCGTCCCCTCGTTTGATATGAAGTTTGCCAATGCCCGTGATGAAGGACTTATCGGAAGTGGTAGCTACCAATAGTGGGAGCGGTTTAGAGAGAGTTTTGAAGTTGTGAAGGAAAGATAGAAGACCAGTGAAATGATGAGATGCCCCTGTGTCAAAAATGACGGGTCGACTTACAATATTATCACCAAGAGACATATTCTGGAAATCCAGATCATCCAGGTCATCTGGAAGCTCACAAATTTCCATGATGTGGGCCTCAGCCCCCCCAACGCTGTGGAACTCCTAAAGGATCAGGAAAGAGCTTGAAGGGGAAATAGACAACAAATCCAGTAAATAGAAGATGTTGAAGCTACAGGTGCTGATGAGGCTGCCCTTCTTGACTAATGCTGGGGGGAAAGGGTTTCACTAAGAAAAAGAAAGAAAAGAGGTGTGGCTATATTTCTACTAATCCTTAGACTGCTGCTACTAATGGGAACTTAGGTTGTTTAATCAATCTGAGGCAGGGCCCTTAAGAGGAGTGAGAAAAGCACTGAGAAAGAGTATGGGGTATGTGTTATGATTGTTATTTGGGTAACACTGCCAGCATAATTGCCTAGGTTGAGTTCATCCCAGTTGAACTAGGATGCAAACAACCAATTTAAAGTAGGTTGGTCTCAACCAATGAAATATAAAACAAAGAGGGGTCCCTTGGATATATATTTCATCAGTTGATTTCAACCAAGTTTAAATTGGTTGAGTGCATCCCAGTTTAACTGGGATAACTTCATCCTAGGCAATTATGCTGGCAGTGTAAAGGTTGATGCAAAAGTAAATGTAAAAGGTTTAAAGGTGAATGTAAATGTAAACTGTACTTTTAATAAAAGGGGAGTGCATCATTTTAACCATAGAACTAAGGGGAGTTCTACTTATACAAAAGGGCACAAGATGGCTGATCCTGGCAGTAAAGAGAAAGGGGAAATGTGTTCAGAGGTATACAACCAAAAAGAGAGTAGTGATAGTGTAAGAAAGATGAGCCAATGTAGCTAGTAACTATGTATATAAGGAATGTAATGTGACTAGTAACCAAAGAGGATGATAAAGGCAGAAGATGTAACTATGTAATATAAATGACTGTGCTGTACAACTTTATACCAAAGAAGATATAAACTAAAGAAAAGTATGTAATATCTGTGTTTTATTTATGTACTGTATATTTATAATTAAATACCTTGTATAATATCCTATGGGGTTGTAGTATTGGTAAAGTGATGTAGTTATAAGTGGTAATATTTCTAAGAATGCTAATGACTTCTGAACCAAAGGGAAATCAGGGGTACTTTGAGTGAGTGACTAGGGGTAGTTTTGTATGTAGAATCTGATTATGTAATAATAATGAAGTATATGTGAGAGGAAATGTAAGTTGTTGATTATTGTATGTGAAAAGGTATGGATTACCACAACGCTTGAGTTGTAGACTGATCTGGAGTTGCTGTCAAATGGTTGCTGGCTGTCGGATATCGTGGTCGATAAAAATCAGCCATTCGTTTGGCTTGACTTTGCAAAAGGGATGGGGGGGGCATAAGGCACATTGGGCGAGGTCGAAGTTGGCTGTGTGTACAGTAATCCAACAAAATTCACTTGCGTACGAGTTGAAGTTTGCTGGAATGGCGAGTTGCCGGGGCCCCGCACTCGCGTGTTGAGTTGATTTGACTTTGCTCTGTGTGGGCAGTCCCTGAGGCAGTGGTCGGGAGCCTTGCACTGCCAGCACTTGTGGGCCGTGGCAGCGTAGAAGTAGAGCGCATCCGGCCAGTTGTCCTCCGGTACATCGGCGAGAAAGGAGTTGAAATCAAAACCCTCTCCCTCAGTGTTAGCGAGTAAAAATGAGGGAGCTTGCCCCCGGGACTCTTCAGGAGCGACTGAATCTTCATGTTGCTTCTTGCAGATGTCGAAGTGATTGACGAGCAAGTAAAATTTGAGAAGCGCTTTCAATGGATCATTTTGGATGGAGTTTTCAATTCGTTGTTCCCATTCTTTTTTGAAAGGTAATGATGACCTCATTACCGCCAATTGGAACACAAAACCAAAAAAGGCGTCCGAGTGAATTTGTACATTGAGATTATTCCACTCTGTGTACAAGTTGTGCATCTGGGATGAGATGCCTACGGCATCTGAATCCTTGACTGAGAAAGCAATAAACCGCTTCCACACATTCACCTGGCCCGCTCTGGAAGTTACTGAGAATTTTGTCTTCAATTTCGAAAGGATCTCAATCGTTGTTGTTGAGTGTTGGGCATCGGAAACAAGTGAAGGGTGAATACCCGCCAACACAACATTCAAGCAATCTTCTTGAAAGTCGAGTTGTCAATGTTTTTGAAGAAAAAAATTTGATCCAACATGTGCGAAGAACCAATCTCTTGGAGGGTGATCAACCATTGCGCCAGGTTTTTACCATTGCCCACCAACTTCGATTCATCGGTCCATCTTGAATTGATTGCGGTAGCAGTTTGACTAACCAGCTTTGCTTGTTTGAGTTGAAGTTTGGCGTTTAGGAAATCCTGGTGATTTCAAGACAAAGGGGTAGGGTCTGCAAGGTGAGGCGGCACTTGTTGACTACCAGATTTTGTATTTGAAACCCTAGTTGTCATAGCTGGAATGTTGCCGGCAAGTCAATTTGTTGAAGATGATGCCCTCACCGTTTTGTTGGCAAGCCGAGTTCCACTTTCTGTTCCACCAACGGAACCTGCCACCGAATAAAAAAGATTGGTCATCTTAGCTTCTCCGTCCGGTACGAAATCGATCCAATCGCCGTCCAGGAGAGAAGCCTGCGAGCTGCGACAAGACATCCGCGGTAAAGAGGAATTTGAGGAAGATCGGGAGAGAAAAGTATCAAGGGAGAAGGGGGGTGGATCAAACCGGTATTCTTGAGAAAATGAGCCACTCACCGTAACAAAGTAGAATGGCGTGAGGATAAAAGAGAAGGGAAAAGTTTGAGAGGGAGTAGGACAATATTTTCGTCCGTCTACTTTTCTGCAGGGGAAGTGGGGCCACCACAACCTTAATAAGCTAGATGGCTAATCTGCCTAGCGTAATTGGTGTCAGGATTTGATGTTGTCCAGGGATAAGAATGGGGAAAAACGAGTCGAAATATATTCTCAGCCAAACCACAGCGTTCCGACGAGATAACGCAAGATCCTTCACATACGGTTGATTACGCTCTACTCTGAGCTACCGTTCGAAGGAAGAACCGCTGGGTCGAATCAACAATTTGTGGGAATTCAAGAGTATCCAATTCGAGGAGGTTTAGAATTGATGAGAAGGGCTCATAACCTGTTCAGGAGGTAAGATTTGTCAGCAAGAATTCTTCAGCATAGCCGGTATTGCAGGCTCATAACCTGTAGGGACGTAGGGTCGGTAATTGGTATGTATTTCGGTAGGTTTTGCCCAGAGGAGACAGATGTAGACTCCTCTGGCTGGCTGAGCGGCAGCCGAGTCAACCATGTGACCTAGTTCACAACATTGATCCCAAAGACAACATTCCTGTCAGCCTTAGAGCCAGCAAAGCTGACCTAAAGTCTGTCTTCTCTTCTTCTTTAAGTCAAAAATGTCTTATATCTGTTTACCCTGAGGTTTAAACCTTGTTTTGACTTTAAATTCTGATTCTTCATTAAAATTTGACCATAGTGTTCACTGAACACTTTGTAATTGCTCAACTCCTTCATGGAGTAATTAAATAAACAATTCTACGCTACAGCTGGCTGGGCAAGTGAAATAAGGCCAGCCAACCACATCTACATGTTAGATTACATAAGCAAACCTTGAAAATTTTCAAAGTTGGTGTATCCCCCGTTGCAGGCAGGATACACAAACTCAAGACACCCAGAACCACCAACTCAGATCACCAAGGGTTCACCAAGTTACAGCTCACCACTCTAACCAACCAAAGGCCTCTTTCACCCAGTACCTCAACAGTATTGTCAGTCAGTCCCCTTTTTGAACCTACCCCTTCTGACAGAAGTCCTTCTCTGTCTCCCCTTCCTCCTTTCCCCTTTCTTGTCCTCATCCCTCATCAAATCAGATCAATCCAAGCACCAATCATCAGATCAGATCAGCTTCAATAATCCTCAGAGATCAATCAGCTTGTCTTCAATCTTTTTCTGTGGTTTTTCCTTGAAACAAACCACATAGGTTTCCCTCTAAAGACCCTTGACTATCCAGCTGAAAGAAATGTGGCCAATGGCCTAAGACTGAGAAGAAGGTGGGCTAAGGAATTCAAGAGCACAAGATGCTCAGGGACTTAGAACACCTGTGAGAGGGACTCAAGAGAGCATGTCTCTCAAGCAAGGGCCCGGAACTAAGTGCGGTTTGTATTTCATGTGGGAACAGATGAAATACATATGACAAAAGGGGCCTAGAGTGGGGGCCTAATGGGCTGTGGAACACTCTGGAAAGCACAAGAGAAAAAAAGGAAGATAAGCCCTCTTCTGGGCATGGTGGAATTCTAACACCAGCTTGACATAGTCTAAAAAACTGGGCTGATTAGACTTGTCTTCTCAGATACCTTCCACGTTTCCATTGTGTGAAGAGGCTGTTGCTTCTCAAAGACTCTGGCACAGTTCATCCAGCTTTTCAAGTTGTTGATTATCATCATTAAAGAGCACTCAGATTCTTAGAAAAGCAGATCAATCAATAATCTTATCCTTTTTCCCCTCTTCTTCTCTAACAGTTGTATTCTTTATCCCTTGAAATACAACTGTTGCCCCCCATTACTTGTGTCCTGTTGTCACTTTAGAGACCCAGGCTCACAATTCCCTTCAACCCAGTGGCGCAGGATGGACAAACTAGTTCACATACTAAGAGCATCCAAAGTTTTTTTGATAAAATTTTGACAACTGTGGAGCCCTTAGCGAGCTCAATAGTTGATTTATCAAGCCCGTCCCCACTTGTGGCTTGATAACCCGGCTCAATTGCTGGGTTATCAAGCCAATCCACACTTGTGCTCCTCTGCAACTTGAGTTTGATAACTCAAGTTACAGGGGAGCACTAAACGGGGTGGGTTTTTATGGGTGGGGATCTCTCGGGGGTGTCGAATGGGGGGAGGATTGACTTGTGAAAGATAATCACGAGTTACCTTATCAAGCTCAATAGAGGTCCATAAAGTCATGGACCTCTATCAAGAATTTTATTGATTCAACAGTTATCGTGCGCTATCGAGCACACGAGTGTGCAACGTCTTGATAAAGTTGGCTTATCAAGCCGACTTATCGAGACGATTGGAGATGCTCTAACACAGGAGAGAAGCAAAAAGGGGCTTGTGTTAAGCTCGGGTGAGCCCCAGCTCGGTCACCCGTAGCTTCGGGGGGATATCCCCTCGAGGCTCGGGGTTCCACCGAAACCACTGTCAGCTACGCATCAATCGACAGCCGAAGACCACAACGAACGATTTACTACTGGATCGAACCACAAAATCTTATCAAGATGGGTCGATTGGCCGAATTGCAACGCAAGGTACGTCCACATGAGTCATCTGATCAACTCATACGATTCCTGACGAACGTTATCCACCAAATGTCGAACCCTGATCACACAAGAACTTGGAGCATCTCATGGGCGCGGAGGCGATGGGTATAGTAAGGCAACAATCGCACGAATCCGAACTTACTGCCGATTTGAATTGACGGGTTCTATTCTGCATGATCTCTGAGTAGATTCAAGTCGACTTGAAATTCACCGATCCGAAAGTATGCCGAAGCTATCTGTGTGGAGCATGTCCTCACGATCTGTTTACAAACACAGTTTAGTCCCTCTTCCTTCCTCCCCTTTTGATTATGGGTGTTGACGCTGATGATGGTGCTTGGCACCGGGAAACAGAAAATGGACTTGGGTGCCTGCGCAAAAACTCATTCTCAAAAGTTGAAAGGAGAATACGAAGCTGCCTTGAAACGCAGTCAAAGTGACAATCCAGAGGAGAGTACCGAGATCGTTTCTCCTCAAGAACGTCAGTCGATTTTCCTCATCACACAAATCCACAAGAAACTCAAGGAATGATGCGTGGATATTGAGTAAAAAATACACCGTCTCAGTTCAATCGATGAGAAGAGAATATGAAAACAATATTCTCGGCTTTGTCGAAGAATGCGACAGGCGTATCCGTGCAGCTCAAAAACGTCTAGAGAAGACTCCGGAAGAGAATAACCGAACGACCGCCCTGGTTAGTATATACGGAACTTTCTGGAATGGGCTGCTTTGAGTTGCTTACCAACATGTAAACACACAAATGGCACAAATGGTTATTTCAGATGCGTGAAATCGGAGAAATTCAAACAGCGTACGAGGGGGCCATGGCCGAAGTCGAAAATCTAGGTCGGTTTCCTTCTGCGAGAATTTATGCCTACTTAGCATGCAAGTGCATTGGATTGACACGTTTCATCTTCTGCGTCTTGACACGTCAAAGGGGAATCCGGTCAAGTTGATCAATCTATGGCCGAGTTGGCCAAAGCTGAAGCTCTCAAGGCCGAAAAGCTGGAGAAAGAACGAGAGCTGCAGCAGTTGACTGGTTAGTAGGGGTATCTTGGATAACTCTGGAGTTTTTTTAGCTTGATTCGATCATCAACTTACTCACTACTGCACTACCTCTATAGAAACTTCTGGAGCGTCTGGTCATCAGAAGCTGCGTGTCTGTGACATTTGTGGGGCGTACCTTTCGATATTAGACAGTGATCGACGTCTGGCTGATCATTTTGGGGGCAAAGTAAGCCGCATGTGATGACTTGAAAATAATAACTGTAAAGTTTCTCTAACAATTTGATTTTGTGTGACCAATGAATAGATGCACTTAGGATATCTCCAACTTCGTCAAACCATCGAAGAATGGCGCACTCGTCCCCACGGACTAAACGCCCCTTCACTACTCAACAACAATCCTGGTCTGACTGCAGGTCTTCAAGCTGCCCACTTTGGCCAACAGCGAGCGCAAGCCGTAGCAGCCCAGAATTTATCAACTTCACAGAACGGATGGGGTAGTCGAGGAGAGAAGGGTCGAGAGCAAGAAGGACGTATGTCACCGCCAGCTGGCCCGAGTGGAGGCGACAGAGATAGGGATAGGGATAGGGATAGGGAACGAGACAGGGATCGTGATCGCCACCCCAGAGACGACAGAGACAGAAGAAGTCGCGACGATCATCGAGGATATCGAGACAAGGACTATGATGACCGACGCGGAAGTCGAAGAGAACCTGAGGACTACGACAAAAGAAAGCATGATGACGACCGGCCACTCAAGGACGACCGTGATAAGCGGAGAAGATATGACTGAGATATACCTACTTTATACTTACACTTTCTTGCTATTCATCAATCAGCAGAGGAAGAAACTTAGAAGGGCCACATTCTTGCTTGTATTTGTCACTCTTCGCACCATGTGAGAGAATTAAGCCAGCACTTTCACCGGATCCGGGCTTCCCGCTTTTTCCTTTTTTCTTAATGTGTTTTGTAGTGACCCATGATCAGTGCAAGATATCTATCTTTGGTTGGTCTCTACCATAGGCACCACGAAATGTGTCATCAAGGGGCTTGTGCCAAGTTGGTAGCCTGGACAACATACATTATTGGTCGCTCATAATCTCAAGAGGACTCTTACCAAAAAAGATCACGAAAGGGTAGACTAAAGGTACGGAAATTGAAAGAGAAGCTGACTTCAATGCAACTGAAGAAAAACAGCCAAAAGAATGGTTAGAAGAAAGTGTTCATGAAAACTTTCTTTCTAATCGATAACGCTACGGACAATAACAACAAAAGCCAGCAGGTTTGCAAAACTCTTGTTAAAGAGTTCAAGCTAAGAGAAGAGAAAAAGAAAACAAATTATGAGATACAACAAAACTATGAAAACGCTAAAATAGAGGTGAAGATTCCTAAACTTTGTTTTTAATATGGATTCATGGTCAACTGCAGAGTTCATAAGGATGCATGTACATCTAATGACGATGAGATAGTTAGGTGATTTAAGTTTAAAGGTCTGTAGATAGGTAGATCAATCAGCCAAGCTATATGCAAGAAAAAGAGTTCAAGAAAAAAAACACCCTCATCAGCCTGGGGGAAGATAAACATCTAGAAAGAGAAAGTGCAGACCTTTCGAATTTTTTGACAATGTCATCGCAAAGTTGATGGAATTTTTTAAGCAGAGTTTCTTCACCATCTTTAGGATCTTCGAACTTCATCTGACTCAGGCGATACCATTCTTCACTCGTCGCATCTCGAACTTTAGCCCAAGTGAGATTCTTGCCGCCCACATTGGATTCAACTGCCTTCTGGGCACAGGTGTAATAAGTCATCAAGTTTTTAAGCATGGCGTTGGTTTTGTACTGCTCGGAAACGGTTGAAACCCCACATGATCAGTCTCTGAGCCAACTAAAGTATCAGATATGCAAATGGGTATCAAATTCTTACAAATGGGCAGTACCGGTCGTAACTACTCATGCCGTTTTGTTGTAAGTAATCGTCTTTGATAAGCCGTGCAACGTCCAATGTAACTTTGTCGCCCTCTCCTAGCGCACTTTTCCCAACCAACTGGACAATCTCAGCCAGCTCGTCTTCCTTTTGGAGCACGTCTTTCGCTTTGCTTCTGAAGTTTACAAACTCGGGTTCAGTTTTCGCATACCAGGGTTGGAGAACCGACATGTATCTGGTGATGGGCGTAGAAGGTCAAGTCAATAATCAGAGATAACTGGAGATAATCAAAATCTGACAGGGGTGAGCTTACTTGGAATAAGATAAGTTCCAATTGACAGATGGGAAATGCTTCCGTTGGGCCAGTTTCTTATCTAATCCCCAGAAAACTTGCACAATCCCCAAAGTCTGGAAAGTTACAGGGTCCGAAAAGTCACCACCAGGTGGTGATACACTAGAGAATCAAGTAAGGCTAAATTCATCAGGATAAGGTGATCAAGACAAATTCAGCCCATTTAACTCACGCTCCGATGATAGATACCGTCCCAAATCGCTCCGGGTTTCCAAGGCATTTGGTTTTTCCAGCTCGTTCGTAAAAACTGGCGAGCTTGGTACCCAGGTAGGCAGGATAACCCGAATCTGCGGGCATTTCGGCCAGTCGACCAGAGATTTCTCGAAGTGCTTCAGCCCAACGCGAGGTAGAGTCAGCCATCATCGCAATGTTCATGCCCATGTCTCTGTAATACTCGGAAAGTGTAATCCCGGTATAGATAGAAGCCTCTCGAGCGGCGACAGGCATGTTGGAGGTATTGGCAACAAGTGTAGTACGCTTCATGATTGCTATGTGTAGAGTACAAACTGTTTTCAGCGGTTGATATGGTTAATTCATGGAATTCTGGAGGCTTACGTTCCTCGGTTCCATTGAAATCCATCGTAAGTTCCGGAAATTCCATTAATACTTCCGCCATCTCATTACCACTAAAATCAGATATTATACCAATGGGTTAACTTGGAAGGCTAAGAGGACAAATCAACTGAGCTTACCGTTCTCCACAACCCACGTAAATGATGATATCGGAGTTCGAGAATTTGGAAACAGCCTGTGAAATCACTGTCTTACCGCATCCGAAAGCACCAGGAATCGCTGTCGTACCACCTTGGACACATCTGCCCGCATAATATTGGAATAAATAAAAGTCTGGAAGAAACAGATAGTAAAACTCACGGGAAAAGGGAGTCAAGAACCCGCTGGCCCGTCAGTAGGGGATAGTCTGCAGTAAGCTTTTCGGCAACAGGTCTTGGTGCGCGAACGGGCCATAGTTGACACATGGTGTGTGTAGTCTTCTTGCCCTCGAACTCGGTCTCCAAAATGACATCCTGGAAGGCAAATAATGACGTCATTTTCAACCAATCAATGCTAAAAAGCGCTAGTAGCAGACGAAGCCAAGAGACTCACGTCAACCGAATATGTGCCTTTCTCGACAATATGAGTGATGGTACCCATTGCTCTTGGGGGAAGCATGATTTTGTGAGCTGAGACTAGGGAGTTTTCGTAGACGGTACCATAGATATCACCACCGCTAAGATGATCACCCACTTGATAGTTGGTAGGTGTGAATTCCCATTGGCGGGATCGATCGAGTGCTTGAGTGTTGATACCACGAGGAATGTAGATCGAATTGGAAAGTTCAGAGATCGATTTTAATGGTCGCTGGATACCATCATAGATGTTCTGACAAGAAAAGATGAGAAAAATACTGTTTAAATGACTGTGTTTGGCTATTTCTGGGAGTAGGATCAGAACCTGTTCTTAGAGGCTTACCGACATGAGACCAGGACCGAGTTCGACGCTTAGGGGTTTACCTGTGCGAAGGACAGGATCACCTATAGTCATCCCACTGGTTTCTTCGTAGACTTGAATCGTCGCTCTATCGCCATCGATCCTGATGATCTCGCCGATCAGTTCGTCATGTCCCACACGAACCAACTCGTACATGGCAGCGCCTGCCATGCGTTCGGCAACCACTACTGGACCAGAGACTGAGAAGACGGAGCCGAACTTTGATTCACGTTCTTCTGCTTCAATTTTGATCGTCTCCTTCTTGGCTCTATCCATACCCCCGGCCTGAAAGTTGGAGTGACATGGAAGTTAGATCTGTTGAGTAGGAAATGGGATGATGAGCTTGGAATATGCTTACCATCTTGGAATATCTTATTGAACTGAAGACGAGGATTGATGTGGTAGATTAAGCAAGTTGTAGTTGCAATGAGTCTGAGATGGTATGAGTTGGATAGAGTATCCGGATGATGATGAAAGTCGATCTTGGTTCCAGTTGACCGAAAACTGGTTGAATTCAGAGTCCAGGCCGGTGCGGACACTCCATGCTTCATGGTTGAGCTCTAGAGGCGTATAACTACAACAAGCAGATTAATTCCTGACACAATCAAGTTAGAGGGACTGACTCAACCTCCCACTTGAGAGTCTAAATTATACTGGATGTTTCTAAATCCACAACCCCTAAGCATAACATTAAGTTTGAGTCAATACTGCAAGCACAATTGTACCAGATGTTTGCATCTGGCATTCATCAGGCAAACAATATATGATGCTGTATCAGATCAGACTGACGTAATATCATATTTTTCCATTTGATTTAATGTCCCAGGGCTAAGAAATTTTAACAGATGGCAGATCTGGTATTATGCCAGACTCATCTGATATGATATCAGATTTGTTTTCCATGGTATAATACCAGATGTAAACATATGATATATTTATTCTGGCAGTGAATTTGGCTGGAATTCCAACAGATTTCACTATTTGGAAAGAGTTTTATCTTAAACAAATTAGCAGAAATTTTATTGATCAAATGTGAAATATCCAAATGGAATAAAATTATTAAAAAAATCATTTGTTAGCAGTACAGTTGACAGTGTAACAATCAGTCTACTGGATCACAAAAACTAAACCCTTTGAAGTCCTGAATTTACACAATCCCAAATAAATTTCTTCTTGCAAAAAATTTGTAATTTTAATATGTGCATGCTTTGACCTCAAAATATATTTCTGGTCATTGCAAAAGCCAGGAACATGGGACATTGAAACCTATAGGTTATGTTTTCTGGTGCCAATTTGTTTGCAAATGCACACCCAGCTCTTTGTAAAAAATATATGATAATATGGAGAAAAGGAAGAATATGTAATAATACTTGAAACCAAGAGTCACCTTGAATTCAGAAGGTGATATTAGTTATAAAAATGATAATTCTTGAATGGCTAAAATAGCAAAGGATTATACATATTAGAATTAGATACATCCCAAATATGTAGTAGGGTAAAAATATGGGTAATTTATGACCAAAGAAGAGAAGTACTGACCACTGCAAACAGAACTACTTCAACTGTCACCAGTTTACATGTTGTATACTTGAGTCCAGCTTTGTTCTCACTAGAAGTATTATAAAATTACTAGAGAATTTTTAACCAAAACCAGACTACAAAGAGGAGTTAGAAAATAAGGAAGAACAGACAAATAGAGAAATAATAGAAATGAGAAGAGAGAGAGAATCATACCACAGGACAATGAAGAATAGGTTTAAGGTACCAGAAAGGCAAAGAAGAAGAGTAGCAAGATTTAGAGCAGAGCTAGAAAGATGAGTGAGTTTTCAGTAAGGAGACAACAAGCAGAAATAAAAGAGTAGAAAAGAGGATTTCAAGACACAAACTGGAAGATTTTAGGAAGATTGGGATGTTGTATTGCAACCTATGGAGAATCAACAAATAGAAGCTGAGGCTTGAGGAGAAAGGAATGAATAAGTGAGTTGTTGACAGGTTTAAGAGAGGGGAGAGAAGGTGGCTGTTTACTTTACGCTGAGAAACCTGAGACACTTATTAGACACTGAGCAGATGGTAGTTCTTTGAGGAATGATCTTGATTATCTTGAAGAGCAATGAAGAGCATTAAGAGATTTTGAGGATTGAGAGTCAATGAAATCCTGGTCTTTCACACCATTGTGAGTTGTGGTTCAAATTAACCCAAAGTCTTGAGTAAAAGCCCCGTAAAAATAAGTTAGGGGGTTAAGCAGTCTTGAAAGATTATTTTTCAACAAGAAGCTTACTTCAGGGTGACTTTTGGTGCAAAGTAACTGTGCAGCATGCACAGTCACTGGGCAGAAATTTTTGCTTCAAGTATTTGCAGAGTAAGGTTGGAGTAAGGTTGAAGTAAGTTTGGAGTAAGATCAAAGCTCTTTCATGTCAGCTGGTGGCAGTTGAAGTAGTTTTTCTTTTAGTGGATGCATTTCAAAGGTCTGAAAGATAATAAAACTGCACCAGGAAAAATAAATGATCACTTGATTTAAAATGAAATGAAAGATTACAAAGGCCCCTTTTCAATCTTGTATGTGACTTTACATCAAGTGATCTGTCAGCCACCAAGATATTACATACAACATGTAACACTTGAAACTGCAAGCTGAAATAATTAATAATATGTAACTGTATTATTAGGGGGTATCAAATATGACCAAATCCACCATTAAAACCCGTTGATTAGAAATTGCCAAATCCACAATTTCTAATCAACGGGTTTTCAAAAAGGGGTAGCTAAAAACCAATTGGATTTTGAAAATGAAAAACCCTGGTTTTCCATCCAAATCCTTCATTTCCAAAATAACCCAATTAAATCACATCTCACATCAGCTCACGCTTCACCGTTCAATCCATGTCCTCTTGTCAAACCAAGCAAACATCACACCTCACCTCAACCAATCATGCAACAAGCACCCTCTCAACACAAGCAACCATTTCAAGCAGCCAACTCTGCTGCAACAGTATTTATTGTTGACTCAGATACCAAAGACTCAGGTCTTGAAGATTTCTACCTTTATTGTTGATCAAAACTCCAGAAACAATACCTCAATGCCAGAGGCACCACTACACAATTCCATCCTCGATATGACCTTTCAATCATTCAAGAACTTCCTCAATCATGCTTCCTCCAGCTTTTTCAAATGTCTTTCCCATTTTTCCTCAATCTTCTTCAACTGATTGAGTCGAATCCAATCTTTCACAACTCCTCTCAGAATCCTCAAAAAGACCCATCAGTCCAACTCGCTATTGCTATGTGCCGTCTTGGATCAAACAGAAACGGTGCTGCTGTTTTCAGACTCAATAATCTATTCCAAGTTGGCTATGGAACAATCAACCTTTACACAAGTCGGGTGATCAAGATTCTTTATCAAATGCGCTTGCACTTGGTATCATGGCCAACTCAAGAAGAACATATGGAATCATCTCAGGTCATGCAAGATGAAGGCTTCCCTGGAAGTGTTGGCTTTGTTGATGGAACAACCATTCCACTGAGTCAAAAGCCTCGGGCGGACGGTAACCACTACTGGGATCGAAAAAAATGGTTGGATTGTTTGCATTGGTTCCACTATTTTACCGATTACGAGCTGATGTGTTGTTTGCTTTCCAAACAGTTACTCTATTTTGGTCACTCTTGTTTGTGACATAAAAAAAAAGTTCATATCGTACCTTGCAGGCTACCCAGGATCCTGTCACAATTTTTATGTCTTCTCTAATATGAAGCTTGCTCAAAATCCAGAACAATTCTTTGACCAACACCAATTCCTCCTGGCCTACTCTGCTTATTCAAGTGATCAACATACTGTTCCAGCCTACAAAGGTTCTGACTTACTTATACCTGAGAATGTGGATTTCAATTACCATCTAGCCCAATCAAGAGTAGAGATTGAACATGCCATTGGTATTCTAAAGGGTCGATTTGCCAGTTCGCGAGAAATTTGATCACAAATCAGGAACCCCCGTGAGATGAAGGCAACGGTCAAGTGGATCATCACCTGCATTGTTCTGCATAATCTTCTAGCCGACCTCAAGGATCAGTGGCATGAAGTTTACAATGAGGAGGAACCAGAAGCAGCCCCGGCCTTGTTGGAAAACATTGAATCTAGTAACAATGGATTACGTGGACTGTTACACCCCATAACGCTTGCACTCTTCAACTAAGGTGAATAAAAGTCAACATTGACTTGCAGAACAATACACTTCCAGCTTTCTGACGCTTGCATTTGATTTGGCATCCTCACAAAGCCAATTTATTATTGATTGCCCTGCTTCATTACAGATATTTGTTCTCTTCTCTTCTTGAATGCCATTCAAATCAATAACCTTTTTACACTCATCAGTGCCTTTTTGGCAAATGGTATTGGATCAAAATACGTTTGAGCTTGCTTTTTTCTTGCACACGTAAGGGCAAACATTTCTACAGATGGGAAGTTTTCTCTGAAGTACCTTAAGACCCCCCACCATCTCATCAGGTAATCTTATCAGGTAAAGTAGTATCTTTACAATACTCAATTCAAACTAGAACTGACCAGGTCCTTTGCTTCTAGGACCCAAACATACATATTCCCCGCTTGCTTTGGATTTGTTTGGGTGTCAACCAAGCAAACAGGCTCTCAACAGCCCCTAGAACTTCTCAAGGTAAGTAGGAGCTGTCATTATTTATTCTTGGATCTTTGTGTAAGTTCCTTGCTCAATTGGGTTGCCAATTGAGCAAGGAGCTTATCTGATCTCATTCTTCTTCACTTCCAGCATAATTGCGTAGGTTGAGTTCATCCCAGTTAAACTAGGATGCAAACTGTCAGCTTGCTACTATGACAGAGCAACCTGTCACAAGTTTCCTACAAAAATTATTATAAAAAATATAGAATATCAAATAATAGTTAGAGTATTATTTGACATTCTAAATCTACACTAAAATTAACCTAGGGTACCTCACTCACAAGTACCCCTAATTCTCACTCCTTCACTATGTAAATTAGCAAAGAATAATTAGCAAGTACCTTTAACAAAAAGGAACTTGCATTAATTAATGCTTATATATATATATACATATGCTTAAACCCCATTTCCAGTCACGGAAATGAGGTGTTGTGTAAGTTAGGGGTGATAGTGTAAATACACCGCGTTTTACTCAAACCCCGCATACCGCAGTCCGCAGAACTTGAAGTTCAACCCGCGTGACTGAAAGCCCGCGTCAAAGTTGGGATATAAGCCCCCGCGCAAGCATCAAGCCCCTCACAGGCTCCCAAACTTGGCACGCGGACTCCACAGTCACTCAGGTACACCCAAATCAACAAAAACACGCTCCAGTGACCTCATTACATATGTTACATATGTAATGAAGAGTACTGGGGACTAAACAATTAAATACATTAAATGGTATTGTTTATTTATACAATACATTGATTGAACAAAAAGTACAAACAATACTGTGGCTTATTATAAATACAAATAAGCCACTAGTATTAAATCTATAACAAATAGTAGTAATGTACTACAGACTGTAAGTCAATGTAAATAAATAAATAAATAAAATACATTAATAAAAAATCAATTGGTGACGTGTATTCAAAGCAGGGGCTGCTGAAGCGTCACCAAGAAAGCAAAAATGGCCAAAATGTGGTCCAAAGATCCCACAAGTTGGCCAATAATACCTACAGGGTCCCTAGGGGGAACTCAAGACTATTTAAGGAGCTCTTCAACCGCCCAAAGAAGGCTCCTCATGCTTCCCAATACCCACTAACAACCTTACCCACTTCTTATTAGATATATACATCTTTATAACACAGTCTGGTAAGCTTCTTAGTAGTTATTCTTTAGCCCTGTCTTCCCCAACAACTTCACAGTGACCATCAAGCTCCACCATCCATCCATCCAAGCGCTTCAAACTGTCCAGTTTCCTCCAGAATATCCCCAAGATCCCTCAAGGTTTATTACTAGTAAGTAATAACCCTTCTCTTGAAGATATTCCCCCATTTCCATTCCTGGATTAAACCACCCCTGTTCCAACAGGCCCCAGTGTTCCAGGTACCTAAATCCTCTGCATTTATTTGTAAGATACCATAGAGGGACCTAAACCACCCCTGATTTATCAGGCCCCTCTGGCTTTTAACTATATTAAATTTATTTAATATAATTATTAACCTATTTTTCTCTCAATTTTTACGTCACAATTCCCCCATATCTTTTGGGAATTGTAACATTGTACCTTACCCAGATTTTATATACTCTTTCCATATATCCTTCCACCACCTGTAGCTAGAAGGACTTTTCCTTGGCATCAGGGAGGCTGACACAAACAACCAATTTAAAGTAGGTTGAACTCAACCAATGAAATATAAAACCAAGGGGGGTCCCTTGGATTTATATTTCATCAGTTTATTTCAACCAAGTTTAAATTGGTTGAGTGCATCCCAGTTTAACTGGGATGACTTCATCCTAGGCAATTATGCTGGCAGTGCTTCAACCAGCCTAGATTGGTGACTGATCCAGGCGCTTTGGTTTTTTTTCTCTTGGGTTGGATTGAGATAACAGGCCCTCAACAGCCCCTACCACCTCTCAAGGTAAGTAGGGGCTTTTATTCTTATGTTGTTCCTTGCTCAATTGTGTTGCCAATTGAGCAAGGTAGAGACTGACACGTATGTATTGGGGTGCAGGCTTAAAAAGTTGAGAATGCTGTCAACGAACCAATGGCCAACCTATTGACCAAGTTGGTTCATCAGGCCAAGGTCCCTGAGCTAGCTGAAACGGTTCAACATTGTCAGGACGGTATTGAACATGCCAACAATTCTGTACCGTTGATGGCTTGGACCACTTTCAAGCCATCAACGGTACACAATACAACACGGGTTGATTTTTTTTGCCAAATATAACAGCTCGCACTTTGACTCGCTCTACACTCTTGCACGCTTCCTTGACATCATGGAAACGATCCTCGCTAGTAATATTCTCTGTGAGTTTAAACGCGTAACGCATGCAATGTTTCCTTTCATTGATTATTTATGATTGCCACAACAATAAAGCAACGGTTCCAAGGAACATGGGAAGTTATGTGAGTTGATATTTCAACACTCATTAGGTTCCTCACATACTGATCACAGAACCGACTCTTTTACAGGCCACAATGAGTGGAACTTCTATGTCTACTCCGCAGGTGGGCCTTTTCTCCCCAGCCATAATGCAGGAAAATCCTTCACGTCCACTAAAATCTTCTCAATCTTCCAGGTTGCCGGTATCACCGTTCTTATGAAGGGTGTCCGCGGCAAAGATATCAAGGCATTAAAGATCAAAAACATCTTGTCCACCACGGACCAACAAGTCCCCACTGCGGGCGGTCAGAAGGATCTCAATAGTATGTGGGAACCATCTCACTGCCTACATTGTCTGACGCTGAGCATTTGATAATACCACAGCAACTATCCACGCTGGAGGTGGCCGGGTGGATGCCTTCTGTGCAGTCTACACCAAAACGCTCTTATCAACAGATGCTCTAGCGCTGCATGACATTCCCAACTTCAGTTCGCAGCAGTCCTTTACCATCACTAACAAAGGAGATCAAACATACTCTTCTGAGGATGGTCGTTGTGAGAACTCCTTTTTTGGGACAGATGGCAGTTCTGCGAGGGGGAAATACCAGTAATAATATTTCAAATATGTTAGAAGATATTACAACTGCTACGGGTGGTTTGAAAGACCTGCACCTCTATGATACTACACAAGAGCTATCACAACAAATTTATTTATTTTATTTGTTGTGGCAAACTAATGATAGAGAAAACTTATGTGGAGCAGTCTCTTATCAGACCTAGATCAAAACTTGACTTCAGTGGAAATGGGTTTGGTGCAATTTGTATGGGCAATAGAGCCGGGGTGGTTTACAACAGGCTTGAGTAAGATGATGGAAATAAGTCTTCAAGTAAATATCTTTTGTGAGTTTTTTATATATATTTGTAATTGAGGTGTAGATAAACTAGTAAAAATAATTCTTGACGGAACTGATGTTATATGTGAACTATTCAAAGTGTATTTGCCCTCTTCCTTAACCTTCAGTTAAGAGCACAATAGGTAAAGTCAATTTTACTTGTTAAGAGCACAAATAGTGATGCTAGTTACTGGACTACTTATATATCCTCTGAGGTATGAAAGATTTTTGATGGGTCACTTGATTGAGATCACACTGTGGGATTTACTTGGATTTGTGATGAAAACTTTAAATGAGATGTGTGTTCTGCTTAGGATTCCTCCTCTGGCATGCTGAAACTGAGGAGAGAAAACCTCCTCCTTTTATAGTAAAACGTGAGGGATTTCTGCTGGTGTGACTGCCATAGAGGTGCTCATATGATGGTGGTGGTAAGGGTATCCATGTGGTGGTTGTGGTATTCATGTGGTGGTGGTATCCATGTGGTGGTGGTATCCATTAAATATACTACAACTATGCACTTGAATCTAATTCTATACTATGTACTATCAATATATATTCCTAAAGTCTGAAATAACAGTTTAATCCAGATATCTTTTAAACAAGGGGAGCTAGCCTAGTGGTTCCAGTGAGTGACTAGGGGTTAAATGACCTGTAGAACCTTATTATGCAATAATACATCTAGAAATATGTCTCCTTCTCAATAGTAAACTGTGACTCTATGTGATTTGATACTTGGAACACATTTGGCACACCACACCGTGGAAAATTCATTTGCATTAGTATCTGAGGAAATATCAACATCAAATAGGTCATTCCAGCGGGACAATTGGGAAGTTCTACTTATGGAACCAAACCGGCTTTTGAGAGCCACCAACATATCATGGCTTCTGGCAAAGTTGTAAAGATCAAATCAAATAGAGCAATCAATCAAACCAAGCAAGATGCTCCTAGCCGCTCGCTCCAACGGGTGGCCAGTTTGATCGGAGAGATAGAGCCTTTCGTCCCGTAGATAGGAGAAAGCTATCTAAACCAGCTCGTGGTGCCAGATTCTGAAGTTGGTACCATCAGGTCGTAGGGAGCATGAAGAAAACCGCGCCATTGCATCCCGAACAAGAGATTCCTCCGCACGATGATCCAAAGCCGAGGTATTCTTGATGTCAGAGTGGGGCGGAGCAGAACATTGTAGGTCGGAGTGAGGAGGAGCAGGGCGATGAAAGATTGTAGTTGGAGCAGGGATAGTATTGTTCCCTTCGTCATCAGATGCTTGGCGTGATTCAGCATGGCAACAAGTAGTAGATTGGGTGGTGACACAAGGAGGGGATTGTTGGACAGACATGGTTGAGGATGTAGGAAAAAAACTGGCGAAATGTATGTACTAGAAAAAATGGAAGGAGATTTCGTAAAAAAGGATTTGGTTGAAAAAATGGTACTGTAGAAGATGATGAGAAAAGGGTAGAGAATAAAGATAAAGTTGTGTTGTTTTATAGTAGAAAGATATCCAAAAATTTTTAATGTAACTGAAGCGGGAGGAAAAAAAAACTAAGCACCACACAGGTTGCTTTGGGAGAGAGGACCAAGCACCACACAGGTTGCTTCGGGATATGCCACACAGGCTAGAGAAACGGATCCACACAGGAAGGAAGATGCCACACAGGCTTTCACAAGATAGACCCACACCGGGAAGACAGAAAAAAATTTAGAATGTAGCAAATCTAGTTTAAACAAGTAATCAGCAAGAGGCTCATAACCTAAAGAATTCAAATATGAGTATATTTGGATTAAACTAACTAGATCGTAAATTGCATGGAGAGGAAAGAAACATTATACTATAAATACATCTCTTTTATAGTATGTGTTTTATGTAACTAAATAATGAACTATTATTGAGTGTGAGAAAAATATACAAGCTTGTCAAGAATGTCATTTGCAACATAAATGTAGTTAGGAATAATTATGTATGTAACTGATTATGTAATTGACTACAACAAGGACAACCATATCACCCTGTTCTTTACAGTCAGGTTGACCGGAAATTTGTGTGTCACGTTGCGGTCAGCATCTGCCCGAGGTTGTTAGAGTAGATACGGAGAATCAGGAAGATACAAGATTACATAAACTAACTTACTACATAATCATGTACTTAGTCATCAAACCTAGTTAGTTAGAGTCAGTAGATTAAACCTAGTTAGGGGCCGGTCCCGCACCCCGGGACCAATCTCTTTTCCTCACCGAGATTGGACACGGGATTTGTCAGTGCCGACATAGCTGACGCGACGGGACTGTACCGACCAGGTTAGTATCGTCATTTATCATTGCAATTTACCAAGATTGGACACGGGATTCGTCAGTGCCGACATAGCTGACGCGACCCATTTGCCTTTGGCATCTTACAGAGGTGTATGTGCATTCTCATCTCTGAGTTCCTTTACGAGCCGCCTCGGAGATGACCGAGGGGCGCCTCTCAAGCCTTGCAGACAAATACGTATGCTACTGAATTGAAAATACACGACTTCCCGGATTCGCTTTCCGTGCAAAGAAAACATGTTCACATGTGAGATGTGACGTGTCAGATGTGAGAGCGATTAAACAGACGGCAGTGGGAGAGCATTGACCAAAGCCTTATCAAGATCAAGGTATAAAACATCAGCATCCGTGACCAACACCTCACCCACATCCCCCCGGATACACATAAAAAAAAAACACTCATTCCTTCAAAAATATCCCTACCAAAACCCACATCGATGAACTCATTAGTGATAGCATCAGTATTGATGATGGTGATGAATACCATAGTAGCTAATACTCTACGGACCAACCTTGACGATTCCAAGACGCTATCAGCAAGAGGGTTTTGTTTGTGTTCTTGGTACTTCATGGGTCAATTACACTGTTGTTAATGATGGGTAAACGTAAGTAAGGGTTTTTTTTTCGTGCACAGACTCTATTTCGGAGCGACAAGGACAGACTGACTGACTGGTGCTATCTGTTATTTCATTTTCATCATCCATAAGGCTTGATGTTGTAGCCGCGGCCGTTACACCCGGAAACCGGCTCCAAGTTCTACCAACCCTTGCCCCCGTTTGTTGTTGTGGACCAATAGGCCGCATCCGCTGCTCCCTCCCCCTGCTTCTGTTACAACTCATGCCCCAGGGCTCTTCCTGCAGATGCCTCCAAGTTGTTCCGTTCCTATTATCCTCTTATCATGGTAGGGTACATAAAACTCTGCCATGCTCGTTGTTTTCCCCTCTCGAAGCAATCTAGATAGTCATCTAACTTTTTTTGGAATATTAACTCTCAACTCTAAGCTTTCACAGCTTATATTACCAAGTCCCTCTTTAGTTTATAGCCCACCTTGCTATATTGTGAACCATTGAGCTGCAGCAACATGACACACAATATTGATGGAAGCCAACACATATCTACAGAGACCCTCTCAACTCTTCTACATGTCAGACTGATCCTACGACCACAAACCAAGGCTTTATCGGGGAGCTGTAGGGGATCCAGAGGATGATGGTGAGAGAAATCGTGCCAATTGAGACAGGGTTCGAGGTGAGATGAGAGGAGGTCAACTGGGCGGGCAGGGATGGAGTGGAGTAGGTGGTCGTAGCATTCTCCGCTGATGATGATCAACGAGCGACAAGGAACAAAGAGGGAGAAGAGTGGCTTGGCTTTGATGGCCCTTCCACCTTTGCTCCTCATCCAAAGCTGATCATCTGTCGTCTGTGCTTCTTCCCCTGCTTTGTCAACGGTCTCAAATGCCCGTTGAATCCCACCAAGCCGGCTCAAAAAGTGCTCGTATCGGTCCGAGTAACAGTAGAACTTGTATACTGTGTCCAACTCTAAGGAGAGCGTAGCCACCGTGGATAGGTATGCAGGTCCACTATCCATGATAATCCGACTCATCAATCCTTAACCATTTACTGCAACGGTGGGTGAAACTTGATGATCGGTGTCTACTTACTTGAGATGAGGAAGAATCCCATCTCCAGGACTGTACTCGTTCACCAGACAATGGTTGGGCGGAAGAAACGAGCTGCTAGATGTTGGATCGACTTTTCTGGGACTAAAGATCTTCAGTTCCTTGAGTCGGTTGAACACCTGTGGCCATTTTTCTATCATAAAGCTTGGTGGATTTTGTGGTACCAACTTTCCCTTGGGCGTCATTGTCCCTCCCCAATACATCAACCTTGATCACATATAAAGTAAGTTGTCCAATCTATGTATGAATCTTGACTGTCGTGATGAGATAGAATTGAGCTACGACGTTTGTCCATTGACACGTTGCCAACCTCCCGCTCAAACAGAAATTGAAAGATCATGCCTGACCACGACGTTAGAGTTTCCTTCATGGTTGACCTAAAACAACACGTGGCTCCATTCCCTCGATCAGCCAAAATAAAAAGGAAACAACTGTGATTTTTTCTTGTTCTTCTTACAAACAGGGATAGTTTGGAAGCTGGACAGTATAAGTAGGTACGGTATAGACTCACCCGTTCAATCAGATAGTTCTCCCCCTCTCTACTGATGTAGTCTTGGACCAGATGGATCAATGGGATCAGGATAGCTATTTGGTGGTCTTCTAGGTTGATAATGGTCATTGTCACCGTTGATGGTCAAATGTGTTTTGATTTATTTGTTGCAGGAAAACTATTAGCCCAGTTCACGTAGGGCTGTTTTATGCACATTTCATAAAATCTAATCTGCTCATGCCTTAAAATCTTAAGCATAAAAATTCAACTTGCGCTGCTCGTGTATACACACTGCATGAATTATTCCATCGGACATGCCTTTCCTGTTGTAGCCCAAGTACGTAAGACACAATTACGGACTTAGGTACTACATTCCCAAAAGAGATGACATGACACACTAAACCTAATATGTCATGATCATCCCAAGAGACTCGACTCGACAGCATGACACACTTACATAAGCAATAGAAACTCATGTATATAAATACCTTGTATTTAGTTTCTATTGTAATGCATTCATTCCTATTTTCATACTTCCTAACATTAAGAGTACATACTCTATAATTCCACAGTCTTGCTCCAATAGGTTATGAGCCTTTAATTCTCGTTTATATAGTGATTACTTTTTCATCTTTAAACATTTAGCTCAGAGTTTTTTTAGTGTAGTGCTTATATCTTCTTTACAGGTGTCGTGACTATTGTTAGTACGGTTGCAACTTTTTTCTTTGCCAATTTCCTTTCTTCCTATATCAGCATCTGTCGTGTCTATTCCTTCCTCTAGTTACTACATTGCCTATTTTTTTCCAGTTGTTTCCTCACCATGGCCCCATTACATCAATCACCAAGCTCCATCAACACTCGCACATCCGCTGCTGCCGCCGCCGCTGTGAGAACTCCTTTTGGGACGGTAGTTCTGTGAGGGGGAAATAACAGTTATAGTATTTCAGGTATGTATGAATTTATTACAACTGTTAAGGGTGGTTTGAAGGACCTGCCCCTCTATTTGCTACAAGAGTTAATACAACAATTTTATTTATTGTTGTGGCTGATAACTTTCTTTTTGTTTTCTTTGAGAGAACTGTTTATGTAGTAATCTCTTATCAGACAAAGATCTAATTTCAACTTACAAATAATCAGCAATAAGCTTGATGAAGGGATCAGGGAATTAGATAGTGGATGGATTGTTACAGAAAGTTGTGGTAAATGGAATACAAGGTTTTTTGGAATTGATGAGGAACAAGTATTTATATTTTTTATGATTTATTTATTTATTTATAGATGTAGTCTGAGGAAATGAGTAAAAAGATGTTTTTGGTATAATGTGAAATATTCAAAGTGTTGTACCCTCTTCCTTAACCTTTAGTTAAAAGAGGACAATTTTCCTTTTGTTTCTTTTGTGTATTTTAAACTGATATGAAAGATGTTTGTTGTGGGTCACCTGATTAAGATCACACTATTTATATGGATGAGTAATTTTATTTAGTTTGCTAGCTAGATGATGGGGTGTGGGATCCAAGTGGGATGCTACTGGATGATTCCGGAATGCTACCTGGAAGCTTTTCTTTCTGGGAGGGAACAACCTCCCCTTTATATAGTAAAATGTGAGGGATTTTTGCTGGTGGGATGTCTGATTGAGGTATTTATGCTGGTGGGGTCTCTTCTTCTACGCTGCCTTCATGCATGGAGTGCATAAAGTGAGCTATTTCTGCTGGTGAGGTTATGTACTTAGACTGTGCCACAGATCATGTGCTGGCCCTGTGAACTAAAGTGAGCTATTTCTGCTGGTGAGGTTATGTACTTAGACTGTGCCACAGATCATGTGCTGCGCCTTGTGACCTAAAGTGAGCTATTTCTGCTGGTGAGAGTATGTACTTAGACTGTGCCACAGATCATGTGCTGCGTCATGTGACCTAACACTAAACTATATACTACTTCTATATATATACTGTACTTATTATTCACTATAATTCTTTTTAACTGTATAACTTTTGATTTAGCCGTGCAAAACCCTAACATAAATGGGTGACTTATAGATTAAATTTACCCTAGATTTCAATTATGCACTTATATTGCTACTATTTTTAGCTTCTGAAAGATAATGAAAGAATATAATTCTGCCTGATACTTGAAACAGGGTTTGGAATACCACACCGCTACTGTCCCTTCCGGCAGCAACAACTCTGGTAAACGTATGGCTCGGAGCCCTGCTGTTTCTGAAGATGGGCACGACACTGTTTGGCTCAACAGAGCTCCCCACATCGCCTCCGAAGGGGTACATTATCATGAAATCAAACACGCTAACCGTTTGGATTTTTCCTTTGCGGTTAATCCAGCAAATCGAGGCCTTATAGTCCAAGACACCCACTCTTGTTTTCCCAAGCAACACATACTCTTGCCCAGCGGAAAGAACTTCTGGTCCTGGATGAAGGACGTCCGCGAGATGGCAGGTTTTGTCATGGAATATGAGAATTGGTACCAGGAGGATTTTTCTAGACACCGGGTGGACCATTTTGTTAATTTCCCTCCACCACGATATCAAGGACGACCTTGGCGAGATGGCCGCAAGTTTTGAAATTGTTACCAGGATTTGCTGCCGGTTCACTACCTTTAGCCATGCCACTCAGCTCAACAAGTGGGACACCCTTGGCGCCATTGATTGTTCGACTGAGATTGATGCTATCACCGTTGTGTCGACCTACAAGGCTTGCTATCTCAACCTACAAGAAACCGGCGTCACACTTGACAACAATGCCCTGTTTGGCCTCATGTTGCAGACGTCCATTGCGCAGGGATCCGCGTTGAGACAAGAATTTGATTACCGTTGTGAGACTCCAATAGTGGTTTTCACCTCTTTTGGCTGAATGCAGAGAAGTATTGAGGGGTGAAAACCCTGCCTCTCTGAAAGAAAAAGACTAACAACACCCCCAGCTAGGCTGGAAGAAGAAGACACTGGTCTAGTGTAGTTGAATAATTATAGCACAAGTTCCTAGATTGGATTGGTTGTGAATGTGATATGTATATTGCAAAGTTTCAGTATTTGTTAAGTGGCGGAGAGTTAAATTGTAGTAATTAATTTTAATCAGATGGGGGGAACTGGTCTGATGATCTCGTGTGATGAGATGGGGAAAGAGGAAGGGAGAGCCCCTCCTTATATAGTAAAATGTGAGGCATTTATGCTGGTGTTCTAGTTACATGAGGGGTTTTAGCTGGTGTGCTTTTACAAATGAGGCTTTTTGGCTGGAATGCTGTGCAAAGTACAGCTGCATACAGGGTGGCAGTGTAGTAATGAGCAAATTTAGCTAGTGATCTAGTTACAAGTGTGGCTTGCACAGCCTTGTGGTTGCTATGTATTTATATCAAGTGACCTGCACAGCTTTCTGTATTGCTGTGTAGTCTGCTTGAGTGGCTTGCACTGCCCCAATGGTTACTATGCAGCAGACTGTATGTGGCTTGTGGTTGCTACACAGCCTCATTTATACAGAAATACAGATGTAATTTAGATATATACCCTTTATACAGTACACATACTGTAACTGTGTATGTAAACTAAAATGACTGTGGTGAAACAGATAGTGGGGTGTTGTAAAATATATATGTAAAAAAAAAAACTTTAAATTTTTCCTTCAAGAACAGAAATGTCTACCACACTGTGTCGACCAAGAACTTGCTAATAGACGACAAATTCCCCTTATCTTTCAGGAGATGATTGACATCCTTTCCAACTGTCAAGAAAAGATCCGTGGCCGCAACAATCCCCAAAAACAACCCTCTGTTCCAACCACCTTTGTAGCGGCGCCTGTGACTGAGCGACTACGCGAGCCGTCCATTGAAAGTCATGCCGAGAACATCTATAAGCTGGCTAGCAGACCCGCGAGCTTCCGTACGCCAGCCCCCGCCGGCAGAATGTGTTTTTGTTGTGGTTCCAACACTCATCTTATTGGTCAATGCAACATTTCGGCTAATCCCCCTCGCCAGCCTCATGCACCTCCACCACAGCAATATCAGGCGTATTACCCCATCCTTGCCCCCCCCGTTCCCCTTCCTTTTCCCCCTTTGCCTCAGAATCCTTCCACCCCTTTCATCGCTTTGTATCACTGCCAGCATAATTGCCTAGGTTGAGTTCATCTCAGTTAAACTAGGATGCAAACACCCAATTTAAAGTAGGTTGACCTCAACCAATGAAATATAAAATCAAGGGGGGGGTCCCTTGGGTCTATATTTCATAAGTTGATTTCAACCAAGTTTAAATTGGTTGAGTGCATCCCAGTTTAACTGGGATGACTTCATCCTAGGCAATTATGCTGGCAGTGCATCCTCCTAATTGTTGTCCTGCTGATTCATACAGCCTGAGTTACAATAAATACCCCAAGAACTCGTTGGACCCGTCAGCTCGTCAAGCTGAGATCAAACACCACCCCAACAATCCAAGTGCCCATGCGATGCATATGGACCACGATGAATCATCAGACATGCGCCCCGAGTTTGACAACGTCGTTTTTTCCGCTGCTGCCCCCGTTAGCGATGTCCCTTCTCCCGCCATCTTCAACACCGGCGCCACTCATCACTTGACAGGTGATAGGTCAGCACTGACCTCTTGTAAGATACTGAGCTCCCCAATACCTCTCCGTGTCGCCACTAATGGTCCCACACGTTTTATTACAGGGAAAGGCGACCTGAATTTTGCTGGACTGAACTCAACAATTATCACGGTTAAGAATGTGCTCTACTGCTTTGAGGCTGCCAACACCCTGATCTTGCCTGCTGCCTTGCGATTGGATGGTTTTTCTATTTTTCTCAAATCAGATTGTTTCCATATATACCTACACCAGGAAAAAAAAGTTGGCACCTCTATGGAGGTGCCTTTGCTTATCTCTTACCTATCCTCAACATATCAACACTGTATCTAGACTGTATCCCCCACTGTAACCGAATGTATCAATGTGGTATCTTGCATTCACACGACTGCTCCAAAGTTGAAGTATTTACATATATTTAATTAATAATTTTTTACAAGGTAAGTAAAATCCTCCAAACCTTGAGGAATGACCAAATTCAGATGAAGAGCTTCATGTATATGACTTAAAACAAATAAATAAATTCAAACCGTATTCTAAGGACATATTTCTTGATTCAGGTTATTTGTAACTCTGCTGAGTAACCATTCCCATGAGAGTATACATACATATTCTAGTTCATCAATCAATTCAATGTGAAAAATGTATTCAAGTTAGACCCCTGATTTATGAAGATTCATACCCTGTTCTTCAGTGTGCTTGGTATTCTCAATCTTCTAGGTCACATGGTATGTGTGCATGTTTGATCTTATAGATGTTGAATGATCTTGACAAGGATTGATGAAATCAAATTGTTGTATCTGGGTGAATCCTGATGATGTCCAATATTCAAATAATGATATTACCAATCACTTACAACTTCCAGAGCGTACAATAATTCATGAGGGTAAATTTCAGTCAAAAATAAAAACAGCTGTCATGGAATTTGGCTTGATTGAGAAGGGGTCTTTTATATCAATTAAATTTTGATTATTATTTGGGTATCATGTTAATAAAAGATATCCAGTATTCTCAACCAGAACTAGTTGTATGGTTACTGATCAGAATACACTTCAACCATCCATACCCAAAATAATGAGTTTGAACTCAGAAAACAACACAAAAAAAATTTCTGAAGAGTAAACATTCATGAGTTATGTACATCAAGTTGGGGTGTGAAGCCGCATGCATTCAGCTTCCAGGAAAAATTGAATATTGAGTAAATGTAAACTTAGCTAGAACCCATCTATAATACACCAATATGAAAGCACTGTTCTGAAAACATATCTATGTTGAATTCAAATGCATATTTTAATTTCAAGATGATTATAATAGGAACCTTGAACTGACTTTCACTCCGAGGCTTATATGATTGAGCTCCTTTCTTTCTTTCCATTACAACATTAATTGTTTTTAATCTGAATATATATTGATAAGGATGTGGAAAATTTAACTAATTCAAGTCACAAAGAAATGGCAGAAAAATGTAGGATATCTGCTGAGTTTAAACTGACAAGTCATGAGGAACCATGAAAAGGAATAAATGCTAGTCAAACTTTCACTTGTGAATTTGGGTTAAAATTTGAACAACTATTCCTGGGTTGGTTGAAATTTTGAAGTTAAAAACTAGCTCATGAATATTATATGGTGTACTGATAAGTTGTGTTGTATTTTGATTCAAATTATAAAATCTCCCCAGAGGATATGAAGCTGTGTTAGATCCCCCTTTTTACTCCCAAGGCCTGATAATGGTAATTGCCTGGGTGATTTGGTGTATTATTATTACGATACCAATACCTTGATATAAACCTGGACATTTATTTCTTAAGGAAAAGAAGCAATTGACTGTTGTAGGTTTGCAACATTCTTTTTGTAAATCTGACTAAAGTCTTTATTCAATATTATTTGATTGATAAAGAGAGTTTGGAATATAGATGGAATATCAAATGAGATATACTGTGTATATACTTAAATCCATTAAGCTTGATATTTGAAATTATCTACACACTTCCAAGATGTTTGCACGATTTTCCACCAAATAGTTTGCACAGTTTTGAAAGACATATTTGGCCCAAACATTCCTCATAATGCAAAGTAATATGTTACAAAAATGATCTTCATTGACTTGCAATGTCAATATATCATTCAGGGGGTTAGTGCATACTTGGGATAATTATCTGGTCTCTGCAGAATAAGGTATATAATGAAGTAATTATTTGATGCCTGATTTGGCATCAGGGTATATAATTATAACACTCAAAACTTATGAATTCCACGAGAAAAAAAGAAAAAAGAATTGTTACATGTTGGTACCAGTACAAAAGATTTTTGGATTTGATTGAGACATGCAGTTGTGAGTGTTCAAAAGTTTATTTGGATAAGGTACTCTTATAGCTAAGGGGTCATGCACACCAACAATTTGAATGTGATATATCCACATAGTTATATAACAAGCGACATGAATTGTAATTTAAAAGGCCCTTGGATGTGTGAATTATGTAACGTGCATAAACAATACTAAGGGTTAAGTGCTAAAGAGTTCTTAACCAGGCAATGGAGATGTCTTGACATAACCTCAACAAGCAGGTAATGTCAAGGCGATTCACATAAATTTTGTTTTTGAGAGACATAAGAACAAAAAAATCATCAACAGAGGTTAGATACCCTTTGTCCTTGGATTTTCAGAGTTGACCCATATATCAAGGGCAAGATGCCCATAGATGCATGGCTTGAGGCACACCACCTCCTCCCAAAGTCCACCATGGTTAATCCGAGCATATCTACACTATCCCCCACCCAAGCTAAAAGGGAATAAAAGATGTTACACATTGTCAGGTAATCCAGAAACGTATTCATTCTCTTACCAAAACCAACAATGTCCAAAATATCTTGCTTAGGCTTCTTCACTACACTAGTTGTCCGAACTCCACAATCCTCCAACCAGTCCACCAGTGGTCTTCGAGATGCAGTATTTCACCAAGGAAGAACAAATCTACATATCCTCTGCTCAAATTATGACAAGGTTGGAGATCTCAATGACCATCAGAGCCGTATGATTGGTCCATTGATTGGGGAGATAGGTCAACTTTCTGAGCCTCTTTCCTCAAGATTTTTTGTTGGCAATTCAAACCCAAAGAAAATATTTCTCCGACTCTTCTATGTGCAAGCCCAACATGGAAATACTTTGCATGTCCATGGATTTATATTTTCACCGTTTGGTTTGTTATCACGAGTGATGGAAGCTTTCTTGTTATCAAATATTCAAATCAAGAAGATACCCAACTATCAGCCAAGCCATTTTTTTGGTGTCAGCCAAATTGACAATTCACCAAAAACCACACCTTCAGAAAAAACATTCAAGATCCCAGGATGCCGAACAACACTGATGGATCACCAATATAAAGCGGTTGAATTTATCCAAAGGGGCGAATCCGATCAGATATCAATAGCTCATGAAATATGGACAAATCCAGATAACAAATGGGTAAAGCGAATATTTTCAGATGCCGTGGCACAAGGACTTGTTGAGAAGAATATTATGTTTGACAGTCATGGGTGTATTCTTGCGGATGATATGGGACTGGGAAAAACTCTGACAACGTTAAGCACCATTGAACTCTGACAAAAGCAGGCTATTGCATTTGCCAACAAAAAGCAAGATCAAGAAGATGAAATGCGGACTGCTGCCACGTTAATTATCTGCCCGTTATCGACGTTGGACAACTGGATTAACGAAATCAATTCTCATTTTGATAACGGTAGCCTCCCATACAAAGTGTTTTACGGTAAAGAAAGATTGACCATTCAGTTTCAAGATATTTGCAAAGTTGCAATTGTTCTAGCGACGTACAAATCCATTTGCAATTCTGGATCAAAGGAAAGTGCTGATAGTCAACAAGTTGGAACGAGCAACCAAGTGAGGAGGGGAAAAAGTGATCTGAATCTAGCAAACGTCAGATGGTTCCAAATAGTACTGGATGAGGCGCAGTAAGTGAAGCCATGTATGGTTATATGAGCATGATAGTATAAAATAAAACTGAAATAAATTGTTAGTTATATGAAGGATCCCAAGACCAATCAAAGTACGGTACTCCTAGGCTTAAAGGCACAAAGAAGATTGTGCCTGACAGGTACACTGATGCAGAATAACCTGGGAGATCTGCACAATTTGCTGAAGTTTCTTCAACTGAAACACTGGTCAAACAACTCAATCTGCAAGCAATGTGTCGAGGTACCGGTCCAGGTATGTGATCCTCAGGGGATATTAACACTTCAAAATCTTATGAACGGAATCAGCATGAGAAGGTTAAAAACAACAGTGCTAGAGCTTCCTGAAAAACTTGAAAGCATTGTTAACATTGAACTGAAATCTCCATGGAATGAAATCTACAAGAAGAACCATGAAACATTTGTGATCCAATTTGGAAAAAATCGAATTGCTGGACAAGGATGGAACTCTGCGGATTTCTTTGGGGAACTTGTAGATTTACGGCAACTATGCGACCACCCAGCTTTGATTGAAAAGGGGCCAGGAATAAAGGGCTATGGTTGGAATGAGAGTTCAAAAATTGTACATCTGGCTAGCGACATTAAAGAATTTCTTGGGAGAGGAGCTGAAAATTGGGCAGTAATATTTTCAGAATTTAAATGGTTCCTAGAAATGTGAGTCTAAATTCTGGGTGACTGAAAACTAAGGGTAGATAAAGAGGTTACACTAATATGAAATTCTTGTCATTGTGTAGAATTGGAATAGCTTTGAATGATGAGGGGATTTGGTTTACAACACATTATGGAAAGACAGATCATGAGACGAGAAAAAAGAATTTGGAACGGTTTCGTGGTGATTCCCAATGTAGAATCTTGTTGGCAAAGATCAAGACGGCAGGAGTAGGCATTGATCTCAGATGTGCGCAGAAGGTATATATCATGGTGAGTCAAATAAAACTATTGGGATGTAGGAAATTTGATGGATTAAATTTTGTACAATGTCATACTACATAGGAACCAACATGGAACCCAGCAGTGGAGGAACAAGCTGTAGATAGACTGTATAGGATTGGACAAAAATCAAAGGTACAGGTTGTGCGCTACTGTGTGATGAATAGTATTGAGGGAAATATCTTTCAGATAAAACGGAAGAAGGCTGAGCTGGCCATGTGAGTAGTTTTTGATTTCAATGTCTTGACAGAAGAATGGAAAGGATGAATTGATGAAATTGGTTGCAATAGGTTGAGTGTTCAGTTGAGTGGAAACCTGGAATTTGAAATGGTGAGATGTTCAATGAGGGAAACCAACTCGACAATATGAATTCAAAAGACTTGCCTAGGATGGAGTAACCTGTTGTATAATAGCTGCAAAACCAATTTCTTGCTGTGGTTGAAGCAGAAATAAATCAATTTCATTGAGAGAGGCAAGGAAGTCTGGATGGTAACAGTTTTTGGGAAGTCCAGAGGGTACTTTTACAGTCCTCTCCTGTAAATCACTTATTTGACAAAGGAGAAAGAAAGAATCCCCATACTTGTACCGTTTACCAAGCTTCTCAGCTTGATTCTTCTCCTAAAGATGGTCAAGTTGATGACCTGATAAGGAGAACATTGGGGAACACCATGAGAATTGAATCCTCTGAAGTTTACCATTGGGAAGTTTCTCAGTGTCTGAGCAGCAGGCAGAATTGTCAAAGATATCCTGGTAATCAACAGGAATGTCCAATGTGGTGAGGATTTCTGTACGTCGTTGAGATAGCTGGAACAAAGAATTGATAGTCAAGAATTGAAACAGGAAACCAAGAAGAATTTAGCAGACCTGCTTCCGCCACTTTGACTTTTTCACCTGGTATGCTTTCTTTGCAATTTCATCAGGAGAGTATTTATTTTTCTCAAGATCGTTTTTTTTCCAGTAAACCAGCGTTTGAGAACAGCGATTGCATTTGATGGAGCATGATGAATAGGATTGATGGGAAAGTTGGCTAAGGCACCGTTGTGGTATGCGTGGTCAAAATGCTTGAGTATGAATGAGGAAAAAAGCTTGTTCCACTGGGAATCCCAGGGAGAAGCCCAATGAAAAGTTGCCAAGGGGAATGTTGCATCTTTCAAGTCACTGAGAAATAAATAGAGACATTTGAGTGAAATGCCATGAAGAATGTTGGCTGATGAGGGGGTGAGGGACATTCTGGAACAAATGGGATGGCTAGTGATGGTTAGTGGGAGGGTGTTGACATCTTGAATCTGTTCAGGTGATGGTGTTGCTTGCCAATGTTCCTCAGCGAGGTGTTCAATATTCAGGAGAAGGCGGCAGAAAGAAGCCATGGACCTGGAAAAGTGAGAGGTGGGTGGAGGGATGATTTCTAAAAGGGCCTTGTTGAGGTTCCGTTGATTGGCTGGAGCTTTTCCGTTTTTGAGTGACTTGACCATGGCTGTGGTTGAAATCAGATTGTGTTGAAATTGTTTTCTTGAACTGGGTGAATATATATTTTTCTGGCTGTGCTGAATTCATAATCAAGAGTTTTGAATCAGTGCCCCCTTTATTGTGTGAGTTGGTGGGAATGGTGGAATGAGGTACATCTTGTGTGATTTTATTAAGCCCGGTGTGAGAACTCCTTTGGGACGGATGGCAGTTCTGTGAGGGGGAAATAACAGTAGACTATTCCAACTAGGTAATACTACTGTTACGGGTGGTTTGAAAGACCTGCCCCTCTGTTATACTACACAGAATTCTTACAACAAAATTTATTTATTGTTGTGGCGTAAGACTTTATGATAGAGAAAACTATGAGTAGCAATCCCTTTCAGACTTAGATCAGATGTTTGTTTAGCAGAGCAAAGATATGTATGTTCTGGGGTGGACAATGAATCAATGGGAAATATTCAAGTTGTATTGCCTTCTTTCTTAACCTTCAGCTAAGAGAGCAAAGTGATGAAAAAAAACACTTTTGATTTTTTTCTTAAGAGCACACCAAAAAGGGGCAACCTTGATTGAGATCACTACTGGATGCTTTGAGTTTTTGTGCAACTACAAAATAGAATTACTTCCCAAAAACTGGCATGATTTTCCTTCTTGGGGGGAACAACCTGCCCTTTATATAGTGTCAGCCTGGGTGTGGAACTAACCGTGGTTAATGGTTGTAACTGAGCTAGGTTGATGGAGTAAAGTGGTTTGGGTAATGTTTTAAGTCCTGTAAAAAGGTACTTCCTCAATCAGTAAGTCTTGTCTGAGAGGCTTGCTCTAATTGCTCTAATTAGGCGCATCCAAATCAATACAAAGTATTAATAGGAATCCAAGGAGATACTCACTTGGGTTCGTGGTGACTACCTTATTGAAGGTAGGTTGTGGCCAATTCTTGAGGTAATAACAGTATTAAACTATAGATTATCCAGAATTGGGGGATTGTTGGAGAATGGGGAACTAAGCAAGGTAAATAACTCTAAGGTATGTACTGTGCTGTGGTGTTCTAAATATTCTCTGGGGATAAACAACTGTTTACAGTCTGTTTATATATTGTAAGAGTTCCTCAGGGGGGAACTGTGAGCGCTTCCATGACCTGGGAGGTACTGTGGAACTTCAGGGGCAAGACAGATCCTTTTGGGAGGATCTGTCAATGTCTATGATGTGATTTCTACTAAGGCTGTGTTATGGGACACATCTTTGATCAGTAGTCCTTAGTGGGATTGGATCACATCATGACATTTGTATTAATTGATCTTTTATTAATATTAATAAGGTTATTAACTTATAATGATGTCATTTATTATTGGTACATCTTATAAGTATTAATTATTATAATATTAATAAGTTCTTTTATTAATAAGATATTAAAGTACATATCTTATATGTGAAATATTCCAATGTTAAGGTATGTGGGCGTAATAAGAGGGGAAAGAGTGACATCTGTTACTCTGGATATTTCACGTGAAAGGAGGGCAAAGGGCCTACAAGTTATGTATCTTGTATAACAGGAGCACATAGCTTAACCAGAATTATTCATGAGTTATTAATGAATATATTATTAAAGTATTTATGTTAATTAATGTAATTATTGTACTTTAATAATATTAATATTGATGTAATAATAATGAAGGTATAATAATAATAATAACTATAGAATAGTAATTATTATTAAAGATAATAATAATTAATATTACATGGAGTTATTTAGAATGAATAAATAGTAATAATAATCAATAAGAATAGTAATTATTATTAGAGATAATAATAATTAATAATATTTGCAGTTACGTGGTACATGTCAGGTACTGTGATATGTACTCAGTGGCTGACACTTCCTCCCTCTAAAAAAGGGTTGACTAAAAATTTTTTAATGGTTTCTTTTGTCAACTCTGTATTGTCTCAGAATTCTTTCTGAATCAGGGATCTGATCAGCTGTAAGCCATTCATCCTCTTCGGATCCACTATATCTGACTAAGTACTGTTTAACATCTTCATTATTCTTTCTAATTTTTCTATGTTGTATAACTTTCTTAACTTTAATGAGTTGTTCTTTCTCTACTGGAGGTATCACAACTCTAATGTTATCTTTCCTTAGAGGAAATTTATCATCATTATTAGGAATAAATGGTTTGATTAGACTAACTGGGAATGTGGGGTGTTTCCTTTATAATTCTCCAGTTAATATAACTTCTACTGCATTTGCACCATGTAAAGCTTTAATTGTATAAGGTCCAAAATAGGAATCCCTGAGTTTCTTGGGTCCTGATAAATTAGTAAAATTAAATGTAGAAATAAGAACTTGATCTCCAACTTTGAATTGGTGAACTTTATGGGTTTTATCCCATCTGGTCTTATTATATTCAAAAGATTTCTTTATACATTCTGCTGCGTAATTAGCAGTTTTAGTCATCATTTGATGGAAATTTGTAGCATTGGGGTGAATTGTCACTGATTTAGAGAGAACTAATTCCTTGGGGAACCAAGGTATCCATCCTCTTTCTAATTCAAAAGGAGTAATGTCAGTACTACTGTGTTTACTGGAATTATAAGCAAATTCTAATGCTGGTAATAGTGAACACCAGTCATGTGAGTAATTATCTTTGTCTTTAAATTCTAGACCATAAGCACAATATCTTCTAATCATATCTTCCAAGGTTTGAATCATTCTTTCAGCCAATCCATCTGTTTGAGGATGATAAGCTGTAGAGAACTTCAATTGAGTGCCACATAAATCATATAAACCTTTCCAGAATTCAGATGTAAATTTTGGATCTCTGTCTGTAATAATATATCTAGGACATCCTACATCAGCTATAATCTTTTGCTAAAATAGTAGTGCTACATCAAATGCATTATTCTCCTTACGACATGGCAAGAATTTAGCTCTTTTAGAGAATCTGTCAACTACTACTAGTACAGAATTGTAGTTATTCATCCCTGCTGGAGGTAATCCTGTAACAAAATCCATATTAATTACAGACCATCTTTCTGTTGGTTCTTCAATTTCCTGTAGTAAACCATATCTTTGTCCAGTAGCTTTATTTGCTTTCTGACATCTTTCACAAGATTCACAATATTCCTTGGTTGCATTTCTATAATGGGGCCACCAAGCTATATGTTTAACTCTTTCTATAGTTCTGTCAAAAGAAAAATGTCCTGCTGTGATATTATCATGGCATTCCTTAAGAAAAAGACTAATATGTTCCTTTTTAGCCAGAACTACTACACTAGTATGTTTGGTTCTATGATATATTAATCCATCAAGAAGTGAAAATCTGTTTTCATTAAAGGCAGTAGACCAAGGTTCTTCTAAAGAATTAATCAAGTCCAGGTTTTTATGTTTACTTTGTAGAATTTCCTTAAGAGTGGAGCAATTCTTGTCCAAGTTATAACTTTCACGTATTTCATCCCAAAATTCTTCCTTCATTTCAGTAACATGAAGTCCAAGAATGTCATATGTTTCAGAAGGGTCATCATAAGCAGGATTATTTTCATCATTAATTAATGGAAAAAGGCACATAATTTTTGCAGCTATCTCTCCATCCCAAGCAGGATTTTCTGGTAGATTGTCTAAAGACCATCTACTGAGACCATCAGCATTGTTATGTATATTTCCAGCTCTATGGACAATAGTCATACTTCCTCTCCATTCTTGGATTGCAATCTGCCATCTTAACATGTGTCTGTTGGGAGTTTTCATACTGAGTAAACTTTTGAGTGCACTACAATCAGTAATAACTTCAAAATCACAACCATCCAAGTAGTAATATAATTTGTCTAAGGCCCATACTAGACATAAGCATTCTAGTTGGCTAGCACCATATTTCTTTTCACTGTCCTTATTACTCCTTCTTTGGGAATTGATGAAGCTATGGCCAGAGGTCGGAGGATGAAGTGATAACAAAGACTCTGAATTTATTCTAGAGACTGAAAAGAACAAAAGGAAGCCCTGTAAGAGGGCAAGCTGCTAGTTTGCATGGTGGAACAGCACACACGCTACAAGAGGTTGTATGCTGTAGAGACCTCAGGGAAAAGCGCGCAGAAGACTGATGATTTTATTGCTATCTTGATCACTAGTTTATATGCTATTTACAACTGAGGGACAGGTTGTGGGCAGAAGATGACAAGATGAATATTCAATCTGAAGGGGGAGGGAGTGACATGGATGGGAAAAGGAGGGGAAAGGAGACCTGCAAAGATGGAATTTCAACACCCCCCCCAACTGATGAACCACAGAACCTGGACTTTTTAGAGGCAATCCTGGAGACAAAGTTTCTTGAACTCTGGATTGACCAGCATTTGTTGAAAATTTTTCTCGGATTCAATTTGCTCGGCAATGAAAGCTTGAGGATCGTTGGTGTATGCCAAGTGAGCTTGAGCAACAGGCTTTGGTTTGGAATTGGATGTCTTGGGAGTATAAGGGGTTGATGGTCGTTGATCTGGATGCTTCTCGAAGCAGATGGATTCCTTGTGGCCAGCTTTGTCACAATGGGAGCAGATGGTGAATCCTTTCTTACAATGTGGACACAGATAGAACTTGTCATCGGTGGTGAGGAGAGACATCTGAGAGGGGAGCGTCGTCGATCGATCGAGTCGATTCTGGGAAACATGCTTTTCAAGCCGAGTTAAGAGGATAGCGACCGTATCATTAGGGCAGCCGACGTTGACGACATCTTGGAACAATTTGTATTCGGCCGATGGGAGCTTGCGCAGTATGATGGCGGTCTTGCTTTGATCATCTAGGCCCACTTTCGACAAAACAAGTCGATGGTTTGCTGCCCGAATTAGGGATATGAAGGTCGATGGAGGGTCCTGATACTCGATGTCTAGAAAGTGATCGAGTGCTCTGTCCTTTGCGACGTGATCGTCGCCGCTGTATTTCTGCTTTAGGAGCGTCCAGACCGCGTGTCCGTCAAACTGGTTGAGATCGGGTAGAGTTTGTGAGACATAGGCCAAGTTCGTGTTGTTGAGATGTTCAACAATCTCGTGATACGCTCGCCTGTTGAGGGCTTGATAGACATTCTTCTCATCCGATTTGTCCGTGGCCAAGGGTGATTTGACAGTTCCTAGAACGAGACCGAGAGCACCAAAGCGATCCAGTTTGGACATCATGAGGAACAACCAGGTATCATAATTCTGTTCATCCAAGTACAACGGTACATTTTTTGAGGCCATGTTTGAGAGTTTTGAAAGAGAATTTTGTTTCTTTGGAAAGCGGGTTGACTAAAAAGACGGCGCAAAGCGGCAAGACTGTTAATCGTGATGAAGCTATGACCAGAGGTCGGAGGATGAAGTGATAACAAAGACTCTGAATTTATTCTAGAGACTGAAAAGAACAAAAGGAAGCCCTGTAAGAGGGCAAGCTGCTAGTTTGCGTGGTGGAAAAGCACACACGCTACAAGAGGTTGTATGCTGTAGAGACCTCAGGGAAAAGCGCGCAGAAGACTGATGATTTTATTGCTATCTTGATCACTAGTTTATATGCTATTTACAACTGAGGGACAGGTTGTGGGCAGAAGATGACAAGATGAATATTCAATCTGAAGGGGGAGGGAGTGACATGGATGGAAAAAGGAGGGGAAAGGAGACCTGCAAAGATGGAATTTCAACAGGAATGTCCTGTAAATCTTGTACTTGATGTAAAGCAGCTCCAAGTCCTTCCATGCTTGCATCTACATATAATTTGTAAGGCTTGTGAGGGTCAGGCATTAATAATATAGGGGCAGATGTTAACATTTCTCTGATTTTATTAAATGCATCTACTCTGGGGGAAGTCATCTCATATGCAGTGTTTGGACTAGTAATTTGGTACAGGGGTCCAGTAATTTTAGCAAAGTCTTTAATGTGTTGCCTGTAATAACTAGCAAAACCTAAAAATGATTGTAATTCTTTGACATTAGTTTGCATGGGCTTAAGCAATACTGCAGCCACTTTATTCATGTCAATAGCAATACTAAGTCCACAAACTATATGTCCAAGTGCTTTCAATTCCTTAAAACCAAATTGACATTTACTCATGGATATTTTCATATTCATTTTTGTAACTCTGTCTGAAACTATTGAAAGTTTTTCCAAATGTTCTTTCCAGTCTTGACTAAAAATAATGATGTCATCAATGTAGATAATAAGCCAGCCTTCACGTAATTCTTTGTGGAATTCTATGTCCATCATTCTTTGGAAGTGAGAGGGGGCATTCTTAATTCCAAAAGGCATTCTTTGGTACTCATAAATTCCCATATGTAATATTATTCTCATCAAATATCTACTGTCTTCATGAATTACATTCTGATGGAAGCCTTTGAGTACATCCATACAAGTTATAAATTTAGCATCTTTCAGCTGAGTCAGTGCTTCACTGATTTTGGGCATGGGGTATCTGTCAGGTATGGTATAATTATTAAGACCTCTAAAGTCTCCAACCATTCTTGATTTTCCATTATGCCAAGCAATAATAACTGGGGTAGTAACTTCTACATTTTCATTTGCTCCCACTTTGCGTAAAACATTCATTCTTACTAATTCTGTGACATGTTGCTGTAAGGCTTCTCTACTTCTAGGGGAAGCAGGATAAGCAGCTTTTCTCAAGGCAGGAGGATAAGGTCTAGTAGTATTAAGATTAATTCTTAACTCATGTCCTCTAATGCTTCCAAAGGGTTCATCAGCAGTGGCAAATGCAAGTTTCTTTCTATGTAGCAAAGTCTTCAGTTCCTTTAATTGCTCATCCTCTAAAGTTTCAGCAATCTTTGCTTCCAATATTGTATTATCAATGTTAGAATTATTAATAGAATTACATTCAAGTTGTTCCAGGTTCATTTTGTCACTTATGCCAAGTTCAAACTTGTTCATAAGGTCACCTCTGAAGGTAAAATATCTTCCATTAGAATTTATTACATCTATTCCATAGTTAATGATATAATCATTTCCTAAAATGATGTATTTCATTTTGAAATCTTCCATAACTATTAATTCAGTACTAATCTGAATACTTTGCCTGTTATGAGGGAATATAATATCTAATTTTATAATACCTAGTGGTTTCAATTTGCTGTTACAACTGTAGAACTTCTCAGAATTAATGGGGATTAATTCTTTCTTCCATCGTGGTAATATCTTATCTAATAAATTTGGACCAATAATAGAGCAGAAGGCTCCTCCATCAATTAAACATTTAATTTTAAACTTGTTACATATTATATTAGTGATATTAGTACCACCAGTCTTATGTATTTTTCCAGAATGTATCTCATTGGACAAGTGTAATTTCTTAATGTTCATAGGTTTGGATTTATCTTCCATTTTAGAAATATTAGATATGATTAATTCTTCTTTTGAAACAATAGCATGAGTACTATGAATAGCAGAATCAGAATCAAGGGAGTCAGAATCAGAATCATCTGGCAAAGATTCTATACTAGATTGGGAATCATCATTAATGGGGACCAAGTTATCATCAATATTTTCAATGCAGTGTACTTTCTTACTAGATTTCTTATTGGGACATTTATTGGATCTATGTCCTTTCTTTCCACATTCATAACACGTGATTTCTTTCTCAGAAGTGTCTTTGGTTTCCTTCTGGTCTGATTTCCTGGAATCTTTATAATTATCTCTTTTGACAGATTTATACTTTTCTTTCTTGTCTTTTCTTTTGAAATTAACAAGACTTTCCAGTTGATTAATGAATTCAGTTAAATCACTGTCACTTTGAAGAACTCTACGCATCATGTACTCAGTATTGTGATCTAATTGTCCAAGTAATTTATCATTAATAGAGGCATTGTCTACATCTCTTTCAATGGCTTTAATTCTGTTCACTTGTTGTGTAACCCAATCAGATGGTTCTACATCACTTAGTAAGTCAAATCTGCTTCTTCTGAAGTTGGTTTTCACCTTTCTCTTCCATTCAGGAGTGCTAAATTTATTAATGATTTCCTTTTTCCAGAATAACCAATTTTTATTGCCAGGTACTTCTTTTTTCCTAGAATTATACCATGAATTTGCAACTCCAGTAAGAATTGAATTCAATTTTGAGCATATAATTTGATCAGGGGCATTAGTGTCTTCTTTCAAGTTGTCAATCCAATCAATAAATTTGAAGTGGTCATATTCTCCCACTCCAGAAAAGGTTAGCCACTCATTAGTCTTTGGCAGACCTGCTAACACTAATTTGTGGATGGCCTTGTCTTCATCCAAAGTATTAATGGTGGATGTGGCTACTCTAATTTGTTGATTATTAGGAGTTGGTGTAGCAGTTTGATCCCTGCTAGGTTCAATCTGGGTACTCTGTAAAGGTGAAGGGGTCACATTGGCCAATTGAGTTGTAATGACTGGAGGAATAGATTGACTGTCATCTCCACTGTCATTAATAGTACCATGTCTACTTCTTGGTTGGGCATCTCTAGTCAGGAGTTCTTCCAACTTGTGCATGATATCTGAGTTGTTTCTGGTCATTTCTGACGTAACACATGTGAACTGTGTCTCAATTCTGTTCACTACATCTCCAAAGGTTCTAAATTGAGAATCTACTTTATTAGTAGTATCTGACTGTAAATGCTTAATTTTTAATTCCAATTGTTCCACTTTCTTAACAAGATCTTGGTTGGAATTACCTTGCTCTTCAACCCAGTCATCAATTCTAGTCATAGAATTAGACAATTGTTTACTAAATGTCTTACAATGGTCAGCCAGTTCTACATTAAACATATCAATTTTGGTATCCATTTCAGTCAACCTCTGTTGAATAAGATATAATGTACTATCTTCTGAGTTCACCTGCTCATCTGTGGCTCTCATAATTTTACGGCATAATTCTTGTAAATCATTGGACAGAGCTTTGTTACTATTGTTCATAGCATTTACTACATGTTGAAATGTGGTAATTGGTTGATGTTGTTCAGGGGTACAGGCAGAATTGTTTGAGTCATTAATCACTACACATGGGGAACTTTGTGTTCTAATTTTATGACTAGAAGATGGGGGACTTGTACAATTTATGGGGATTCCTCCATCTGGCGCTCTTGACGGGCTATTTTTCCTTGCTCTAGATGTTGGTAAGTTCCTTGTAAGGGCCTCCCTAGGCGTACCATCTCTGAATAAATCTGGTTTCTCCATTGGGTATTCTTCCCTGTGTTCCTGGGATGTCTGGAATTGACATTTCTGCCCTTGGGACCACGGGGATTTTGGGTTCTGATTGGAGTGTTGGAAGGATTGGGGGGAGAGAAGAGGATTCTTGGAGATAAATGAAGAGGATTCCAATCCTTTGTGCGGTAGAGGGTTGCTGGTAGCCCTTTGAGGCTGACCATTTGACGGAAATCCTCCTGGCAGTAGCTTAGATGGACTTTCACTGCATTGAAGCTGCTCCTGTTCCTTACATCCTTTAACCAATACTTGTTTTCCTTCATCCTGTAATAAAACCTTTCGAATTTCTCTTCTGCTTTTACTAGAATCAGAGGAATTTGACTTATGATCAGTCTTTTTGCTTCTGTAAATAATTTTATTTAAGGATTCTTGTTTGCCAGGGGGCAAAACTGATGCTGGTGGAAATCCAAGTCCTGGCTCTGGCTCCCTGGTGCGGCCATTGTAACCTCTATATCTAAGGGAAGGAGGAGTCATGGTAAAAATTCATAAATAAATTTGTTAGTAGGAGTTTTTTTTTTTTTTTTTAATAAGGAAATAAGTTGTAAAGATTAATTCACCAGATGACTTGTCTGATGGAGTAACAGAGGCTTCTCTGTTAGTGGTAATCTCAGAGGTTTCTCTAGTGTCACGGGCTGGAGTGGTCTTGTCAGACACTTTCAAGATATCCAACTCAGGGGTGAGTTTGTCTACTTTGGTGGACACTAAAAACAAATAAAATTAGTAAAAATGTGTTATATTTTTACTGATTTAAAGATGTTTGCTTACTCTTCAGAATTGTTCTTTGAAGAGGGCTTAAAAGAGTTATTGTTTTATAGAGAAAGGAGGTATAAAGTAGTGTGAATTGGTTACTTTATTGAGAGTAATAGTAGTTGTACTATGATTTTATGCGGTAAAATCAAGTTGCTTGTTGTGAGTATGACAAGACTTGAAAGGAGGCTGCTTTTATGTCTAAAATTCCAGGTGGAAATGACAAAAAATGAGCTGAATTTTTAGTATGATGTGCCTGAGAGGGGATTAGTCTTCCTTTCAGGTTGAGAGAGTGGATGTAAACTGATTAAATTGATCTGTTTGACAGTTAAATTTGTTATTTTTATTTGTTTTTATGTGTTCAAATCACGGAGAGACTCAACGTGATTTGTGAGATGTATTTGAAAGGGGATTATTCTTCCTTTCAGGGGGAGAAAGTAGATGTAAACTGATCACATGATCTGTTTTACAGTTGATTTAATTAGTTTACACTAATTTTATTTGTATTTTGATAAATCACGGAGATACTCGACGTGATTTGTGAGATATTCCTGAAAGGGGATTAGTCTTCCTACCAGGGTGAGAGATAGTGTGTAAAATTGATCAAAAATGATCTAAACCACTGTTAATTTTCTTGATGTACACTCTTTTACTATGTACAAATCACGGAGTTACTCTTAAACGTGATTTGTAAGGTGAAAAGGTCTCAACGGTGTGGTAATCCATACCTTTTCACATACAAACATCAACAACTTACATTTCCTCTCACATATACTTCATTGTTATTAAATAATCAGATTCTACATACAAAACTACCCCTAGTCACTCACTCAAAGTACCCCTGATTTCCCTTTGGTTCAGAAGTTATTGGCATTCTTAGAATATTACCACTTATAACCTCATAACTTTACCAATACTACAACCCCATAGGATATTATACAAGGTATTGATTTATAAATATACAGTACATAAATAAAACACAGATATTACATACTTTTCTTTAGTTTATATCTTCTTTGGTATTAAGTTGTACAGCACAGTCATTTATATTACATAGTTACATCTTCTGCCTTTATCATCCTCTTTGGTTACTAGTCACATTACATTCCTTATATACATAGTTACTAGCTACATTGGCTCATCTTTCTTACACTATCACTACTCTCTTTTGGTTGTATACCTCTGAACACATTTCCCCTTTCTCTTTACTGCCAGGATCAGCCATCTTGTGCCCTTTTGTATAAGTAGAACTCCCCTTAGTTCTATGGATAAATCATGCACTCCCCTTTTATTACAAAGTACAGTTTACATTTACATTCACCTTTAAACCTTTTACATTTACTTTTGCATCAACCTTTACCCAAATAACAATCATAACACATACCCCATACTCTTTCTCAGTGCTTTTCTCACTCCTCTTAAGGTCCCTGCCTCAGATTGATTAAACAACCTAAGTTCCCATTAGTAGCAGCAGTCTAAGGATTAGTAGAAATATAGCCACACCTCTTTTCTTTCTTTTTCTTAGTGAAACCCTTTCCCCTCAGCATTATTCAAGAAGGGCAGCCTCATCAGCACCTGTAGCTTCAACATCTTCTACTTACTGGATTTGTTGTCTATTTCCCCTTCAAGCTCTTTCCTGATCCTTTAGGAGTTCCACAAGTGGTGTTCCAACAGTGGCCTTATTTCCTTCAGTTTTAATCTTTCAGTCTTAGTTTCCTGATCCTACACCAACTTACAATTTCAAATCAATTCTATAATACCTAAATCCCTTCATTCCATTTCTAAGTGCATCATCTATAAATAAAACACCTAAAAACATATCTTCCTGTTAGTTTCTCTACATATCACTTCCTTATCTCTCCACTTACTTTCCAACATGTCCAGCCCTCAACAATCCCCTGCCCTGAACATCAGCAACAACCTAGGAGAAACCTCTGGCCTCACCCAAGGATGAGCCAACAACAACCAAGGATCAGCCACCAACAACCTGGAACCTAGTATTACCAACAACCCCAATACCTCTAGGCCTGCTGCTCCATTCCAACTGGCCAACCCTGGCTCATTCACCCACTACAGAAATAACCCTGCAAACTCAGAAAGCTCCCATTTGGAAGGATCCAGGCATCAGTCCCCAACCCAGCAAGCCTCAGACAGAATGAACACCCACTTTTTGGAAAGAGAAGCTGTAATGCCCAAGTACCAAGGACCAACCAAGGCTGTCAAGATTAAACCATTGGACAAGGAACTATACTTTGATGGAACCAATATGCCTGTGGAGAAGTTCATTAAAAGGTATGAGAATGCTGGATCAGCTGATGGAGCTTCCTCTAGGGACCTGGCCATGCAAATTATTTCTTTTCTCAAAGGGATGGACTTAAAGGATGAAGTAGAGGAGATGACTGGCCATGAGGACTTGGATTGGGAGGTCTTGAAGAAACAACTCTTGGACAGATATGGATCACCTCTTCCCCTGGTGAAGTATACCAAGCAGGACCTAAAGAAGCTCAACTACTCTACCATCCAAGCTGGAGGAATCAAGACCCTGGAGGAATTCAAAACATTCAGGACTAAGTATGAGGTAATAACTAACTATCTTTTTAGAATGGGACAGACATCACATGTGGAGGAATCTAGGGAAATCTTATTGGACTCACTCAGCCCAGAATTGGAATCTTCAGTCACCAAGGAACTCATCAGGGACAACAAGATGCTAGCCTCAAAGGATGGAGGTGATATTCTTCCAAATACCCAGGTCCTGGTCACCTACATACACAGGGAGGTTCAGTCAGCTTCAGTAATGGAAAGAAGGAAGACATCCAGGAAAGATATCAGTCAGGAACCAATCAACACACCTTCCATAGTCCCACCAGTTCAACTCCCACCTGTATACAAATCCCCAGCTCCAACCACCTCTAATTCCACAGATCAGAAACTGGACTCCCTCATCAAGCAATTTGCAGCTCTCACTGCTGGAAAATCTGCCCCACCTCATTTTTCTGGAAATCCTTCTGGACAAGCATATGGACCAAGGAACCCAGACTTCAAGTGCTTCTACTGCTTCCAACCAACCCACACAATCACCAGATGCAGTCTCTTAACCTATGATGAATCAGTTGGATCAGTTCTCAAGGATGGAAGAGGATTCAAACTTCCAGACAGCTCACCAATTCCCTGGGATTCCAGCAGGCCAATCAAATCAGTTGTGGATAAATTTATCAAGGATTCCTCAGAAGCCAATACAGCGTTTGGACATATATCTTCCTTTGGCCAACTAGAGGAAATGGACCCAGAAATCCAAGGATTCTATGAAGCAGACCTAGGGAAAAGGACTAGAGGAAACAAGGACCAAGAGGAAGAATCAGATAAAGGAAAGAGGACCAAGAAAGACCAGGAAACTTTAATGGAAATGGATCAACAGGACTTACTCAGAATGGCTACCTCTTCCCCAAGCCCTAGTTCCAGGTCCCCTTCTAATCCTCAGAATACTAAAGTTAGGTTCCAATCCAGGGAAGAATCAGACAACCCACCCAAGGAAAAGGCCCCAAGGAAGACTTACTTGGAAAAGACTCTGGCTAAAGAATACCCAGGAATGGAAGAAGAAACAGCTGGCAGGATTCTGAAAGCCATTGTACCACTCACAGCAGGATAAATATGTGCCATAGCCCCAGGAGTGGTGGACCACATCAAGAAAAGGATCAGTAACAGAAGATTGCCAGTGGACCCAGATATAACAGGAAACTCTGCAGCATTGGAGGAACGAGATGAGGAGGAAAAGGGTTCAGTAACCCATTACTCTTGCCCTTTAGCATATGTCAAACTCACCATATCTGGAAAAACCTTTGAAGCCCTTTTGGACACTGGATCCATGGTCAACATCATCCCTGAAGAAATGGCTCATCACCTTGGATTAGTTATAACAGAAAAACCAATGAAGCTCAAAGGAATTGGAGGCCACCACACTGGAATAATTGGGATTGCTGAGAAGGTGGAAGTACTTGTGGGAAGAGTGACCAAGCTTGTTCATTTCTGGGTGGCCAGAGGAGGAGTTCAGTTCATAGTTGGAAAACCTTTGTTAATGGACATGTCAGCAACCATCAAATACAATGGACCTAGGGAAGAATCACTCTCAATAATGGAAAAAGGACAATCTTACCTGGTACCAATCCTCCTCCCCATCCATCACAAATGGGAAACATCTCTTCCAGTCAACCTTGTTACCAGGGATTTTTTGGACCAAGGGCAGAACTTCCATTTCTCCAAATAGGGGAAAGGGACCTGCCAAAACAACCATTAGAAAATTATGCCCCTTCCTTTTCAGAATCTCATATCACCTGTGCAGCAAAATATAAATCAACACTAAAAAAAATCAAACCAGTCAATCAACCTATGCCCCTATCACTCAATCCACCTCTTTCCAGGCCAGAACTGTCTAGAGATCCATATGCCACCCCTTTAAACCCAAATCCTCCAGAATTCATACCTACAACAAGGATCACACAAGAAAGACTGGATCTCATTAACTTTGGCCCCACTGGATGGCTGTCAAAGGAAGAACACAAATTATTAGTATGGGTCATCACCCTCAGGCAGGCAGCTTTGGCCTAGTAGCAGGAGGAGTGGGAGTATGCCCTCATTCCTTGTCCCTCTGGTGCCTTTTTTAGTAGGGGGGCACCAGAGGCACCAGGAATGAGAAAAGGGGAGCTCAAGTGAGTTCACAAAGGATACATTTACTCATTGATTGTGCAGCACAAATTGATAAGTAACAAAATGGGAGGAAACACTAGACAATAAACTAATATTCATCAGAAGATGGGGTAAACACTGGGGATCTTAGATCTATGGAATCTTCCTCTAATTGTATGTAGTGATTTAATTCCTGTCTTGTGTCACTGAGGGTTCTTGAGAGTTGCCGCACAGTAACAAGGAGCCTACTTATGGTCCTGAAAATTGTGGCCAGGAGGATGTTATCTGTCAGAGGATGAGATCAGTCAGTATTGATGAAAGGGGATATGAGTGAGAGGAGTGTGCTTACCATTTGGCCACTGGCACAGCATCCCATGTCTCACACAGTGCCTACAAGTCCTGGTGTTTTCTATCACCTCACATCTGTCGGAGCTGGCACAGTCTCTGCATTGGGTGCAGCCCCACTGGGTAGGAAGGAAAGAAAGGGGGGGTCAGCTGAATGGTGGAGGGCAAGGAGATGGGGAGAAGTGTTTGACTTACTCCTTGAGTACCTACAGTGTTCCTGGTGGAGTGGGTGGTGATGTGTCCTACATGTCTAGGCATCTTTGAAGGATGGTGCAGGGGGATGTAAAGAGTTGATAGGGTGTTGATAGGGGCTGAGTGAGCTGTGAGTGGGTCAGGTGAAGTGTGTGTGTGTGGTGTATAGTGATGGAGAGTGTACTGGGTGATGGGAGGTGATAGAGATGAAGACAGCAGGTGGGGGAGTGCTTTTATAACAAGATCCCCCACACCTGAGTGTGAGTACAGACTGAGATCATGCCTGAAAGGTGGCTCTTCAGTCCAGCCTGAAGGCTGGACTGAAGAATGTATGTGAATCGATTGATCGGTGAAACGATCGATCGATCGGTCCTGAAGACACCATGTAGATCGTTCAGGAGAACGATCTACATGGTCTGCAGGAGCCCCCTGCCAGCCCCAAGTCTGGGAGGGGACGAAACATCTCCCACCCCCCCAGGTTGCGCGCGCAACCTGGGGGGCTCGGTGTCACTATGTCCCCTGCTCTGCAGGGGACATACTGTGAGCTAAGTAGATCGGTCGTTTGAACGACCGATCTACATGTGGGCCATGCAGATCGTTCATCAGAACGATCTTTATGGCCCACTGGTGTTCCCTTCCAGACCTGAGTCTGGGAGGGGACGAAACAACTCCCACCCCCCAGGTTGCGCGCGCAACCTGGGGGGATGAGTATACTTTTGTCCCCTGTAGATTCAGGGGGATCAGCTGGCTCTCCTGAATGAATATTAAGTAGACGGTCTACAGACACCCTCCTCAGCCTAATGGGGTGACTAGGGACATTCAGTCTGCCCTGTATTGGGGAGGTTGAAATGTCAGCATCCTGAAGATTCTCAGGGGGTGCCCAGCCACCCCCCATCCCCCTCCTCTTGCCTATAAAAAGAGCACCTTTTGGGCTCATCCTGGGCACATTTATTCATATTCCCCATCAAAGCTACTGCAAACCACATCAGCTCAACTCCCACCAAGCACTGGTATTACCACAGCCACTACTCACTTGCCTTAGATTTAGAAATACTATTACTACACTTACAAATACCAATAATATTCTCAATCATGTCATCTGAAAGAGTGGATTACTCTGGAGATGATTCATTCAACTCTGAAGGCCTGGGGGTTCCAAAATCTGCTCAAAAACCCCCCTTCCCTTCAACTGATACTCATCTTCACCCACAGCACAGCCCAGCTTCAACCCCTGCACCCAAAAAGAAGAGAGCTTCTGTGCCAGAGGGCCAGCTAGTTACCTCTGTAGGGCCAATTTCAACTGGGAGAGTATCTTCGCCCAACTTGCCCAGAACCAGCTCTGGCAGGGAAATCAAACTGGTGGCACTCAAGGCTTTACAAGAGAGATGTAAGCACATTGTCTCTGTCTTGTCATCCATCCACTAATAATAACTGACCTTTTTCCAACTCTTTGCCATGCAGATAAGGAGTTCAAAGCCTCCCTCAGCTCACTCATGGAGGAAGTCACCTCCACCCTGGGAGAGGCTCCTGCTTCTGTGGGAGGGGATCTCTTCTCGAGAGTGGGTGAAGTATGTGACCAAACTGTGAAGGACTGGGAAGTCAAGATCCAACAAGGAGTGACTTCAAATTCTGATGTGGTCATCCTGGATTCTGAGGTGGAAGTCCTCTCTGCTGGTCCATCAAGAAAGAGACCTGCCAAGGACGCCCCCGCCTCAACTCCAGCTTCCAAATCCAAAAAAGCCAACACCCAGCAAACCCCTTTGGGTATCCCATCATCAACTCTCTCCACCCTCAGCTTCAAGAAGAATCCCCCCGCTCCCAGATCTGAGGATATGTTTGGAAGTGACCATGAGTTAGACGCTGGACTTATCGCGGCAGCAGAAGAGCTGGAGATCTCTATGCAGAAAGATGCAACCACGGCGAACAGGTTGGAAAAGGGGAAGGAGAAGGAGAAGGATGGTGCAAGGAATGGGAGTGGAGGCTCCCAGCCTGCAGGGATAATCAAAGCTGGGGAAGCACTGTCTGCCCAAGGTATGTCTTTTCACTCCTTTTGTCTCATAATGTTTGATAAGCTCTGATGCATTGTTTTACCCTCCTGTCCCTGCATAAGACATCTGCTTGCATCTGGGAGCCAGTGAAAGGTTCAGCTACACTCAACAGCTGGCTGTATGTGAGGGAAAAAATGGCGCAAGAGCAGGCTGTGAATTCCCAGCACTCTCTTCTCCAATGATCCATAGGTTTTTGGATTGGATTGGGGCTACCATGGAGAATGTCCAGTCTCCCCCCCTGGACATGGCCCAGAGACTGGACCACAAACTCATGAGAGCTCCCTCTCACAAGGGATTCTTTGACCTGCTGAGGACTGGTAAGTGTTCAGCCTTACTTCACATTTATCTCAGACTCAAACTCACATTACATTTAATTCCATCTTGCAGCTCCTGCACTTTTCCAGGTCTCTTCTCCAGACCCCTTCTGGAATCAAGACAAGGTGGACTTTGAGAAGATTATGGCAGCAGCAAAAGAAGATCCCCCAACTCCTGTGGGCAGCTGGACTGCTCTCTTGGTCATGTTTGCCAGAGCTCCTGGTGACACCACACCTCACTACACCTCTCATGTCGCCAGGAGGAAGCATGTTCATGCTGCGTTTGAAAGGGTCTGCCAGGTGGCCAAGGATTCTGTGGCTGCAGTCTCCCTCTCCATGACTCCAGCCACCAAATCACCAAATGCGCCGCGCAAAACCGATTTGGACGGCGTGAGGGATGCCGGGGCTTTCTGGTATACAAAGGTCCAGGGAATGGGTGGAACTCCTGGTGGAAAGGCTGGAACAAAGGACACAGATGAGGGAATGGCGTTCTTCCTCAAAAGGATATTTGAAATGATCTTGGGTTTGGCCTTGGCTGCTGAATTGGCCGGAGTGGCGGCTAAACTCAAGGAGTATGAGACTGCTGGTGGTTTCAGCTCAAAGGAGCTCAAATCCTACAAATCGGAACTTCAATCGGTATCCATCTTTCGCAGCGGTCCCCCAGGCGTCACAACCAAGCAATGGGCTCTGACCAGGAAGGAGGCTTATGCTTCACTTTCAATCTTTATCACCTTTGGAGCTGTTGGCTGGTTTGTGTGCTTTGCCAACTACAGAAAATACAACCCTGCCGACTGCTATGGCATCCTAACCCTTGGCGACCAACGCATCAAGGCCCTCATGGAGCTCTCCAATGAGGGAATCGACTCTACTCATCCTCTGGTCTCTGGCGGCTGGAAATTCGTCAACGGTTACCTCCTCTCCCTCCTCAACAAGTTCAAAATCAAAAACGCCAACACCGATGAATGGGACAGAGCAACCGCCTATTGGGCTAAACAGATCACCCCTGCAATCATTGGGGACTTGATCTTGGCAGACATCATGTCTGAAATAGCTGCTCCAATGCTCTCAATCTCTACCGCTGGCACACCCTCTCCCCACCCTGTCCTGGATCCTAACACACAAGGAAACAGAGACATGGTCATGAAGCTGCTCAAGTCTTCAGTCCCAGAAATGGTCAAGGATGGTCCCCCCTTGGACATCCCTGAAGATCAAGACAAACAAGGGGATGGAGAAGATGAAATTGATGAGGAGGAGGAGGAAGATGAGGAGGAGGATGAGCAGGAAGACGAGGAAGCAGAAATGTGTAACAAACAGCCCTATGGAAACCTTATTGATGACATGGCTGGTGTAGCTGATGAAGATGAGGAGGAAGATTAGGGTCATAGACTTGTGTTTCTTATTATATTACCTTTGTTTGTTTGACTGCTTTTTTTCAACTCATGTCTATTGCTGTGTGTACATATTTTCCTCGAGTGATAATACATACCTTAGGGTACATGAATTGCATGTGTGTTTCCTCTGTGGTCTCCTGGGCTCCCCCTGGGTGCTGATTTGTCTATAAATAGAGGGGCTTTTTTCATCAAACTGCCTCCTTCATAGCCCCCCAAGCCCAAACCATTTCACTTGCATCCACTGCACTCAATTACACCACTGCACTACCCACTCACAATGTCTACTTTTGAATGTCCCAAGTGTAACCTACCTTTTAGTACCTTTTCTGCTCGCAAACTCCACATCAGAAATGTTCATCAAGCAGTCATCCACACCACAGATGCACTACATAACCGCATCACCATACCCAAAACTAGCAACAACATCTTCCACTGTCCATATCCAGCTTGCTCTTACACTGCTCCCAAGGCCCCTTTAATGCGGGCACACTATTCCCACTGTCGGCACAAGATCAGGCAGCCTGCTCCTCCTTGCAGAACTGTTTCTGTTCAATCTAGAGTCACCCCAGCAGGTGATAATGTGCAAGGTCAGTCTTTTTCCTTCTACCAAGACTCATGCAAACACTGAGTTCATGGATCCCCTCCATAGTCTTGGATGACCTGGTGGGTTTGGGTGTGTGGTACCACAAACAGGTCAAACTGCTGCTTTGCACAAACAGTTTCTGCGACACATGTGTCCGAGTGGAGGAGCTGGCTGCTCACTTGCGGGCTCAGCATCACATCAAGCTCCCTCCCCACACACAGATCAACATTATCCAAGATCCTCCTCAGAATATATACAGGCTACCTGATCCAATCCCCCCCTTTGGCGGAATAAGACAGTATATGGGAATGGTCTGTAAAGTGTGCTTTCATGCATGCATCAAGGTTGAAACCATGCGCAAGCACTTTGTGGAAAACCACTGGGGGCCAGGTGAGTTATCTGTCAGTTCTTGCTCCATAGTCAATTACTTACACACCTCTACCAGACCTCCACAATGGTGCTTGGAAACATAGCACTTTGCAAGCCTGGGTGCAGACTCTGCTCCATCACAAACACAGGCGATTCTTCCACGTCTTGCCAGCTCACCCAGACACTCTCAACCCTCCTCCACCACCCACCAGAACCTAATAGCAGGGGGGCTGGAATGAGCCCTCCTCCTGGACCCCGGGACCCTTGGAGTAGGGGGGTCCCATGGGTCCCAGGAATGAGGGTAGAGATACAAAAAGGGGGCAAGAAAACATACTTTCATCATGTTTTGCATGGCCAGCAGAGGGACTAATTGAAGAAACAAGAAAAAAGAAATTACAAACTTCTCATATTTTCAGAGGCAGAGGAGAATAGCTGATGAAACCAATTGGCATACTCGGCCTCGCGGGGAGTAACTGGGGGGAGGGTAGGGTTAGGGTTAGGGTTAGGG